>JAODKN010000048.1:5435786-5447946 GCA_026774425.1 Petrocephalus zakoni | reverse complement strand
GCATTTACATATTAGAATTAATCTATTCACCTACCCACAGCTCAGTGGGTCAAGGGCCCAGAGACATGTGACGAGGACAGGGCTTGAACCCCTTCTGATCGCAGACACAGAGACTTGGAGCAGTTTCCTCTGATCGTCCATAACTTTGCAGTTAGGTTAAGTTAAGTAGCCTACAGTTGGTTGCTTGAGAGTGTATCTAACATGCCTGCAGACCGTGCGTGTGTGCTCTGTGATGGTCTGGCATCTTTTCCCGAATAAGATATTTTTATTTTTGTGCAAATGTTTTTTGCAGGGGCAGTTGGCTGTCTCTGTTATGCCTGATAAATTGCTGGCTGGCAATGCATTTAAAAATACTATAAGTAATGAATACAGTATCAATCAAACACTGACCACACAACAAGGTGACCGGGTTATTGTAAAATTAGTTCCTTTGATAGTTTTGCTCTTTTCCTGCTTTCGTTTTATCTGGCGCCTGCTTTACTTTAGGTGACAGGTGCTGTTGCTGTGATGTGGACTTTAAGATGGGATGTGGACAGTGGAGCCTCTACTTCAGAGAGACAGTAAATGTGGGTGGGGGTGTTGGGGGTGTGGAAAAGAGCAGGCAGGTCTGTAGCCAAGTGCAGACTGCTGAGGCAGGCAGTCAGCGCTGAGTCAAAGGGCAGCATTGATAGTCTTTCATTCTGGCCAAGGTTGGTGCAGCCCCCCCTCCCCCGCCCCGGTGAGCAACTTGCTGTCACTGCAGAGGACTGGGGGGTCAAAACAAGAATGGCGTAACGTCGGTGGATTCAGGTTAAAGCTTCTGTCCCGGGGGGCATATTTAAGGCAGGCTGTCAGCTGAAGGCAGCTGGAGACTGAAAAGCCTACAGATGGTTTTGAGAACAGCTGTAAATGTAAAGCTTTGCATAAACGTAAATTACACTGTTTGAATTTTAGTGCTTCCAAATTTTGTGCATCTGGGACTGAAAATTGGTATTTCAAGCACTATTCAGTCACCTGGTGGCTCTGTGATGGACACTGTTTTATCACTCTGATATCTTTCACGTGAAATCAGGTCTAAATACATGAAACGGCCTTTAGTGACTCACCACCATGTTTCCATTACCGAACTACAGCAAGTCTAAGAGTAGGACAGTAAGACACAATTATCCATTTATCTGTTTTCTGTAACTGCGTATCTAGTACTGGGTATGATTAGCCTGCAGCCTATCAAAGTGCAGAAGGTAGGGGAAGAGCCTTGATGAGATGCCAGGGGATACACACAGTTTAAGAACAGCAATTCTCCAACTGCAGTTAACCTAATGTACATATTTGAGGCCACAGTGCTACCTACTGAGTCACTGTGTGCTTTAAAACACAATGAAATCCAATAAAAACATCTAAATATGTAACACAAGGCGTATACAAACAACCTGTGAGTCACCAGAGGTGGGAACAAGTCATTGACTTTCGAGTAACAAGGAAGTTTTAAGCCTTACCACTCAAGGTCCAAGTCAAGTGCTGAGTCAAAACGGGCAAATCTCGAGTCAAGTCCTAAGTTACAAGTCCTAAACAAGTTTGAATATTATAATTTTTTTCTAATTTAATGCCATGACAAAGTTATATACTATATTACCTTGTTATTAAAGTTGAACATGAGAAGAACATGAGAAGATTCTCAGACGTGACTCTTTTGAGACCTTTTAGACCAGAGCATCTCCTTCAAAAGCAATAATCATTATACTCTTATTGTCTTTTGAAAATGCATTAAAGTTTGAGTGAGACTGCAGCACTTATTTATTATTGTCATGATACACCTGTGATTGTGAGGCTTTGTCATGTAATTTCCAGGGGAAAGTTTAAAACAACATTTCACTTTGCAGACCTAACGTCACATTTCCGATTCCATTGAGTCACAAGGATGCCGTTGGCCTGCCAGATGCCTTAATTAACTCTGAGTAGTTGTAGGAAAAACAGATTCATTTGACTTTATATTTTCTCAAATAGAAACTATTTATTCATTCCGTTGGTCTTCTAAACATAGCCGGAAGTCAGCAAAGGCAGAAATTATAGCCTGTTGATCAAAAGTGATTATTGAATTCTTACTCATTTAATAGATAAGCACTCTAATTAGCTCTGGAATGGATTTTGATCTCTGCACTGCAGTAGTTGTGCCAATTGCTGGTGTATTACTGTACAGTGCGTGACGGATGAGAGATGGAAACTCAGAAATCACCTTGCAGCTGTTTTTCATGATGAGGAATGAGCCGTGTTTGCGCAGACGGTGCCTTGCCCGATGTGTCTGCAAAGCATTCATCCCAAGAGCATTCCTTCAGAGGAGAGAACTGGGAATTTTGAAAAATCGCTTGTTTGAGATGTGGCACTTATTGCAATAGGTGTTATTCCCATATGCGAGACCAAACGGTTCAGTCGGCCTGGAACCACTTTTGTCTGCTTCACCCACACAAAGTAAGAGCCTTCAATAAACGAAAGCAATTTCCAAAAATCTCTAAGGTTATGAAAACATACGAAAACACCCAATTTCTATGGCAGGAAGCTTGGTGCCAACATTTGGATCTCTGTCAATTTCTCAGGAAAAATATTTCAGCTGGATTATTAATCAGAAGTGACAACTTATAAGGTTTTGCTCGCTTGTTTGTTTATAAGCCACAGTGGTGCCAGCACACAGATCAAAACAAACAAGTAAATAAATAATCTACCTGAAAGTGTGTTTGGCAGACATAGTGATGCTGGGCAGAAGGTACATACCAGTGATGTGAAATTACTTAATTTGGAGCAAGATGCTGATGCCGGCTGATTAAGGACTGGAGCATCTCTGCTGGTTCGTCTCCCTTTGGCCTAATCAAGGCATTTAAAGCAAACTAATAAGCTGCCAGCTACTTTCAGGGAGCATTGTGATTTGTCAAACAAAAGACAAGCTTGACTGTATTCAAAATATTATAGCAGACAAACAGCAGAAAACAAGACGGCAGTCGGCTATCTTTGCTGAAAAGCTGAAATAAGGAGTGAAATCATTTAAACCTTCTACACTGAATCGATGCTACAATTTCTTTTGAAACCAATGTCTGACATGACTATTTACGTCAATTTCATATACTTTTTCTAAAAAGCAGATAAAATGGATAGAAATAGACATTTTCAAAATTTTAGTTGTTTTTCCATTTATGTTTTTGCTGATATTTATTTGCTGGATTTTTTTTTTTCTGGTGACCAAGAAGAAATCTCAAAAAACGCAGAAACACACACAGCGTCTCCAACATGTACAACCTTATAGAATCTCCATTATACATGCCAGAGGGCCTTTAGCTTGGGCAGGTGGCACCTTGTCATGATCAATACGCTTTCATTACCTAAATTACACAGAGCACACTGCGCTTCACTAAATTCATTTGCAAGTGAAAATTCTGTCTGCACTCAAGACGTCTGTGACAGTGTGGGGCATGTTTCGATTACGTAACCTGAATAAATGGAAAAATCTTTATTATTTCCAGGCAACTGATGGGTATTCTCAAAAACGTAATCGCAAACTGTGTACATTAACTGATAGGCACAGATCTCTCCACAGGGTGTCATGGGAGGACTCTGGTAGTGGACAGTCGCTACAAAGAGCCAATTAGGGGGTTCAAAATAAGTGAGGTGGGATAGCTCACCTTGGAGATTATAAAAGAAGGAAGGATCGATAATACCTACAGACTGGTTTGAACTGGTTTAAACCTCTAAGGCCTGGACTGAGTGACCTTCCCTGTTGACGATGGACTCTCGGATGAAAATCAACGTTTTCCGTCTTTTGAATTGAATGACACCAGTCAATTGAAAGCCATCTTGAATATTAGAAAGCAATATGTTGTTTTCAACATTAGAATTTTGAATGTGCAAAAAACTGACATGATCTTCATCTTCAAGAACAGTTAGATGTTTTGCTGTATTGGAAAGGTTATGGGATTGGTGCCAGACCACTGCGATCCTGCATAAGACAAGTGGGTACAGAAGATAGCTGGATGGATGGAGCATAAGCATACACAGCAGAACCTTTGAGATCTTTGAGAATATTCAGAGGATTTGATCCCTTCAAATTGACCCCTCTAGCCTCTGGTATTTCATACTGCCATCAGTCTGTCACTATAGGAACCAGAACATTCTCTTCCCTCCTTCTCCTCCATTGACACATGCAGTGTGAACATCCTCTTCACACAGAGGAAGCCTGGAGACAGCCTGGCCCTCTTTTGGATATTTCTTACAGGTTCCTCTCCCCATGTTGTGCATTTTTTTATTGTCATTTTGTATTTATTCATGTAGGAAAAGACCAAGAAACGAATCTTCATAAATTATGCAAAATGGTAGAAAAACTGTTACATTGATCGCTTGGCACAGCCAGACTGATTCCCTGTTACATTGATCTGACTGAAGTTTGCAGAATGATGCCTGTTACATTGATCTGATTGAAATTGGCAGAATGATGCCTGTTACATTGATCTGATTGAAGTTGGCAGAATTATCCCTGTTACATTGATCTGATTGAAGTTGGCAGAATGATCCCTGTTACATTGATCTGATTGAAGTTGGCAGAATGATCCCTGTTACATTGATCTGATTGAAGTTGGCAGAATGATGCTTGCTACACTGGTCAGCTTGAAGCTCAGTAATATCTACCAGTCAGACCAATCGCTATGAAGCTGACCGACTGCTACGCTGGATGGGGGAGATTTATTTGTAAATGCAGGGAAATATACACAGAGAGGTTGTGGTGATGATGGAGCTCTTCCCCCAAACCAGTGGGGGCTCCCAGCAGCACAGACGGGGTTTGTGGGGAGGCAGCAGCCATCCTGGGGACCCTGAGAGAGAGAGCTTAAGCAGTGCCCCCCGCATCCCTCTCCCTCTCATCTCCCCGACAAGGGCTAGAAGTGGTGCTGGGCAACACAATCCCGCCACCCAGCTGAGGCAATTAGCGGCCGGTAGCCGCATCCCATTAGCGTCCCTGGTAGGTGCTTTCCCGGATGGCTGCGAGAACCTCGCTGGCGCTCACTGGTGTGCAGGGTGCAGAATAAATCCTTCTGGTAGCATGGCCCATTCGTGGGTACAGAGAAAATAACAATCAAAATAACAGGTTTTTAGTCACTTTGTACAGACAATTGAGCCCTACAATGTAATACATACATGACTACACACAGACACGGACACACATATATATCTACATACTATATATAAATATATATACATACTATATACAGTGTGTGTGTATATACATATATATATATATATATATATATATATATATATAGTGGCAGGGAAGTTTGTAATGGACACACCTACTCATAGAAGGTTATTATGTATTTTTACCAAAAATATAAAAAATCTTAAATCAAAACATATATTTTAGTCTTTAAGACAGGCCCGTCATCTCAATAACACTCTTAGCATTCATGAAATATCAGCCGGCGATGTTTATCCATCAGTCACGAAGGGGCTCCTATATTTGCTGATCATTTACTGGCTGCTTGCTTATCCAGCTCTTTGCAGACCACCTCTGTTGACTGTGGAGGTCAGGTCATCTGTTGCAGAGCTCCATCGTTCTTTGATCGTATAGACTTGGGTCTTTCTCCTGTCTAACAGCAAACGGCAGCCAAAAGAATCCAAAACGGACATGACGGCGCGTCTCTGCAGAGCGCTGATTCAGTGTGCCTTCAGATGTAAGTAATTTGCCAACCGTTTAACAAGGAAAGCAGCCCCACACGATTACACCTCCTCCCCCAGACTTCACGGTTTGAGCGACACAAGCAGACATCATTTATGAACCTTCCCTGCATCTCACAAAGACTTAGCAGCTCGGAGAAAACTCGCAGATTTGGACTAGATTCTGACCAAAGCATAGAATTCCACTGGCCTGATGTCTACAGCTTATGTTTCTTGGCCCAAGCAAGTCTCTAATTCTCATTTGTCTCCTTCAGTAGGATTTATTTGGACTGTTATCTGCAGTGCAGTTCAGTTTTGAGGCTGGTGCCAATAGTGATCTTTTCCTCTGCATCAGCAGCTCTTGGTCTGTCTTTAGAGGTGGTCCTCATGAGAGTCGGTTTATATCATAGTGCTCGATGAAACATTTAAAGTCCTTTATAGTTTCTAGATTAATTGACCTTAACTTCTTAAAGTAGTGATGGGCTGGCATTTATCTTGGCCAAGCTAAGCCGAACTTTTCTTGGCATATTATGGACTTTTTCAACCAGAAATGGCTTCCAAACAGCCTATATAAAGCCACTCAGCCTTCTTACAACACGATTTAGTTCGCTTAGAAACCTTAATGAGGAGAGAAATTCCACACATTAACTTCAGAAGAGGCAAGCCTGATAACTGGGATCATTTAATGATTGTAGTTCAACATTTTCTGAGTTTCAGAAGTTCAACTTGTGTACTTTGGGAAAAAGTACTACAATACAAACATACTGTATGTGTGACTAAACTTTTGTTTGGTACTACACACTTATACACACAGACATATGGAGGCAGGGATTTGTATTTAATGATAAAGATTGTGTCTGTTTCCAGAGGTGTGACTAGACATTCTGGGCCCCATGAAAACATATGATATTGGGCCCCAACCCAGATCATTCCAATTTTTAGGGCGTCATCCTAGCTCCTACACCAGCCCCCGCGCACTTTACAGTATCCTCGCCTGAAGCAAATTTCATAAGTTTAGATAAGTTTGCATTCAGTGGTGCACCGAAAGACCTTGCTTTGGCTGCACTGTCACACACGTATCACTGACACTCGGCTACTCAAGCACCGCTTCCTGTTTCCTCATGTACTTTGTTATTCTGTCCTTTGAGGAAACTCTTCAATCATTAGCATAGAGTTGTGCCTCGGGACGCTCATCCGAGAGCCTGAAACGCTCCACAGCCTCGTCGGCAGATCAGCAAAGGCGCTTCTCATCCAATTAAATTCAGACGTGAAAAAAAAAAGGAGCTGAAATTTGTCATTCATTGATCGGTGGCATCATTGTGCAGATACAGCAGTTCCTGCATGGGCTCCTAATGAGATCAGAGTGCAGATTTGTGCATGTGGGGGCAGCCGAGGGGGTGTGAGGGGGTGTGAGGGGGCGGTCTCTGCCTGCCAGACTTTCTGATCTCGCTTGGGTGCTGTCAGAAAGAGCTGCATTGCTGTTCTGCAGTGGTGGCCTCGTCTGGGGCGGAGGGAGGAATGTGTTCTACATCGCCGCCCTCCCGCCGTCAGATTGGCACTGCATCGCACGGTCATCCCATCTGGCTCCGCCCACACAGTGAAGTTCACTTTTGTCTGAAGTGCGAAAACCGGGAAGACCGGAAATTTCAACAGAAATACCAGCAGATGACTGCCACGTTGTGATAACAGAGGACTTCTTTTGACAGTATTGTCCCTTTTGTTAAAAAAAAAAAGTTTCACGTACCTGCATGTTTCGAAAACTGAGGCGATTAGTCTGGGGTTTGTGTACAAATTGCAGGCAGGGAGTCCAGTCTATTCCAGTCAGACTCAGCCGTTCCTTGAGACAAGTTAAAACATTGTTTATCTTCAATTAATTAGAAGAATTAATTAGAGCTCCTGTTTCTTTCTCGAAGCTTGTTAGGCATAATAATTACATCCTTATTTTTTCCAGGGCATATCTATTGAGCAGGAAACACTGCCAGAAGCCTAGAAAGATTCCAAAGGAAAATGACAGTCAGGGTCACAGGAAGAGATCATGACGGATGCAGTCACATGATGGGCATACAGTACCAATCAAAGGTTTGGACGTGCCTACTCCACCGCTGGGAAAAACAGCATAGACCAGCATAGCTGGTTACCAGCAGGGCCAGTCTTTTGGTCCACCAGCTATATCAGCACCAAAGCAGCACTAACTAGCATGGAAAGTGTGCTGGTCTACGTTATGTTTATCAGCAGAGTGAAAATCATTAGCTATACAACAAGGTGACAACACAAAGCAGGCCTTGGGGTTGTGTAAGTACTGCACTATCTTGTGAACAAGCGAAGAAATAGAGTGCTGTGAGAGATCACCTGGCCCCCACAATCCCCTGACCCGAATCCTATAGAGCTGGTTCGGGATGAGCTGGATCAAAGAATAAGAGCAAGGTAGCCGACTTGTTGCCCAGAACTTGTGGAAACTCCTTCAGGCCTGTTGGAGAAGCATTCCAGGTGGCTACATCCGGCTGAAAGAATGCCAAGAATCTGCGATGCTGTCATCAACGCCAAAGTGTGCTATTCTGAAGAGTCTAAAATTTAAATATATATTTTTTAAATGAACACTTCTCTTGGTCACTGCAATATTTGATACTCGTGAATTCATTGCCCCAATGTTTTTGAATGTAAGGTGAATAATAATATAGTAAGCTAAACCAGAGACAGATGCATTAAATGTAGGTGTGTCCATACTTTTGACTAGTATTGTACAGTGCAATGGTCCAATGAACCAAATGAATATAATCCAGGGTAATGTGGCACAAACTCAACAAAAGCTCCAAAAAGGTAGATTTTTGGAGGCCATTATAAAAAAATAAATCTGGTTACAGTGTGGATATGCAGTACATGCGCTGCCAGCTGGAGGGCATTTCATTAGTAGTCAAGTCAAGTCATGTCAAGCCAAGTCAAGTAGACGTATTGCCATTTCAGCCACATACCCAGTACACAGTGAAACATTAATGTTCCTCTAGGACCACAGTGCGAAACAAAGAACAGAAACAACACGCGATGATGATAGAGCTGGTGTTGAAGGTCCTCGTGAGGTTCTCCAAGTTGTAAACACCAAGGAACTTCCTGCTCTGGAGGATCTTCACTGAGGATCCATTGATGTTCAGCGGAGTAGTGGTTGCCTCGGTTACTAGTGCTAAACTCTGACCCTCACTGACCTCACTCAACCTTTTTGACAGCTAAATGCTAAGGGCCACTTTTGATGAGCGGTTGCTTGTTTGTGGGTAAGTGTGTGTGGTGGGTTGGTGATGCAGACTTGACTGAAAGTGACCAAGAATCATTATACTTAACCGTATGTCATGGGGGGGAAACATCAGTAACTTCTTCACTCATTTAGTTATGACTTAGTTATGACCTCAGATTAATTTAATTCAGATTAATTCTTGAACTAGATCTAAAGCGAGAACTTCCCCAGGCCAGACACCAGAATCCAGCAGGATCTGTTCTTCTCTTCCCTGCATCTGCTCCCCTTTGGCTCTGGTTTCATCTGTCTGTCAGCCAATCTAACATAAATTGGAGATTCTGTCAGACCTTTAAAGCCATGATCCTACAACGCCTTTACAGTCATGGATGTCTGTAATGGGAATCCCGATCGCCATTATCATTGTTCTGTGTATGAGCTTCTGTGTATGCCATTAATGAGCAAAACATACAAACACGCGATGCATAGCTGGAGTTCACAGAGGAATCGTTAAATGGATCATGGCCATGATATGATTATCGACCTTGTTTTCTCGTGTTGCACTTTTTCAGGTCAATTTTATGCCAATTTAAGATGACAGCTAGAGGGGAAAATGGCTTCCTTTTGTCCCAGTAAGAGTGCTTCCTAATGGCATACATATAGCTTTTTAATTTTGTATTCAAAGCTGCAGAGAAACTTCAATGTTTATGTGATCTAGCAAACATTTCACATTTCTCATTTTAAATTTTAATTCCAGATTTAGCGAAATCTGAAAATGAGCGTTTTTGGCCATCAGTAAAATGACATTAGACAGCAGGTTAAAGGTAACCTGGGGCCCTGAATCTCTTTCCTTTAAATCAGTATCACAGCACGAACTATAATGTCATGATATTGAGTTCCACTGGGACCTAATTAGTCAGATTGTGACACGTCAGTTTTATTTTTTTATAAAGGTTATCCTTTATAAATATTTCACACTGTTGCCCCACATTGTTTTAATACTAACATTGTAGTAACATTTAATAATGTATTAGCAGAGTTGGTAGGGGCTTGATCCAAAAATATGACTTGCCATATAGGATTTTTAGCCAAGGGTGGTCTAATATTTTGGCTAAATTCTCTACACAAAGGGTGAGTTGCTACAATTTTTCCAATTCTTGTGCTTATTTAATAACATGTTATTGTAATATAATTTTTTTCCGCTGTCATGGCTAAAAACTGACACATAAAGACTCAGAAAAGCATCAGTGTTGCTTTCTTTTGAAACTTCTCATTGGAGGTAGTTGAAATGATCATTTAAAAGCTGTACTTTTTAAAGAACTTGTTTACATTATATATGTAGAATGACTTCCAGAAGGATGTGGGTAGGAACATTTTCAATTGCATGAACCACACGGAGCAGTTAAGGCCAAGGTCACAACTATACAGCATGACCGGCCGGTGGCTGTAAATTTCCAGAAAGTGATCTTCAAGGACGTGGCAAGATCATTAACACATGAGTACCCTGTAGGGCCACACCAAGGCCATCAGATCAGACCCCCCATACATGTTTGCCAGCAGAAACACAATAATCACCCTCGGAGCTGTGGAGGCAGACATAATTCAAAGAGATTTATGATTTATGCTGGATGCTGAGCTGAAATGGCCAGTCACTGACAGAATGCCTGCCACAGCTCTTACATCTCTTCTTTCTTACTCTCTGAGCGCGTCTGTTCAGAACCCCTCATTTTCACCACCTGCCCTTTTCAGCGGAACCAGAACAGGTCCCCGAGACCTTATATCGTCTGTGAGATATTAGAACACCACCTTAACGTAACATAAAATCGCATTTCTGCAATTTCCAATTCGCAATTTAGTCTGGTGCTAAATTTTTGTTTTCCATGGGAATGCAGGGCTGGTAAATTCACCCCATGTTTGTATGCTCTGAGACACGCACACACACACACGCACACCCGAGTGAAGTGAAAGTGACTGATGACCCACCACAACAAAATGTGTCCTTTGCATTTTACCAATATGTGCCATAGCAGTGGGCAGCTAATTCAGCACCAGGGGTTCGTTATCTTGCTCTAGATACCTCAGTTGTACCTTGCTGGTCAGGGAATCAAACCAGCATCCTTTCAATCATCAAGTGTGCTTCCCAAACCATTAGGCCACAGAACTGGGCTACAATATTTGAATGTTATCTAACAGCTTTTTAAGCCTCTGAAAAACATTTACAAAGGATAAAATGCAAACTCTAGCTTGGCAAATTAATAGCAGCATCCTTCCAAGTGTTTCCAAAAAGCCCAAGGACTGATGACGACTTAAAATGTCTACTTTCATAACAGCTCAAGCCAGTGTTCAAGTGGATCCCGTCTCCAAGGAGACGAATATCCAATGGCCTCCATGAAAAACTCGAAAGACTCCAATATTTGTTTACTGGCTTTATAGCCATTTCCCTCATGGCAGGTAATTTAAATAAAGCTGATATTACTGATAGTCAGCTTGTGTTGCGTAAATGGGCCACTTTGAAAGACTGCATTTTGGGTGGGCCTTGCCAGCAAGTCCATTAACAGCAATCACGAGAGAAACTTGTGGAGATTTGGGCTCAACTGTTTGACTATACTTGGTTGTCTTAGGAACAATAATTGGGCAGTTTGGAGATTGGCATGGTGGCTTGGTAGATGGTGCTGTTGCCGCACCCCTGGAGCTTTGAATCCTGCTTGCTTTGTCTGCCAGCTTTGATTGGGTTTTTTTTTTACTTTGGGTTCACTTCTGTCACTGTTCACTTCCCTTTGAGTCTCTTCCCCATTTGGCCAGCAGGTGTCACTGGCCATCCTGTCCTCCCCCCTGTCGCTTGCCCCTTAAGTCCCTAGTGTGTCTCCCTTCCTCCCTGGACTGCTACATAGCTCAGTGGGCTGAGTGTGTGGCTTGGTTATCCCTCTGCTCATGTGTTTGAGGCCAGCCTCCCCTGTACTGGTTTTATGTTTTCCTTATTGTATATTGGGTATTTGCTTCCCTGTTTTTGGTTTATCCCAGAGCCTGTTGTGTTTATTATTCCTTATTATTCTGTTTCTCTAGTCTTTTAGTATCGTTATCCTTGTGACTGCTTTGTTTCTTATGTTTTCCCTTTTCCTACACTTTTCTGGGTTCCGTGTGATTGTTAGTGTAGCAGTTTCACCTGTTGCTTGTTGTTCTTGTGCCCCCACCTGATTGGTTAATTACTTATGAGTTGCACCTGATCCTTGTTTGCCTTGTTTTCCAGTGTATGTAAGTGCCTGCCTGTGTGCT
>JAODKN010000048.1:5411466-5433292 GCA_026774425.1 Petrocephalus zakoni | reverse complement strand
GTTCAGGAGATTGTCTTGACCAGGACCACACCCCTAAATGCATTGAAGCAACTGCCATGTGATTGGTTGATTAGATATTTGCATTAATGAGAAATTGAACAGGTATACCTAATAATCCTTTAGGTGACTGTGTATATATACATATAAACATAAACATATATAAAACGCTTATTATTGCCAGCCTTCCTCCTCCGCCTTTGGTTCTTCGGGTCTTTAGGTGTTTTTTAGGGGGGGGGGGCAGTTTAGTTTCCTTATTTTCTGTTGATCAACTAATTGTCTTAAGCGCCCGTACATTGACTTGAACAGTCCTGAATCTGGAACTGAAACGTCCCGCAGTGCAGAAGTATGACAAGTTTTCTCTGCCGCAGAGGCAAGGGATATTTTGCACAGGCAGATCCCGAAACTGGGAAGTAATCAATGTTCTAGAGAGGGCAGCTTTGAGAGGTGCTCCCTGTGTGCACTGGACACCAGTACGTGTGCTGCTGTTACACAATGGCAGTGCATTGCCACTATATTCTTGCATTATGGTTCATGCTGTTTCACATCATGCCAGGTAAGCACTTATTAGATACACCAGGCTCACTGTTTATCTAATATTTTATTGCATTTTAGTTAATTATTTGGAGTGATAGTTAATTCACATTCAAGAAATGTTATAGTATGCCAAAACAGCTTAGATGTGGAATAAGGTTTTGTTTAGAAATATTGTATCATAGCATCAATAACCATTTTATTGGGAAAGGATTTGTTTCAGATTTAATTAACTTTAATTAATTCTTTAATGAGATTTAATTAACAGATTTAATTTAATTAAATTATTTTTGCCATATTTAGTGTATATCCTGTACACTCATTATAATGCTTCCTCCTTAGTTAAGTGTTTTCTGTTCCTGTGATGTTTTCTCTCCCAGCTGCTGACTGCTCTGAGATGATCACCGGATTTGTTGGACAGAATGTAACCCTGCCGTGCTCCTATGATGCACAGCATCACGGGGGAGTTTATGTGTGTTGGCAGAGAGGTAAAATACCCCTAACTGGTGGATGTAACAATAAAATCATTGAGACAAATGGATTCAAAGTGACATGGAGTGAGTCACACAGGTATCAGTTAAACAGTGACCTGACACAGGGTGATGTGTCTCTGACCATCATCAATGCTGAGATGGGAGACTCCGGGTTATACGGCTGCCGTGTGGAAATATCAGGACCATTTAATGATCTGAAATACCAAGTCACCTTGAGGATAAAGAGTAAGTACAACACAATTGTTTTATTGCTCCATCAGTAAATATTGTTGTTTTTTTTCTGCCTGCACATCTAAATGTGTGTCCTGTGATGGTGACTGTGGTGTTTTTCTTCCATTCACATGATCACATGTAACGTCACATGTGACACACGCTTTCTAACAGATAACAGCCACACGACTGCATCACCCACCAACACAGCCACCAACACAGCCACCAACACAGCCACCAACACAGCCAGCCCAGCGACACAGACTGCGAGCAGCCATACGCAGGGTAAACATGGTCCCTCCATTATAATCCTGCATTTCTTAGAAGAAAACTTTAAAATCCCTCAGTTCTTTTATTATAAAGTTTAACTTTTCTGTGCGCTTTGATTTGCTTAACTCAGTATTTTTTATTTGATCATTATGTCGCACTTATAGGTCACGAAAGTAGTTATTCTACTGGAAGTTCCGCTGCAAACATACCTCAAGCCAGTCATCATGTGAGTGGGACTGTGTTTGTGCTCAAAGCACTGCTGCTCTGTAAAACATACCGGATATTAATGATGGAGGTCAAAGGAGAAGTTTATGTGGGAGCTCCACAGATACCACTGATGTAATCTGAGGGCCGTCTATGCGAGTGGTCAGTTGTAACCCAACAGGGAGTGTTTGTGGTATTCGCTTATTACAGCAGTATTGTGCTAATGTACTGTACATGTCTGTGTCTGTCTGTAGGAATGAAAAAGCAGTTTTGTCTTTGCAGGGCAGATCGATCCACGTCACTGCAGCGGTGATCTTGCTGCTGCTGGTGGTGGTGGTCCTGGTGACAGCTCTCTGGTTGCATAAACGTAAGTTGGTCAGTTGAAGCCTGTAGATCTGGGGTAGCCACCCCTGAACCTGGAGTACCAGTATCCAGCAGGCTTTCCATCCTACCTGGTCTCTGATGAACCACACCTGACCTCCGGCAGATAGTAACTCATCCGGTAGGACAGAAATCCTACTGGGTACCAGCCCTCCAGGATATGGATTGCCCCCCCCCCCGCTGTAGACTAATACAAGGAGCAATGGTACAAGTAATTCAGGAGAATAGCATGTAATTCATCTTTATTCATTTACAGGAAAACAGCAGAGAGAAGCCAGAAGAGTTCCTGAAGTGTAAGTGCTGTCTGTAAAGACTGTCTGTAATGACTGTCTGTAATGACAGTCTGTAATGACTGTCTGTAATGACAGTCTGTAATGACTGTCTGTAATGACTATCTGTAATGACAGTCTGTAATGCCTGTCTGTAATGACAGTCTGTAATGACAGTCTGTAATGACTGCCTGTAATGACTGTCTGTAATGACTGTCGTGGAAGCTCAGTTAGCAAACTTAGTTTGGCTCGGCGAATTAGGCTGCCACCTTGACATTCGCCCTGTTTGCCAGATGTTTCCTCATGAAGTCCAAACTATTCATGGTGTGTGTGCATTCCATGTTATAATCAATGAGAGACCCCCACCCCCCCCGGGCTAAATGTGCAATGCGCTGTTTCTACCTTCAATAGCTACCTGTTTGGAGCACTGGCCATTTTTTTTTACGCAAATATTATTTTCAGCTCATTTTATTCCCCAAACCTTAACATCATGTGAGCAGGTCCATAGTTAGAACTCTACCCATTGGTCTCTCTCAGTGCATCTCACAACCGGGGGCTGGAGCAAATTTTCAGGGAGGGTTCAAGTTTGTAATTTTCCCATCAAGCTACCTGAATGATCAATGACATAAAATGTCTTAAGCGGTGGCAGGCTAAGAGCATGCATGTGGCATTTTAATGGCCACCTCTGAAATTTCTAAAATGTTCATCTGAATTTTAAATACATATTCTTGAAATGATGTATGTATTGTTCACTGGGCACAGTGAATAATCATGTAAGGCATAAATCGACATCAGTTTATCTCTTGGTCTCCGGTTCTCTCTTTCAGTGAACATCAGACAGATGTCGCAGTGCATTATGGGAACGTGGGCAACCATGCCGGTTTCCACGCCAGAGGGATGGCGGTAGAGAACTTATATGAACTAAGGGACCCTGGAGACTATGATTACTGTCCTTAATGTCTCCTAAACTTAACCCATCATCTCTTCCTATGCATCATCTCTACAGTTGGTGGAACTGTTCACGTTGATGTCAACAGTTGATTGGAAAGTCGACTATTTCTGAAATAATCTGCGAGAAACTCTGTAAATTGAAAAAAAATATGTTTTTAAGACTTAAGAAGAGTCAAGGGGTCTCACTCATGAAATGTGAGCCGAACGAATTTGTTCGCATGTAAATAATAAAACGCACAATTTATGAATGTCGTTTAGTGATGGGAATTATGGCTCAGCTCACCAAAGAGAGCCGGCTCTTTCGGCTCCCAAGTGGCTCCTCACATTTCTTGTTAATTAAATTAATTTATTACTAAAAATTATGTAAAATTATGTGTAAAATGAAATGAATTACTAATATACAAAACATGCATTGTATCAAATGTTTATCATTTATATGGCTTATTATACTCAACATGAGATAGAGAGCTACAAAAAAAAAAAAATTTAAAGCACAAATACAAATACCCATTCCACTTTGACAAAAAGATCCAATCTCTGATTGTATGTATAATATTTATAAACTTTATACTATTTACAGTGAAACAACACAGAGAAGCTTAGAGAATCACACAACAAAATAAGGAGGAAAATGTGTAAAAGAAAAAAAAGCATCTAGGTAACAGTTTTAGCTGGTCTTTAGTGAAGGTTGGCATTAAGAAAACCCAAGTTCCTGAGCTTTGAGGGGTTGATCCTGTTTCTTCTCTCTGTTATTATCTGCCCTGTTTTGGAGAAGATTCTCTCTGAGGGGACTGATGTAGCCACAATGCACAGTGTAAGATGCGAGTAGACTGAAGCCTTGGTCTCCCACCAGCTCAGTAACCCACCCCCCACCCATTCCTGCTCAGTGCGGACACACAGACGCCATCAAACATCATGTAGTTCCAAACCAATCACGTGCGGCTTGAACAGAACAAAAAAATGCTCCCAAATGCTACCGTTACGTGCTCCCAAGCTGTTTTGCGCATTTCGGACGTACATCACCCTACCCATCAATCTGGGCTACCCTAAACGTTGGCTGACGTGACTGTCTGCGCATGTGCAGCATTCCATTCACATTCCGCATCTTAAGTATGTGTGTACTGTATTTCAGAATCTAAATGTTGGGCAGTTGCTTAAAGACTTGGTGAATGTGACTATTCAACTTGTTTGTAAGAACAAGCCAGATGCGAACATATTACGTGACATTCCAGCATTTCGTTCAGCTGCATTTCTTGGCAACGCTGCACGTGTACAAGAACACAATGAGTTTTCCTGCCATTAATAATGTTTCACTTCATCACATTAGAAATTTAATTTATGCTTAATTTAGACAAAGGTCAAGAACTGTATTCTGAAATGCAATAACATTCAATAATGCAATAATTCCATTGTGGGTTTCCATATTTACATCCTAACAAACAATTTGAATAGTCACCTTCACCAAGTCTTTAAGCAACTGCCCAACATTTAGATTCTGAAATACAGTACACGCATACTTAAGATGCGGAATGTGAATGGAATGCTGCGAATGCGCAAATAGTCACATCAGCCAAAGTTAATGGTAGCCTAGATCGATGGGCTGGGTGATGTATGTGCGAGATGTTTACTCTGCATGTATGCGTGTGCAAAACAGCTTGGGAACATGTATCGGTAGGTAGCATAGTTCGGCAGAACACCGGTCGTTCACCTCAAAGAGCTGGCTCTAAGAGCCATTTCACTCATGACCGACACATTACTAATGTCATTTGCAGAAAACTATCGATGGCTGACAAAAGATGGACTTTTGTGAGATCCTGCAACACTTTTCTTTTTTCGGATTTGACATGTTGGCAGATCCTGGGTATGTGCGGCATCCTTATATGGTGAGATTTGGGATGTTGGCTTATGGTGATGAACTGACAATGTGTAAGTGGCAGACAATTTACGAATGATTGGTATTTATGAGCCTACGCATCGAATTAAGAAAAAAATCTAGGTTTGACTCATGGTTTGTGAATGTGGAGTAGGATTTTCGCAAAATCACCTATTACGCACAAATGTGTTTGTCAATTTACAAATGTTTGATGAATGAGACCCTCAAACTTTTGTCATTGTATAGAGCAACGAAACAAAGTAACATCTCCCAAACAGTGTTATACAAGAATCAAAGTTCACAGCAATTATGCATAAATGTATCAATGAATCAGTAAATCAATTCTTTTCCATTTTTTTTCTGTTGTAGATGTATATGCAATGGAAATAAGGTGGAAGAATGTTGTTATTAAATTGTAAATGAAGACTTTAATATATGTAAAACATGTGTTTTGGCAGCTTTGGCTATAATGAAAAATAAAGGGATCACTATTTCCAACTGGAAAACACAGAGGTCCAGAGTGGCCGCCGTGTCAGGGATACCTTTCTTAAAGATGTGCTAAGTGTCTCTCCTTTGCTAGGAGAAAAGCCTCTTTCTAGGTAAACGAAGAAAACACATCAGTTGCGCTCCTTTACAATGGCTCTCTTATCTGTATCCCCCACCTCATCCGTCTTCGCTAACAATGTCACACTCAGGGACCCTAGAGAACAGTCCCCTATTCAGGCCTGGTCGGCCAGGGCGGGCTTTAGCCTAGGCCTGCCCACGCAGCAGCCTGGCACTACGCGGGACTCTCGGCGCCCCAGCTGTACTCCTTCACAGAGATGGCCGTCAGGAAGGGCACACTTAAACTGCGCTGGATCATTGTGCTCACCGCTGCAGGCAAGGGGACATCAACTCGCTGCTAACCGCTAATCGCTAACTGGCTAAACAGTGCTAAAGCTAATACTGTAGCGACATTAGCTAACAGCCCCAGGTATGCTTTGTCGCTGTGGAACAGCTGCTGAGCTGGGTGTCACCGTCACCCACCCTAAAGCTACCATTTCAGGAAATCTCTGACCTTTTATCTGCTTGCTGCTAATGCTACCGCAGCACTCTGGTGGCATTTCCTGTTTCTCAATTTGTACAAAAATAATTTAACCACAAGCCAGTAGTGTCAAAAAGTCATGCATTTTAACTCTTATGACATCTTTTATACTTTTGGCCGTGTTTCTGCGGATTTCCGGCTATAGATCAGAGGAATGAGGCTGCTTGGCGAGATGACTGTGTGTGTGTGTGTGCATGTCCTGCAATAGCTACACTGTGCAATGGTTTTACCGGGCCTCATGCCCTCATTTCCTGGGACAGGCTCCAGGGCTTCCTGTCTCAGATAAGTGCATATGGAATGCTGATGGATACCCTTCCAGCATTTAGGTAGTTTTTCCGTTTCATTTGATCGAGCGTCTAGTCGAAAAGTCTACATCAAAAAACCTAATTTAAAGAAGTGAGCTGAGTCTGTGGGGAGCCCTGACCTACATCGACATTCCTATCAACAGTTGGCTGCTGTTCTGCTTTAACATACAAGGCCACGGAGGGCAACTCGGTGGTCCTGCCCTGCCAGTACTCGGTGAAACAATACGGACTGAAAAACCTGTGCTGGGGCCGACGCTGTGGCACGTTCTGGTGCGACGACATCCTCCTGCAGGCCGACTGCGAAGGCGTCATCTCCAAGGTCTCTGAGAAGTACCGCTTTGGCGGCGACGCCCTCGCCGGGCACGTGGACCTAATCATCCCGAGGGTGAGGGACGTGGACGCCGGGCAGTACTGCTGCCGGGTGGACATTGATGGAATCTTCAATGACAAGATGATCCTCCACACACTGAAAGTTGTAAAAGGCAGGTGGATTTCATTTCTTTGAGTTACATCATTTTTCCTTTTCAGTCCCTACTAATTTATTATAATTTATTACCTGTGATGGGTTGCCAGCCCTTGTAGATTGTTCCTCATCATCCAGGGATAACACTAACTTCATGGGTCACAGATACTAAGTACAAATCATGAACAAATATAGTTGTTACTTGAGATAAAAGATGCATCCTGATTCGTTAATGATGAGTGTGAGATCAGTATATATTTAAGACTTTGTTAATTAATACATACGATATTATTTGTGTCCCATCAAGTAAAGTGTTACCGATCTGGGATAAACAGTTATGGAAGATTGATGGATATAATTTATTATGTATTACAATGCAGCAATTATTTTACCCAGAAGGACTTGATAGATATTATGCCAGACTACATAAAAATCAGCACTATCCTAAAGAATCATATACCAGCAATGGAGGTGCTGTTACTTCCCGTGAACCTCGTGTTGATAACCGAAGCGTGTATTTAATTTGGCCACCTTGGCTGGTGCAGGAAAATCACAGGTAAATAAGTAGCAGATTTACATGATTTACACTGAAACTCACACTGGGGTTTCAGGAGGAACTTCCCCCTGCACACTGGATCTCACACCACTGTTGGTTATATCTTTAGCTCCGGTTGCCATCACATGGTCGGTGGCCCCAGTCACACACGTGACAAAGCTGTACTCTACAACACGTGAGTATGAAAGAATGAAAAACCTCAGTCACATGTCACTTATATGAAATCTCATGTCTGTGTCGTGATATTCCAGTTATTTGGCACATATGGAACCCCCCCCCCGTATGACTATGCAGCGAGATGCTTTCCCTACTGTGTTCTGGACTGTAATTGAAACAAGTATGTAATGCAAAGGAAAACAACACAGCATAAAATATAAGAATAAATAATAATATTAATAATAATAACAACAATAATAATAATAATACAAAAAAAAAATTCTGTAGTGCAGCAGTGATTGATCGCATTCCCCTAAAATGTGAAAGATCTCTGGATCCAAACTGGGTGGAAACCTGTTCCAGCGCTCTCTCGGCTACGGGGCTCAGTGTGTAGCTAACAGTCAGGTCATCCCTACGGTCATGGGTTTGAGGCTGACTAGAGGCCAGTCTCACCTTGTTGAATAGTCATGTGCCCTTTTTATAAGGGTGCTGGTTTGCGTTTTCCATGTCAGGTCCTTAGTGATGTGCTCATCCAGGTATCTGAAGCTGGGTACCTTCTGCCCCGTTGATTGTGAGAGGGTGGTAGTGTGCACCTGTTCGCTCCCAAAGTGCAGAATCAGCCCTTTTCTCTCGCCGATGTTCAGGCGGAGAACATTTTCCTGACTCCAGCTCGCCAGGACCTCCACCTCCTTCGGGCGGGCTGTCTCGTTACTATTGAAGTTCTGGCCCACCACGACACGACGTGTCATCAGCAAACTTGACAACGATGTTGGAGCTGAATGTGGCCGCATAGGGAGTAGAGCTGGGGGCTCGGAACACAATCCTAGGGAGTTCCTGTGTTGAGGGTGATGCTTGACAATGTGTGTCCGCCCACCCAGACAACCTGGGGTTTGGCCATCAGAAAGCTCAAGACCCAGTTGCATAGGCTGGTGTTCAGCCTTGTGTCTTTGAGCTTGCCAATGTGCTTCTTAGGGATTATTGTGTTCAATTAATAAACAGGAAACACATGTTATACAAGTGGCAGTGTCCTGAGTCGAAATTGCAATTAATTGGCCAGGCCGGCATCGCACATGTTCTATGTTGGCACTTTGCATCTTTGTATAAGAGGTTTGTTGGTATCCTATAGGTAGACAAAGTAATAAGTTACGTGTGCATCAGATATGTGCATTAACACATAGGGAACAAACAGAATGTAGTTTTGTGATCCCCACCAATGCTAAGTGCAAACATCAAAGTCTCCTTAAGCCGGTAAGTCAATTGTAGAGGGTCTAGTGTGATGTGCAGTTTGGAGAAGATGTCCCAAAAAGCACTGCATTACTGTTGACGTAAGTTATACTGGGTGGTAGTCGTTTGGTCATGAGGGGTGGGGTTTGGGTCGGGGATCATGGTTGTATTTTCGCTATTTTTGGCTTGGAGCAGTGATTAATTGAATATGGTGTTGAGCACCGGCACTAGCTGATGTGTGCAGGCCTTCAGGACCCACTCGGGGGTGGGATGCGATCCTGCCGCCCTCCTGGTGCTGAACCTCTTTAGCGGCCTTCTCGCCTTGCCTTCCGAGAATGAGCTGGTCTGGGTATCTGGTTCACTGATCTGCTGGTTAGCAATAATGTTATGGTTTCTTTCAAAGCATACAAAGTGGTTCACTTCGGCCGTGGTCAGGTTACCTGCATCTTGGGGGGACTCTTTGAGGTCCGCGGTTGTCCGAGGCCACATGTGTGTCGGATCAGATGGCTGAAACTGGCATTCCACCTTCTCTTGCATATGTGTAAATCTAAGTCTGGTTGGCCATTCTGAGAGTCATCTTGGACGAGTTTGAGAGCGATGTGCGCAGAGAGACCATGTGTGGAGGAAGGATACCGTTTATCAAGCTAATCAGCTTTTATTTTTCGCTTTTGTTTCTCTGTAATATTGCGGTTTCTCATTATTCTGCTGTGATGTCTAACAGTTGCAGTGCTGTCACTGTGGGCATTGTTCTGCTGTGGCCCCTAACATTTTAGGTGAAACACACAATGGAAAGACTTGCTAGCATTTCAGTGTGGTTTACTTAAGCAACGTTTTTCTCAGAACCCCGACTCACTGACCGCAGAACTTGCATACGCATATGAAAGTGCGCCATTAGCGAATTAGCCTCGTGTCGTTAATCACGCTATTCAAACCTCTTCAGCTGTCTCATCTGAGCTAAAGTTTTGATTTGAATCGATGGATTGGGTGTCCCCATGACTCACCTCCGCCCCCAACCTTCACACCACTCAGAGTTCGGCAGAAGCCATCAGCATGATGGGGAGGTTTAGGGGATTTGTACAGAGGTGGCCTACGAGGGTGACGCTCACCGAGGTCCCATTTAAGGACGTTGGGATGCCAACTTCCTGTTTTGTCATAATGACATCTATGAGTGTCTGTTTGATACCTTTCCTCCACAGATCAGTGGATGGAAACCAAGCCGTGGCCTTCAGAGACTGCAAAACGCAAATCCAGTCCACCCAAACCTCGAGTAATAGTAAGCGCTTGTTTTTATCTGGAAAACATCTGCAATGACCCTGCCATTGGCTCTCCCTCTCACTCCCCTACTCACTGCTTTCTCCTCCATTATCATGTATCTCCAGGAGGAGAACCCTCTGCCCAGCCCCTCCCTACGGATCAATGTCCCTGTGCTCTCGCTCTCTCTCAGTGTGCTCCTGGTACTCTTTGGATTTCTGGCACTAATGGGATTAAAGCGTAAGTGGATCGCCAGCGCGCAGCTAACCCCAGAAGAAGTTTGGTGAGGTCATTGCAATCTCAGCCTTTGCCTTGACATCATCATCATCTTCATCACACCCTGCTTACAATTAGTGCCTGGAGTGTGGCTCCACGTTTCTGCTATTTGATCTGTCCTGTGGGGGATGAATCCCTGGAAAACATTTCTTTAAAAATATTCCTTAATATTTGTGTTATTACTACAGGTGTGGTCCAAAACAGAAGATCAAAAACAGAACGGTAAGCACCATTTTAAAGATTAGTGTAACATGTGTGAGAGTGTGTGTGTACTCAGCACATGACTGTACACATCTGCAGTCAAACAGCTGTGGAACCTCCTCACATCATCCACGAGATCCAGACCAGGAAACCTCTAGAAGAGAACATCTACACCCTTGACTGATGGCACTGACTTTACCTCTGTATCTGCGTAGCATTGCGGTGCTCTCAAACAGCCAGTGTGATGAGAAAGCACGCTGCCCCGTAACCAGGGTCTCACCTTGGGATTGCACCATCGTACAAAGAACTTAAACATCGTTCTGAGGAACAGGGTTCAGCCATGAGCTGAAGAAGCTGCTGCCCCCTTGCAGTAACAATGTTCAAAAGAATGTTGTAAGTGAGTCTTGCCAGCGTGTTAACAAGGTGTGAGAAAATGCAAGCGTCTAACAGTTGTAGGTGTAACTGACATCCCCCTATCATATATCAATTTAATCCTAATTTCAGCTCAAAAAGTGAAGGTGTAGTATTGTTTTTCTTTCTCAGGGTGCTTCACTACTTTACTCTATAATCCCAGCATTGAATAACTGCTTAAAAATGCTTCCAAAACATAAGCCTCTTAAATTATTGTATAATTAATCCTAATTCTAGCTGAACAAGTGAAGGTGTAGTATTAGTAGCATTTTGGCTACGGTGCTTCATTACTTTACTTCATGATCCCAGAATTGAACCAGCCTTTAAAAAATGCTTCCCAAGATTCTATATTTCAGATCCCTCATCCGGGGTGAAGTTTTGTCATATTTAATTTGGCAAGGACAGGTGTTTTTAATCTGAATATTGTTGGTTCGCATCCCAGATGGCCCAGTGCGGTGTGTTTTAACCTTAAAGCCTTCACTACAAACTCCTGCTGAATGTGTGGCTTTACCTGGGAAAATAAACATTGTAGTCGATGCCTTCAATAAAACTCAAGGCCACTGTTGTGATATATTGGATGTTGTATGTGTTGTGTTGCATAATACGAAGCACTGTTTCCTTTATCATATGCTTAGTGCTTACTAGTATATAATAGAAGAAACGGATATACTCTTATAGAAGCAAAGCGAATTATTCTTCTTACTCTTCATATGGATTTCACTGGCTGTTCCTGGCCGGGTTACATTAGTGCATTTATGCCCTCGGGTCTTTTACAGGCACACAGACTTTATCCCAAGCCTGTGCTCCTGCTCTGTGAATTCCCTGTCAGCCTGACTCAGTAAGCTCATGCCCCTTATACCGAGTTACAAAATTTCATTGTGATTTCAACATGGTTCGGGCTGTCAGTGAGCCTGCTTGTCAATGTTGGTAATATCCTACATCAGTTTCAACTGTGGAACTAGCCTTTGGCAAAACTGATACATTTAGCTTTGTAATACACTTAACTAAGCCCATTTTCTGCCAATATTCCCCATAGTTTAACTCCCTTCCACTTTTTACATTTATGCAAGTGTTATTAAATCTAAACCAGGCCATAGAAATATGTTGAAAATCTGAGTCCTTCTCATGCGATATTGCCAGAGCAAGTTTGCCCACTGCTCCCCCTTCTGGTTAAAAGTGGAAAGCGTCATACAGAACCCAGAAATGCGGGCAGCACATTCTGCAATAAAATTCTACAATTCCGAAAGAGTCGAGCCTGTATAGCTAGTCCTGCATAAGTATGCAAGTCAGTCATTTTCATTTTCTTCTGTGATCATTGTACTTGCCCTGCTATTGTATGGATACCATAAATGATTCGACATTCCAGATGTTGACCATGTGTTTTTGAATACTCTTCCAACTACCGACAAACAGTATGAACTTAATAAACAGATAATAAACGTGCAATTGCGAAGGGCAAACTAATATCGACAGCCATCACGACGACGCTACGCCAAATTCTGCCAGCCGGGAGGCGCTGCGGCGCCCATGTGCGCGAGCCCCCTACGCATTTTACGTACCGCAATTACTTAATGTCTTTTGCAGGCTTCGGCATCTGCGCTTTTCATTCCGCGATCTTATCTGTATATTTTATGTTGTCTTAGTAGTTACAGGGGAAAGAAGTGCATGCACTTGCAAAACCAACATTTGCAAAATATATAAGAGGCTACGAGAGTAGGTATTTCTGAGCAAAAACACGTAGCCAGTGTCCTAATTACATATGTATTCGCTTTGATTTTATTTAATTGTTTTATTTATTTGAAGTTATTGCCACGTTACATTTGTACAGTGTATATAAAGGCAAATTTCAAATTAAAAAATGGTAAAAACAACATGATAGTTCTGCTTCTTTGTTTCATTACCTTAGTTTCTGAAACTTAAACGCTGTCTCACATTCTGAAACTAACACAACTGTTACCAAATCGGTCGATGCGGCCAGTTTTGTAATGCACTATATTGTGTACTGTAGTGCACTACATTCACTAACACAATTAAGAATAGGCCGGGGTGCTAGCCGTCTCTTATAATGCGGTGTCTTGTACTGCATGGAACATAATGCATGTTGCGTATATACCGCGTTATACTGGACGATCCTATATTATAAGGGACGGATGGCAGCCATGGATAGGAATGACACGATGAACATGTCCGTTTAAAGACCAACTCAACACATTTTTGCCTGAAAATTAACTGCTGCTTGTTCAGTAGACACACTTGTGTCACAAAATCTTATGCCAGCAGTGTTAAAAAGTCACCCCTGTTACCTGTTTTTTCATCTAGTTTTTGGGGGTCACTAGATCTGATAGGTGCTATCAAAAAGAGTGACCCCTGGGCTGAAGCTGATTGGTGCGACCCAGTCACAAAATCTTTCCAATATTACAACCCCGAAACAACCCCTGGTACGAAAAATGCAAATAAAAAACACGGTGATTCTGACATTTCGTTTGACTTTTATCCCATTGCGGACAGTATGAACCCAAGATATTTCATGTCTGGACTTAATTTAATTTGTTAATACGCATCCCTTTCTGCATTTCAGGCAACACATTCCAGAAAAAGTTGGGATGGTGGCAATTTAATTAAGCTTGTAATTTAAACAAAAAATTAAATAATGATGTGATTTCAAAAAGATGATGTCAACAAATAATTGCAATCATGATTTCGATGAAAAGCAGTATCATTTTATATTTTATTTTGCCATTGGAATTAAAATGTCTTTCTACTATAACGAATCAATCTTCTTTCAGACATGTCTATGTAGTCAAATTTGCAGTGACGTTACGTTAGGTCTGTATTTGAACACTAGAGGGCAGCGGTGCACCTAAGAAATCTTATTGCTGGTTTCTCAGTAAATCGTCCACCGATTTTTGCAGCGTATCACAAATATATATTTGCAGTATAACCATATGCAAAAAAAGTAAATGAAGTCTTTTAACGAATCTTTTTAAGACAATCTTTTTCAGATCGGATTTTATTTCACGCTAGTCAAGACTGTGGGGTAAAAAGAAAATCCTTCGACTTTACTCATATTATCCGCTTCGACGCATGTCTCTTGTCTTCTATCATACTTGATAACCTGTGTTTTTTTTTCAGGAAAGCCCTTTTTGGTACAGAATTACCGTATGTTTATCATGAAGGAAACAGCTTATAATTAGGAAGGAGGTGTTAGCATCAGCGTTTAGTTGGCAGCCAGCTTCCCCCCTTCCATGCAATTAACTTATCATCTTTGGATGGCGAGGTTGACGTGTTCCCCGTTTTTCTTAAACTAAGGCTTAAGGCTGCCCCCAGCTGAAAGCTGGACCACTTTAGACGGAACTAAAGCAGATGGAGATCATTCTCTATGTGTGTATTTGCCAGAGAAACGTGTCTCTATTTTCGGCATCCACTGCCTCTGCGTTACACGCCAGGGTCGGACTCGGATCTTAACCCCGCAAATGCACATAACGGAACAACTTTACGCAATTGCTTTGCAAAGAAATGCCCAAATCTGTTTTCTGTACAGACGTGGAACGAATTAATTGGTTTGGTGATTAAATATTTATGACATTTACTAAAATGTTACTTGCCATGTCTGCTCAGACTCTGAGAGAACAGACTATTGGAAATAAGATAGAATTATTTGTTCAGGGGTCCTTATTTTTTTCGTTATATGTTCTCTACTGGTGCTTTTTGCTTGTTTCCATTACTTTTTAAAGTTATTAAGTGTTTAATGTCTCCCTGAGACACTGCCTTTACTTCCAGTTCTGTTAGGCTTTGCACTCCATAACCTCTCACATCAGCCCCTTGGTGCTGACAGGTTTCTCCATACTGACACAAACCTAAATAAGTTCAGATGCGGGAGAAAACCTGTAACACCCACACGCATAAGAAACAGCAGCAGGCGAAGGGATAATTCAATCAGCTATATTATAAAGTGTCTAAGTTTAGCAAGACCATCCAGTGCCCTGTCAAACTATGTTTATTCTTGCTTGACAAAAATCAATTATCAAATGTAATAATCGCATTGACAAGCGTGCGACTGATATTTTTCCGATTATTACGAGGTTTTTGTATTGGCTTTGTATTTGTGATTTTTTTATGTGTTGAAAACCAGTATGGAAGTTATTTCTGCTATGAGACAGGTGACTGGTGTCCCCGGAATGTCACACTTGTAGATTTTACACAGTCCTGGAACTTTTGGAATATTTTCTTACTGGAATGCGGTGCCTAATAGCCTGACTGCATGTGTGGAGTAGATTTACAGCGAACAGCAGCGGGGCCCTCCTACACCTTACCCCCCACCCCGTGGCGTTGGGGCGCCCTGGTGAAATCGGGCGAGAATTAATGAAATTTTAGACGCTCGCTCCTTTTCAAACGATCCACTTGAATATGGATCAAGCCGAAGTTTTGTTGTCTTCTTCCCTTTCAAGGGCTGCGTTTCTGCCGCTCCGTGCCTTTTGTATTCTCAAGGCACCTGTGAAGGAGACGCGCAGCCGGCTTTGATCCTGCGATGCGCCCGGTGAGGCGCAGCCCCCCCCGTCTTTTTGCGCTGGTTTTCTGCGCTATTCACGTTGTTTTTAAGTGGAAGCCGCGGAATGAGTGGGCTGCGTGTTGCACCCAATTACGGGATAAAAGTTAAGAGAGAGGCGTGCAGAAAGAAAGCACTAAAACTAATCCGAAATCATTTTCTGGATGAGACGATAGTAATTTTGAAAGTGTTATTCAAACAATCACGAATATTCACTAGGGCTGAGCCTTATTTAAGTGCACGCTGGACAGAGCTGCAGGAGTGTGTGTGTGTGTGTGTGTGTGTGCGCGTGTCTTTGTTTTGTTTTGCCAAAGGACATCACAAATATAGCAAATCCACAAAAAAAAACTGTCTAGTGCACCATTGACTGCAATCAAAAAAGTAAAAATGCCAAAAGTCTTGTATTTTGTTGGGTTACTTATGGTTAAGGTGAGGGCTGGGTAGGGGTTAAGGTAATTGTCATTGATTAGGGTTTTTCCCATAGAAATTAATGCCCGGTCCATGTGCTGCGCGTGTGTGTGTGTGTGTTGATACTAAAGCTTCTTACAAGACGGGGCATAGATAGGGATACTTTAATAAACACACCTCGGGGCGCCACCCGTGTCTCCAGTTTTGCGGTGCACCGCTCCCTAACACCCCAGACGACAGCGGTGACACACACTGGACACGCATCCGCGCCGGTAAAAGTCTATCAAGCGGGTAAGATTTACACGGCAAGTTGGCCTGCTTAGACCCGGCGAGAAGCATAACGCTCCACAGTGATTAAGTTAAAGACGTAAGATAGTTTGCTTTTTTCAGTTATTATTTTAGCAATGGCAAACGCATGTCCTTATTATTTCTATTGTATTGCTTCTACTTTGATGATTAAATCTTAATGAAGCACTTTTTTTTGAAGGCGCTAGTATTCTGGTACATTTTCATGTCCCAAAAATTCTGTTCCTGTAGCTCCACGGAGCTGTTTTATCCGCCGGGCTGCAACTGGGCGCCCGCAGCACAGCAATATAACTGCCGCTCCTCTGCTGTTATCCTGGAGGGAAGGACCAAATTAATTTAGCTGACTGCTGCAGTTAAGTTAACGCGTCAGGCATCTGAGATATGCCCGTTAACCGAACCGGGGAATGCTTTTACTCCGCCCGGCTACCTGCTGACACACAGTGATTCATTGGCAGGACTGAATACGGGCAGAATGTCCCCCCCGCGCGCCAGCTCTCTGTGTTTCTGACTTATTAGCATGTTTCTGGGTAGAGCAGGTGTAGGAAGCATAAACTGGGGCAAAATGTAGGGATCATTTTTATTTTTTTTTATTTTTATAGCATTTAATTGTCAGATCCAGAACTTTGCGCACGCACGCCAACTTACGGGACATCTCAGTTATTGTTTTTTTATTATTATTGTAAAATGCAGTTATGTAACCGGTCACATTTTAGGCAAGTCAGATTTTATTTATTGTTTTTTTTTTTTTTTTGTAACACGATGCATTTTTATATTGCTGGTTATCGCTGAGCCCAGTGATAGGGGACGTGTACCTGGGAGAAGGAGGTCACCGATAAATCTGACTAAAATTGATGCAGGCCTCAGTAAACAGAAAGGGATGGGTGGGCAGGTGGGCTTTCCTCAGCCCTCTGTCAGCATGTTCTACTGACAGAGGGCTACAATCCAGTGTGGTGGGAGGATGTAAACATGAAGCCCCCCCACTGAGCACATGTCTATAAAGGAGGATGCCGTGTGACTGTGGTGGTTCGGATGCTGTAACTGTTGCTGGAAGGTTGCTGGTTCGAATCGCAGAATCGGCGGAGCTGCTTCGTTGTTGGACCCCTGAGCGCGGCTCGCAGCTCCCGATTCCTCCAGCAATCATTTCATTCTCCTTCCGTAAAAAACGAAGATTGTCACTTTAGATAAGACTGTTGACTTCATAGATACAACTTCTGAGTTTTTACAAATTTATGTGACAGCTTTAAGAGACGTATAGTAGAGGGGAATGTTATAATTTAGGTTTGTTCCCAGGGATTTGAATCCACAACCTCTGAGTTATTAGCACAGTGCTCTAGTTTCTGAGTTACAGGACATAATAACTCCCTAATAACTTTACGCACACAGAGACACCGTGCGTAAAGTACCTTAAATCGTAGTTGAACTTCGACGGCATTGACCCAGTGGCTTGGTTCTGTGCTGTTTCCTCGATTCCCTTGTTTTGGATCAGCTGGTTACACATTTATTCGTGCCTGTGCAGTAGCCATCGACATATCTCACATATTCTATCTACTCCGCTACCCCCTTTCTCTATTGGCAGGTGCCAATGTTCTCATCACCAGTGCCTGGTTGCCCAAAGGTAGGGCTGAATATCCAAGGAATTGGCTGATGAGAACGTCCTCAAAGAAGCGAGTCGCTCTGGAACGTCGCTGACGTCACTGCAAAATTGTACGTTTGACTAGTGATTTTGAAGAAGATGTTGCAGAAAGCTTGGGGAAGGTGATGATTTATAAAAACGATTACACAAAAAGGTCGTGAAGTGTTATTAAGTCCATAACAAGCAACAAACAAGTGAGTTAGATATATTACATTCTTTAGTTACTCTGTAGGTGTTTCTTTGGAAAGATAAAAGCATATAAAACCCATTTGATTACCTTGGGTGTAATACGGGTCATTAAATCATTTTATTAACTGCTCTGAATGTTGCATGACATTTATAAGGTTGTAAATAAAGTTGTCTGCTAAGGAATGCAACCTCTGAGGGTAATGGGATAAAGCTTATGTGTCAGTGTGGTATAAATGTGACTGAAGTCTGGAAAATTCAAAGTAAATTATTTTGGCGGAGTTCCCTGCATAAGGGCACCGCCGTGCAGCTCTGCTTCCCAGAAAGTACCATTTCTGCTGGAAATAGAAACGATTTGGAGCTCATGAGGTTGTCACTTTACAAAAATGCTTCCTTCCTCAGAAAGCTTTTGGGCACCTTGTGGGCAGAGTAGGGGGCGAAACTGGCAGATGTTCCAGAGTTTTGGCTGAACAACCTGAAGCTGTTGTTTCCGTGGTGGCCAGAGATATTTTATGACATGAACTGCTAGGAACTGGTCCTTCCCTTATGCGGAGCCTGGGTCCCAGGTGAGAAAACAGTTCATACTAATTATGTGTCAGGGCGCTTTGCTGGTGCATAAATCTCAGCTCATAAATAACAAATCAGGCTGAGACTAGGTTTAGTGTATTTACCCTGACCTTAACTGTTTCCTGAATTTTTGAAGGCAATGGTTCTATTTCCTAGGGTTAGAACCCCTATTGTTCTATATAGCACCCCCAAGAACCCTTTTTTCTATGAGTATACTGATTGATATTTGCTGGAAGGTCACACAAATCTAGAAATATAGCCACTGCAAACTCAGGAAAGACATGTTTGAAGATCCAGTCTCGCAAGCTCTGAGGTGAACTTGACGAGTCATATCTTGCTGTCTTTCTCAGTAGTAAGTTGTATAATGTAAAAATAATAAATCTTGCGACACAGCTATGAGGGTGATTCTTACGATTTGGCGGCTTACTAGCTGAGGGCTGGCAATCAGCAACTTGATTTGTGAGTCTTCAAAGCAACATGGGGCGGCTCAGTAGATTTGCAGGTGCATCGCCCGTACAGTACAATCTGCGACAGCATTTAATGCGCCAAAGGAGAGATTCTCAAAAGTCATGACACCATATGGAGACACACCACATTGCGAAAGCCAGGGAGAAGTCATCTGAAGGGGTGTCCACTTAGCAAACTGTGGGCATCAAAGTGCATCCCCCTGGTCAACTGTAGTAACCATTGCTACCCCACCGGGTTGATAACCTTTACCCGTTGCTTGGGGTTAATGTTTCCCATTCCTTTTTAAGGTCATTTGATATCATCCTCTGATTCATGAGAAACTGTCGATTAAGTTGATGGCCATCTCTGGCATTAGAAAGTCGCTTCCCCCTGGCTGGTTTCTGCTCGTTCCCAGTGCCTCCTGCTTCACCTTGTTCTTGTGTACTGCTGTCTTAGAAACATTCAGCCTGGAAGCAGCCTGCTGCTCAGTGCAGCCTTCTGCCAGCAGAACCAGGATTAATTAATGCACTTTTTTTATATAGAGCTGTATGTGGTCCAGTTTTGAGAAAAAAAAACACTGCACGCTGAAAGCTTCCCAAAGGTGGAATTTATGGCAGGGTTGCCATTCAGAAAGGCTTATATCCAAGACCAACATCCCAAGAGACATGACCTGCTATATGGGACAGAAAAACCCAGATCCCTGAGCAATGGAAACCGAATCACATGGTCTGATGAGTCATATTTCAGCTGTTTTACCAAAATCCAGACAGGTTTATGTTTGGAGAAGTCCAATGAATGCCTTCATCCCATGATTTCTGTTGGTGTGGCCAGCCATCTCAGGTCCAAATAATCGCTCAGTGTGGCCTGATGATGGCCAAGGAAGATGAAACAATTTTACAGCACCAGGTGCACCCCATAATTAAATAGTTCACAATGTTCCCATACTCCAGGATGAAACCCCCCCCATATGCAATACTAAGCAAATTCAGCAGTGGTTTCCTCAACACCAGTATGATGCCAAACACCTTCCATGGCCTCCGAATCACATATCAACACCATATAAACTTTATGGCAAGCCCTGGAGTTCAGGATGTGAAGTAGACATCCATCAAAGACTGGAAGCTTTTCTTCTTGATGAAGGGTCCAGCATCCCCAAAACCCACAGTTTCCATACATTATTGACAGTTCAAGACGGACCTCAGCTGTTCTAAAGCCAATGGGTGACCCTATTCCTTAATCACGCTTTGAGTCAAATGCTGCTCAGCAGCGTAAGTCTCTGTGTCAGTGATTGGAGGGCTGTCAGTTCAGTCCTGGTATTAGTAGAGCTGTCGTATCTGTTGGCCCTTGAGCAAGGCCCTTAGCCCTGCAGGTGGCTGCCAAGCTTGGTCTCACCTCTATGTGTGTCACAGAGAGCAAGATGGGGCAGGTGAAAAGAGAATTTCCCCATGGGGATCAATCAAAGTGTCATTGTTGTTGGGTGTTTCTATTTTATCTGGATTCTTGAGCACCACAAATAGCGTGTCATCACAGACATATTTTTATTATCATTTTATTATTCATAAATCATCTGTAATAATAATTATTAATGACCTCTCATCTCCTATTGTGTTCTTTCTTTGTATTCTGTGCATAGAGCACAGATCAGAGCAGTGGATCAGAGTTTTTGTGCATTAAAAATGATTTTTCCATAAAATGTATCTGTTGGTAATTCCTAGTGAGCTCATTCCGACTAGGCTGAAATTCCTTTCGGACCCTGCATGGGATGGTGAGGGGTGTTATCTAATTGACTTGTAATGCAGTTGGGTGACAGAGTTGGTTAATATGTTGATTGCTAAGTGCTATACCAAGGTTAAAAAAGGTCTCTTTTATGTGTTGAAAGGAGTTGAGAGGAGCAGTCCTCTGTTGCTGTGCTGCTTCCTAAATCTGTCCGTTCCCTAGTTTTGGCAGCTACACCTCCCCCGTGTCCTGGCTGTGAGCTATTCATCAGAAACCCGACTCCATATCCTGTTCACCTATGAAGATTGCCGTCGGTAACCCGGAGTACAGGTCCATGCTATTCTCTCTCCGTAGCGGAAGCCGCTTCCCCAGCAGAGGCGCAGGGCTGCGCCTGGGACAATGAGTAGCTGAGGTGTGATTCAGCACGCTGCGCGTGTGTCACCGGGCCTGCCAGAGCGGGGCTGCCCAGAGCCTGTGGCGAGCACTCGTCCCATGACGCAGACCCGCCCCCCTGTGTAATTGCGGGGGATTCTTCAACCTCCGATTCGCATCCAGCTTATTTTTCTCCCTTGGACTTTCCCTTGTGTTCTTTCCAAGGTCCAGAAAAAGTCAGGCAAAGAGAGAGAGAGAGAGAGAGGGGGGGGGGGAGGGAGGGGCTGCCTTCTCCTAATCAGATCCAGCATGCGAAGAGTCAGAACATGTACGAAGGGCAAACAGACCAGGAAACAGCCTGCTTCTCACAGCATTTATATGCATCCGCGCGGCAGACGATGTGAGACACCGAGTCTCCCATGTAGTCACCACCCCTGGAAAGGAAAAGCCGCTGCTTTCTGTGGAACTTTGCCTGGGCGCATCTGACTAGATGGGATGGAATTCTCCAGAAAGGCGTTTATACACGCAGGGCTAA
>JAODKN010000048.1:5369476-5385773 GCA_026774425.1 Petrocephalus zakoni | reverse complement strand
CCCCGGCAACCCCCACCCTGAGTCGAGTGAAATTGCACAGGTCGCAAGTCTGCTTGTGTAAGACCAGGTTCTAATGGCATCACTCACCACAGCAACCAGCCTCCCACAACACCGTTCTGGAGCTTGAGGTTCTACTGCTGACATTACCCCACCAGTGAATGAAGGCCCCCCAGGACCAGAATGTGAGGCAATACATGAAATCTGGAAAGGTAATGTACTAGCCTTTGTATGAGCAATGCAGGAATTCAAGTAGGGAATTTGCAGCATAGCTTCAGTTTCCAGGTGACGTTTCCTTGCAGGGTTGTGCTGTAGGCCATAGCTGTCACTTGTCTCTTTTCAAGGTGGAGTCAAGGTTGAGAATATATAAGCCGAAATCTTGCTCGCTGCCACAAAACCACAAAAATTCACACGGTTGCTCATGTCAGACAGTGGGGACAGATATGCTACTTTGTCCAAAAGCCTAACAGGACTTCCAGATGCTGATTGGCCCTTATTTATATCCATACTGGTGAAGCTGGTGACCTTTGACCTGACATGGCGGCCCCTGTACTGCACCACCTCAGTTTGATACTGTTCTTCATCCTGTTGTGATATCCAGAGGAGCTACACACGACTGATATCTCTCTGCATTCTAAGAACAAATAAATACATTTCCACCTGAGTTCCAATTATTTAGGTAATATTAGCCCACATTAAGCAGCATGGCCCTGAGCTTCTCTATTTAGCTGTAGATAATGTCATACAGTCACGACATGTGGGAGGAGGGTCTTGAAGGCAGTCAGTCGGTGAAGGAGTCAAAACAAGAAGAAGTACGGGGAAGGACACAGGCAGACAGGCTGATGAGACAAGCAGGTACTGAAATACAAAGACTAACGAGGGGCAATAAACAACAGGCGTGGCTCATCAGGGCCACGTTAGGGGGGAGGCAGGAGGGCCAGGTGGACATGACAGGCAGGACATAAGACATGCAGGGTCTCCATAGAGTATGTTTGGGTGGGCATATCTGTGACCCATGATGGACTGGAATCCCATCCCCATTGTGTCCCAGCCTCGTAGCCTGTGCTGCCCAGGATAGGCTCCAGACCCCCTGTGGCCCCGACCTGGATAACAATATGGATGAATAGATGGAAGGTACGCAGGCTCCCCTTTAGATCAGTTAATTTGCTGTTATAAATGTACTTTTGTCTCCTGTTAATGCAGTCCCGCAGTTTATCTACACAACGTTTGTATCACTCCGGTATGACAAACGTAACGGTTCTGCTTCGTACTCCGCAGCTTTTCTCTGCTCATTCCCTTCGCATTCCTCCCAGATCTGTCAGGCCTCTTTCAGTGTCTGATGAAATGGAAATGTGCATTTTCCAATTTTTCCTCCCCCCTCCGATTAGGGCACAGAGAAAACACACAATGAAGGAGGAAACCCCCCCTGACCCCTCGATAGGTGTGACTTTACCCCATGGCTCAGTCAGGATACTGCATCCCCTTTGATGGCTGATAAAAGACCTTTTCTATTTTCCTTCTCTGGAACATAACATTTCCAGCAAGGGAAGGGCAGCTTATCACTTTAAAGTAGCAGTAGGCCGCAGTCCTTTTGTCTGAGTGCTTCTCTATCTGTGTGCCACACCTTGGGGGCTGAGCTTCAAACCAGAATAGAAACTGCATTTGTCCAAAGTTGTAATGTCTTCATCGTTATGGCACAATCGCATTTTAAGCATTTTAATCGCACATACCATTAGGAATAGGTTGTATAAAAATGCAACATAGTCATTATTATTATTATTATTATTAATAATAATAATAATAAGTTTCTTACTTCTTAGTTTTTTATGTTATTTTTCATTTTCACCTGCCAGGTCATTTCTGTCATTTAGAAAGTTATGTCTTCTAAAATGTTGCCATTTTCCCTGCCAAAGGGTTTTGTTGACTTCACGAAACCCCGCTTAGCACATCGATTGCTGGAAATGAGCATTTATGAAATCTGATGCTGAAGTCTTCTTCTATTCTTCTGGCCAGCTGGCTTTCATATTCCTAATCAATTCCCAAAGTTAATTCGAGCTAGCTGGCCGCAATAATGTCGGGGATTTCCTGAGGCCCCACCTCTCGTGGTCGATATTTCATGACAGGAACAAAATGATGCAAATGAACTTCAGCGAAATGCAGTTACCATTCTGGATTGAGTGCTGAACGGTGAAGCAGGAAGCGGGTGAATCGGTGGTTGGGCGGGTGGCACCGCGTCTCCGTTCCTCTAGGGCTGTGGCTTCTGTCCCGGCCCTGTGATATGCATGCGTACATGTGGGCACTCCAGCTTCCTCACACACCTCAAAGGGATGTGGTTTTGGTGAGACGGCGTCTTCTTGAGCTGTCCTTCCTGCTCAGGGTATGGTGTCTTGCTGGGGGTAAGGAGGCCGGTATGCATCAGGGAAACCAGGGTCATCCATGGTGGGCCAGGGTTTGGCAGAAGTGCCAGACAAAAACCACTGCTTATATTGGGTGTCAGAGATATACTGTGAGATATAGGTAGACGGTGATCACCATGGTAACAAGGGTAAAGATACTATTTAAAACTGCATGGAAGTAGGCATTGCTGAATGAAAGGTAAATGATCAAGAAAACCTTATGGAATGACATGCCAGAATAAACACTGATATATTGCTGGAAGATGAGGGTCTCGGGTCAGCAATCACTGAACATGCTGCTGAGGAAGAGCTTCAGATTCCTCAGAGCACAGTTGGTGCTTATGGATCCAAGCCTTTTGGACGTCTATCAACTGATGTCACCATGCTGGGAAAGAGCCCAAAACTGCCAAGAAAAGATCATTACTGGAGTATGGTATGTATGGGGCATAAATCAGTGAAAGCTGGATGGGGTGAAGACGGAAAGAGGAACTCAACATCTTTGGAGAGAGATAAGAAACGTATCAGCTTCTATGAATCCATAGACCTCTTCAATGCCAGTACATTCTTCTGTGAACCTTAGCATCATCTTTACAGCTGGACATCACAATCTGCAGTTCACAGAAATCAAATTAACTAAATTCTCAGTGCCAAACAATGCAAGTGTGCTTTAAGCGAAACAGAAAAGGAACAAGGAGACCACTTTACTTCCAAGCAATGACCTTGAAAATGCAGCCCATTACCTTCAACAAAAGCATTAGAAACTAGTATGAAACAGCCAAATGAATCAAAATGGATTACAGAAGGCGCAAAGGAAATCACGAAGAGAAGTCAAAATCGGGAAGGATAAAAATCTCGTGAAGGTGCTGAATCACAAATTTCAGAACGCTCCCAGTGACTAATAAAAAAAGCTGAAAAACAGAGTGAAAAGATGGGTCTACGGCTGAATGTGCAGCAGATGAAGGTTCTGGCCACAATATGAGCCATTAACTTTAGTACTGATGGCAAATATATAGTGATCATGCACAGAATCTGCCTCTAACAGTAATGAATCCAGCAGCCCCGATACGCGTCACGGATGTGCCCTCAGCAAAACTGCAATAAGAATTTAGAGAATATCTTCAAGATACATGGGGTACCTCTAATAATTCAATCCAGAATTGTTTACTATATATCATGGTATTGCCCATGAAGCCCAACTGTCCATGCTAAATCTGTCTCATTTTAGCCGAGCATGCTGGGAAAATGTGTAAATAGCCCGTAGTTTGTGTGATTGTGAATACCTGTTGTGTTCTAGATTGTCGCATGTGTGCCCTTAATTATATGTGAATCCTGTCCTATCCTCACGTGTCTTTAGTCATAATATAAATTACCCACCGTGTGTGTGCCTTACTCTGCGGCATCTGACCTGACGGCCTTGCCTGCTTGTTTGCTACCTCTGTTAGGCCTTTTGTGAGTTTAATAAAAGAGCATCCTTTCTTTTTAAAACTAGCATTTTTGATGTTTATTGTTGTGGGAAGAATCTGAGCACTGATAATCATTGGGAAAGGTGAAAGAGCTAGGCCAAATAATGCAGAAGTATTTTTATCATCAAACTGCTAAACAAGCTATTGAGAGGGTGGATGAGCTACACACAGGACAGAACATTCTAGAGCAATGTCATCTATATGGTCACCAGGAGTCAGCATAGACTTGATGGCCATTAACAATCATGAAAAAATTGTCCTCAGTATGAGTCCTGTGCTGGACTCTCACTGTGTCCCCAGCCTTGGGCCTTGGTCTTCCTAATTTGCATGAGCATTTATACTAAAGGTATGAATAATCAGAATGATCCCAGATATGCTGAAGTAAAGAGTTCCAAAGAGCTTTACATTATCCTTGCCCGAAGTCCCCAGTGAGCAAGCCAGAGGCGACAATAGTAAGGAAAAACTCCGTAGTAGGAAGAAACCTAGGGAGGAACCAGACTCAAAGGGGGAGCCCATCCTCCAGGGGCCAGCAGAGGAAGTCAAATGAATAAAATGAACAAAATCCTGATTTATACAGCCCAGAATATAAGATTAGGGTGTCAAATCTGGCCACTTATCCAGGTCAGGGTTGCAGGGGGGTCTGAAGCCTGTCCCAGGCAGCCCAGGGACGTAAGGCCGGGGTGCCCCCAACATAGGATGTCAGGTCACAGTATCCATGTTGTTTTAAGAATAGCACACAAAGTTTGCTTTTTCTTTCCAATTCTTTATACAGCAATTTTGACCAATCGGATTATCAAAGTGAGCATCACCCCTTCTGAAGTGAATCAATACCATAATAAATAATAATAATAATAAATGTATTGCTTGTGGAAACTCACCCATATAGGAAGGATACTACGCTTCATTCCCCAGCAGTTCTTCAGTTCTATTTAATAGGTTAGTTACTCGCAATACCCAGTTGCCATGGAGAGGATGCCCTCGCCGTCTCCACGGAATCAGGGTCCTTTGTCTTATGCTTCTTTATTTAGATGAAAACACAGTTTACAATCTCAGATGCATGTTTTCCTCAGGCAAGGCCACAGAATAACCTCTCTTTGTTAATTTAGTTAAAGGGGTGTTTTTCTCGGCCTGTGCACATTAATATCTCTTACCGCATTGTCAATATGTTTGTGAGGAGCGTGGTCGAGCAAACAAAATGGCACAACCGATGTTTGTCTTGGGCCTGACGAAGCGTTACTATTTACAGCCCTTTGTTTGTGTATGGCAGCGCCCTGGGTGAAGTTGTAGCGGAGTGGAGCGATGGAAATTGTACACGGAATAGTGTCATGTCTCACGCCGCTTCGGCTATTCGCTATTTTGCTCACATGACAATTTGTTTATCACCCCCCCTCGTTTTCCCCACAGCGGTGGTGTTTCGGGTTGACGGAGACGGACCAGAATTTTGCGGTTATAGGCTGAGAGGCGATGAATTTATAAATTACACTTTTTTTTCAACTGAAAGTTGCACCTCTCGTAGCAAAATAACATAAAAAAATAGACAGCAAGGGAAATCGCAAAAAATAACGCTCTTGCTAATTTTGCGTTTACCTACCCCCCCCCCCCCAAACATCTGCTATTACAGTTATGTGACATTTGCTGCAACTGCTGCGCTTCACAAAACAGGAAGTGATGTCATTTCCTCTGCTCCGTGATATCACGGCCCGCCACTGAGGCTGTGTGTTTACCAGTGGAAAGAGGAAATATTCTTCTCCCTTTTAAAACATGATGCGTTCAAGCCCAACTGGCAAATGAATTACAAGCATGTTCTTATTTTAGATCAGTCAATAAAAAATATACTACTTAAGCGGGTAGGTTGTTTTTTTTGCACAGAATGTCATTTCTTAATGTTCCTGTGAGACCTTTTTCTTTGAAAGGTGGCAATCCTGCCTCTCCCCATGTCCACAAATAGCTGTTAATAAATGCCGATTCACAACATCAGCAGCCGTCAGCGAGACAATATGTTATTTACATCAGAGAATGTGAGATAAGCAGCTGACAAAAGAGCGATGTTTTCCAAGACTTCAGCACACAATTCCGGCTCAGTGCATGTGGACACTATCGCAGATCGCTATCCTTCCACGTGAAAACCTTGCAGGCGCGGTGGTCCAGGCGGCCAGTGACAAGTGTTTCCTTTCCAGCTTGTTTACGCTCCGCTCCGCGGGATTGTGGGAGTTGGTGGCTCTGAATCACAGACAGGGACCCTTCTTGTAGAAACCCCCGAGCACAGAGGATCAGCTGGCATGTGTTCTCACATCTCCTTTGCACTTGGAAAACCTTTGTCCGAAACAAGGAAAGTCTCAGTTTCCCTGGCTTGCAGCATCAGGGAGACCAAGCTGAGGTTTGTGGGAATACCTCCATATTCACCCTCAATGCGCCAATGATGCCAAACAGGGCCTTGCTAATAGACAGAGTGACTGGACAGTTGTATCACAAAATAGTAAACTGTTGTTTTTTCCCAGTATCCACCGTCTTTTCCTCAGCAGTTAAGTGACTTGGTTACTTGAAGGTGAATAAGTCTTCAAAATTAGCTCAGATCAAAATCATAAATTTGTCTGTAATCCTATGTGGGTAGTTCAGGTCCAGAGAGTTAACAGTCCAAACCAACATTTTGTTTCAACTGACCAATTGAGTATAAAAAGTCACGGTCATTGAGTACTCAACTGGTTGAATGAAACAAAATCTTGGCCTGAACTTCTGCTCTCTGGACCTTAACTACCCACCTCTTTCTGTAATGCACAGTAGCCCCTACAAATGTACAGAGACCCCCAGCCAACAGGTAAAACCCAGGTCATATTTCCCTTTTCACCAAAAGCACAGAGTTTGATTGTGTTTCCTCAACAATCAGATGTTTCTTTTTCAGGAATCTTATTCTTCTGCCATGCAACCACCTCTCGAATCCCAAAATGCATGCAGCCCCCAGACACACTTCTCTGTGTCCTCGCTATGGCTGGAATCGGAGATAACTGCAGCTAAAATACCGGGAAGCACAAAATCGAAATCCTCCATTGTGTAAGTGTCAAGTCACCGAAGATTCATTCGCTGAGATTTTAGAACCTGTTTCAGTGAGTCGTCGCTTACTACCATTACTGTGCTTACGCGAAATGCTGAAGTGTGATGCGGGTAATAACGCTGATGTGTACAGCTCTCTGATTAGTGGGTTTCGTCTATGATTCACGTTCCAATAGCCCATCATCTGTAATGAATACTTATCAACCACTCATTAGGGCAAAAAAACTCCACGGGGCTCTCCAACTGCCCCTCATCCCAGTACAGTAAAAATGTATTACCTTCTTTAAACTGTGAAGTGTAAATCAATAATAATAACAAAGACAAATTTAATAAACACAAGAAATTGAATACACAAGTAAAGCAGATTTGTCGCTGGAATATGCTATGTAATCGGCTGCCCTTGGGAGCCTCCTTCCCAGCTTGGGGGCCCCAGGCAATTGCCAATGCCCTGCCTGTCTTGTCTCTGTGCCTCTGGGAACATTAAATATAAAGGCAGGAAATGCTGCAGTCTGGTTGGTATATGCTAAGGAGTTCATGAAAAGAAGTGTGGCCTGACCATGTGCTGCTCTGTCTGAAACAATAACAGGCCGTCTTCATCTCACGATCTGCCCAAACTGCTGGAAGCACATGGCCATAATGGATAAATGGGTGTGTGATACCTAAATTCCAGGCCCATTGAAAACTCAGTCCTCATTATTGGGATCTGATTGCACTGAATCATTGGGCTCATTGTCTCTGAGTTTCTCTCTTTTTTCTCTCTCTATTTTTACTAGGTCTGGAGACTGGTGATTTTCACCCATCTACTTAAAACCATCTAAGGGAAAAACAATCTGCAATGAATAGAGAGAGACCTTCTGTAATTTCAGTGTATCACACTGCCCCTTTTCTCGGACAACTTTCTATTTATTCCTCCAAAGGAGCTTTCTATGATTCCTGGGCAGAAATTTGCCACGTCAAACAACGCTGAGGAGGCCACTCTGTCGATGCGGGACAGCCATGTTGAACATACAATTTTTTCGCAAAGATATTCCATAGCATTCATCCACTGGGTCGCCCTGACAGTCACCATCACTCAGCAGGGGAAAGTACGATGTAGTAACGTGTTTTCTTTTGACGCTGCTTCTGTTTAGTGCTGTTTACCGTGGCCTCAGAATTCCCAGCACATTTGCATTTGGCGCGCAGTGTTTGTGGGCTCAGCGGGTGGCATTGGGGTTATGAGTCTATTCCCCGCGATGGTTTGGCATTCCATCAAGAGCATCCCTGCTTCATGTTCCACACTTCCTGGGATAGGATCCAAGCTCACCATGGCCCTGTACTCTAAAAGCAGTGTGGAAGTTAGGTGGAGTTTTATACACACACACTGAGAAATGAAATTTTACAGATTCCGCCATAATATTGGGTGTTACCCCCCATTTCACCCTCTCTGTTTGTCGGGGGATCGACTCAGTAAGGTCAAAAGTCTCCCATCAGCCTGTGCCAAGCCCAGTGTTTCCCAAAGTTCGGTCAAGCTCCTGGATCGCTCCACAAATTGTAAACTGGATTGCGGATCTGACAACTGGGCAAGGGGGCCAGTCAAGCTGATTTCAAATATCGGGATTTTTTTTTTATTTGTCATTGTGCAAGTGGGTTAAACAAACATAACAAAATGTAGTAGCAGCCTCCTTAAATGTCATAAATAACATGCATAGCCCGACAGTCTAACATAGCTGGATAAATGCTTATAAAAACTATAAATATCTGGGATATAATCTATAGGTGTATTGCATTGAGATATCAATACATTATACGTTAGGTTATGTATGACACATATATATATATATTTATATATATACATATGAGTAAGAGTATTGTACTGTTCATGCAAATAGAAAGTGATACTTTATTAATCCTCATGGGGATAATTATCTTTGCCCTATCTTGCTCTCCAGTCACAGTGAAGGGCAGCTATCTCATGGTGCTCATGGAGCTGGGGGTTAAAGGCCTTGCTCAAGGCTTCAATGGACATGTGACTATTTGTCGGAGGCTGGGATCAAACCAGCAACCTTCTGATGACAGGCACAAAGGCTTAGCTCGCTGAGCGACACACAGCCCCCAAATATTATTAAGCCAATCAATGGATAAATAACCAAGTCTGTAAACAGAAGGTATACAGACAATTGAGTGCACATGTAACTGATGATTTTGTCCAGTTTGACTTACAGTAGAGGTGAGGGTTATAACTAACACATGGGTGTAAATTTTGGGTGGTGGGGGGGTTATAACCAAATAATCAAATCAAATAATCATGTCTCCCCCCTCCCCGGGGCCCCCGAATGTCTAAACCAAAGTTTCATTCGTGAGTTGATGTGTGCTGTTAGGGATGTGAACCATACAACCTTTGCAATGCAGGCAAAAGTCTCTATTTGCTGAGATGAAAAACACCCAGCTGACATGGATCTTAAAATATTCCCTGTGGTATAAGGGCCACTTCGCTTTTATTATACAGACGTGTTGTAATCAATGGTCTGATTGTTAAATATAATTAATTCAGGGCAATATATTGAGTTATGATCCTATCTAATGTCGACTCAGTTGCCCTAGTTTTTATTTAAGGCCTTTTTTGAGCTATTCTTGTCATCTAGCCATTGGTACTGGGGGGGGGGGGGGGATATATTTAGCGTCTTGTTGAGTCTTAATGAACGCGGAAAGTGTGACACAGTCTGCCTTGCCTTGACATTTCCGGTGCCGCGTGGCAAAGAAAAGCCAGAGGCCCCGGCGGTGCGGCACATGAGCCAGAGAAGAGGTGGCATCGTAACAATTAGCAGCGGCACATTTAATCAAAGAAATACGTTTCTTATCAGTCCATCTTCCACATGCTTGTCTAGTGCAGTCTTTCCATGAGCTGGGAGCCTATATTTATAAATTAACAGTCTACTTACATATTAAAATGTTTGCATTTCAGAAAATGGTAGAAATAACTGAAATAATACTAATCACTGAATTTGTATTATAGTACTCTGTACAGTTCCCCAAGTCTAAATGCACGTCTGAATGCAATTAGAGCATGAAAGGCCTCTGCCCACATACTCAATTAAGTGACCCTTTACATAGTTTATTTTATCTCCATTTCTCTACATATGAGGCTATTTGTTTAGCTTTGTTTACAATTTAGTGCTTGTTGGAAATTCTTAGCATGTGGCATAAGTTATAATGTCACAATGTTTGACACTAACAACTGGACATCCGTGGGATTCATGGTTCTCTTAGGAATAAAATTATGGCTTGTTTTTTACTTTCATTTTGGTCCTTCAAGTGCTATAGATTAAAATTATGCTGTTCGTCCAGTTGCACATTTGAAAGTCCACATGGGCATCATGTCCAGCCAGCGCAATAAGGTGCAAACAGCTCGTAGTGACCTCAGTCTCGCCTACTTATAGGTTTTATTGTGTAATTTTCCCTTGCACTGGAGAAGCAGATACCCACTGGGGTGCATTGGGGTCACTGGAATCACTGATTGACTGTGAGAACCTGGGTGACACAGTAAGTGATGAGTCTTGTAGCTGAAAGTCAACAAGACAAGAGGCTTCAGTTGAGTGGAGTCTGCTGAGCCAAGCAGGTACTTCAGGACCATATTTTTATCTACTCACCTTTTGAGTCCCCAAGGTTGGCACTTGATCATTCCACTACACAGGGTGGGCAATAATCTTCTTAAATTGTAACCTAAAAAAAATTCGGATTTCATTGCCCCCAGTCTTGGAGGATACTGTTGAGTAATTTTCCCTAAAAATGAGACTAATAACTTGGTGGATTTATGATTGGTTCTTGTGGAAGTTGGTGTTATTTTTTCCAAGTTTAATTCTTATGCCTTTTGATGGTTTGTATGGTTTATATGACACTTGAAGAGAGAATGCAATGGCTGTTGTGCTTCTTTTATTAATTAATAGTTTATATACCAATACCTTTACAGGATCATTTATCATAGAGATTAACCGGATGTTAATCAGTAATGTGTTCAACACTAATCCAGTTAACTGCCAAGGTCAAGGTCAAAGGTCATTGTCAAATTTATTTATATGGCACATTTTATATCAAGCAAAGTTGTAACTAAAATGCTGTAGAGAGTAAGAAATGAAACAAAACAAAACAGACCATCAAACAATAATAATAATATCTTAAATTATAGTAAACATATTATAAATACAAGCATATAAACAGCTCATGATTAAAAACTGTTACGAGCATTACTTGCACATCTTTATTTATATATATATACACACACCTTTATATATTTTTTTCAGTAGAATTTTACTAAAAAAATCTTTCATTTTTAATGTGCAGGCCTTTGCACACAAGGAAACTATTCCTATGAAAACACCATTCTTTTGCCAGTCATCTAAAAAAGCAGAAATTACTCAGCCTCCTCTTGTGTTTGTATATCCTGTATGTGTTGATCTGTGTCAGTAAACATCACCAGACAGCCCCCTCTCATCTTCACAAGAGTAGGAGTAGCAACACAACAGAAAAATGACATTACAAGGGGGAGGGAGTTGACATTTTAGACCATGAACAATGGGGAAAATTTGTGAATCACCACCCCACCTTGGATGGTGTAGCTCTAATTTTAGGGTCAGGAGGTTTTAATCGACCACATGGTGTCTGATCTGCAGGCCGCGTTCAAGAGATACACACCGTGTGGGCTCTGCTGTGACCGCACTCATGTCGACCGTGCCAGCAATACGGCAATAACTTTCCTCTCCATCCCACCCTCACAAACGAAACTGCCCGACAGCTGCTGCCCTGGAACATGCGATGGGCCTGAAAAGTAAGGTAGGCCTCGGCCACAAGGCCTTTCCGTCGGGTTTGAAGCCACTGGCTACCTACACACTTTCATATGCCGTAGCTGTGGGTCACACTCCACACGTGGCACCGAGGAAGGCAACAAACAGCCGTGCAAATGTGCCACGTCCACCTTTTCACACAATGCAATTGTTCTGCATTATGAAGAACAGAACAGTCATATGACCTGACAGCTGACTGTAAGTCATAACAGGTATGATTGTGATTAAAACTGAAACAAAGTAACGCAGAATCGTGCCCTGGGTATCTTTATTTCCGTGTTTCAAGATACAAAAAAAGCTTATGAAATTTGGCAAAAGGCTACATGGAATTCAAAGGTAATTTAAGTAGTAAACTGTTATACTAAAAATATTATCGGTTCAGAGAAGAATGGATTATCCATCTTAGACAGGAAGTATTATGGGAAAAAAAACTGCAACTGACAGAAGCCATTTGTGGCCAAAAAAAACAGCCACAATTAGCAAGAATAGCTGCGGATTTTGCGGGCATGTTGTTTTGCAGAATGTCATGCACAATCTGGCTTTGTTGAAGCGCAGTTAACGTAGAAAGGGTTAGGTTAGATTCCACCTTTTCCTCGCTGTACTATCTGATGAAGTAATTCTGAGACTGGAGTTACATATTCATTTTCATCCTGTGCGCACTCAACAGAGACCACAAGTTCTTCATATTTCTTCATATTTCATAAAGTTACATCATTACCTTTTCCTGGGATCCTCGCCTTTTTTCTTGTGTCAGTCTGTTAACTTAATCACTGGCGACAGACTGACGTCCTCTGGGGACACCAGCCCCGCCCCCCGCCCCCCGCCCCGCTTATTAGTCAGATGAGTAATTCCACGCAAGCGTTGGAGGTCATTCTTACCTGCTAACTGTCGGCAGGAAAGTGCCACAGGCGCTGGAAAAGAAGCAGGAGAAGTGTGCCGTCGCCTGGAGTTAGTTAAGTCTGCCGCTGTGTCTAGGGTACAACAGAAGATTCCCTTTCGCCTGAAAGGCCTTATACTTGCCACCAAGTATGAGAACTAGCACTGAATAAAAATGAGTTATAATCATTACCTCCATTCATCCAACTTACGTTTATTTTATTTGGTAAATGTCAGGCAGTCCCTGGGGCAACTCAGGGTTAAGGGCCTTGCCCAAGGGCCCGATGGTTAATAGGGCTTGGACACAGTAGGAAACCCTTCGGATTGCGTAAATGGCTTCCTAATCTACCGGGCCACAAACCGCCCCTTTGTGTAAGTGCTTTTGCAGTAGAGGGTGTCAGCGAGCATAAAGCAGGTGACTGGATTTCAGGCCATAACATGCGTTCTAAAAAATAACAAGAATTTCATGAGGTTGTTAGTAAGCAATCAGGTAGTTAACAGATGCATCCACTTCGCTGGTTATTTTGTTAGCTTTTGAAATGAAATATGAAATGAAATGAAAATTCCTAACCCTATAAATAACAAAAGACAGGGAGGACATTCTACCGTCGGTATCCATCACGATACCTGACAGGCCAATAAGATGAACTGCAAGGAGTAAATGACCAATAAGAAGAGGACAAAATATTGTCAGCCAATGGCATTTGAGCAGCTAAATCTTCCTTGATGTTTTATTCCATTCAAGGATTTTAGCGTTTTTGAACTAAACTATAAGGTGCATCCTCAAAAATATAAAGTGGGGAGAGAAAGTCACTGCGTCTTATGGTCCGAATATTGCTCTGCTCACATGCTTTAAAGAAGAAGATATGCAGTAAAGTGCTGGTCCCTATGCTAGGGCTAACCCACCTTTTATGTGCATGCATATTCTCCGTTTCATTCGTAATTCTTAGCCTATTTGCTCCTCCCAGTGCTCGGCGGGGAGGAGCGGTTACAGCTTTAAGTGTACTGTACTGTTACGTTATTACGGGGCAGCGCCATGCACGTAAGGACCGTGGCACGTGACAACGGTTTGACTGTCTTGTAGTGGAACAGGACAGTAGCACATGCTGCATGACAGTGGCATGATGGAGGCATGATGGAGCTCCATGGATCGCCCATAGACCGCTCCATTCGGGATCATACAGGCCGCCGCTGATCACCCGCAGACCGCTCCATTCGGGATCATACAGGCCGCCGCTGATCGCCCGCAGACCGCTCCATTTGCGATCCTATGGGCTGCCGCCGATCGCGCTAACACAGTCCCTTCTCTCATAACCTGCCCTGCCTGTCACTAAAGAGCACCTATACAAAGTAAACAATATATATACGGTATAAAAAAATATGTTATGCCGGTGAGAAGAGGGTTAAAACTTATGTATAGGTGAGAGATGGTCTATGGGATATTGTAGATACTATTTGGTTCAGAATCTTTTTTTTCTTCATTTCCCTCCTCTAAAACTAGGTGCGTCTTATGGTCCGAAAAATACGGTAGTGTTAATTATGTTATATAATTCCAGAAATAGTGTGAGTAGTCTAATAGTAGTCAATTATTAACAAGGTGCCAGAAGTCAAAAATCTAAAGAGGTCAACATGCATATCCAACTTGAAAAGAAAACAGACAAGAATCTGCTTCCTGGGCATTTTTGAAATAGAAGATGTGGAGTCAAGGACCATATTTAAGAGAAATGTGGCTCCATACTCCACGTGGTGCAGGAACTGCACTGGACTGTGTGGGTGAAAAAAATGAAAAATTTATGTTATGATGAAAATCTTGTACGGTGAATTTATGGACAGATGATTTGGAATCTCAGTTTTCTCGGCTGTGCTGGGGAAAAAAAGAAGTATGAAATGTACAAAAGTGTGCAGAAACTTTTCTCTTCCCGGATCTCAGACACAAACATTCCTCTAAACGGTATAATTCAATGGGAATTAAACAGCTTGAGGATAAATATTAAGGGGGAAATTTCTATTATTAATCTCATGGCGAAGAATGCAAGAATCTCGTTAAAATGCTTCATTACATCTCACAGAAATTCTGTTTTATATCACGTTGAATAGTTTATATTTTTATATGTATATTCAGGTTTTATTAAAAAAAAAAAAACAGTCCTGTAATTTCTTGATCAAAACCAGTTTGTCCCTGTTGCTGATTACTTACGCCCTCTAAGGGTCATTTAGTGTATTACCAGAAGGCAGAAAATAGGTCCCAGGACATATATGTTTATAATTTATTTTCTTAGTAGAAGCTTTTATACAATATTATTTACATTTTTGAGAAAGCAGGGTCAGACAGCCTATAGGACAATAGGGGGTTGAGGGCCTCACTCAGGGGTGCAACGAAGAAATCGCTCCGCCGACCCTAACGGCCAGGTCCTATTGGTGTGGACCCTAATGGTCCAATTGGTGCAGACCCTAATGGCCAGGTCCTATTGGTGCGGACCCTAATGGCCAGGTCCTATTGGTGCGGACCCTAATGGTCCAATTGGTGCGGACCCTAACGGTCCAATTGGTGTGGACCCTAATGGCCAGGTCCTATTTGTGCGGACCCTAATGGCCAGGTTCTATTGGTGCGGACCCTAATGGCCAGGTCCTATTGGTGCAGACCCTAATGGCCAGGTCCTATTTGTGCACACCCTAATGGCCAGGTCCTATTGGTGCTGACCCTAATGGCCAGGTCCTATTGGTGCCGACCCTAATGGCCAGGTCCTATTGGTGTGGACCCTATTGGTCCAATTGGTGTGGACCCTAATGGCCAGGTCCTAGCTGGTCCTATTGGTGGGGACCCTAATGGCCAGGTCCTATTGGTGTGGACTGTTTCTACCATCCAGCTGGCCCAAAGTTTATTCAGGAAAGGGTCATGATGAGCCTAAAGACTCTTGCTATAAGCAGAGGCCAGGAAACGTGTTGGACTGTATGTCAGTCTGCCACAGGGCACACAGGCAGTCACACACTAAGGGCTATTTAGAGACGCCAATTCACTGAACAGCATATCTGGGGGCTGCAGGAGGAAGCAAGAGCACTCGGCAAAAAGCTGCACGGCACAGGGGGAACATTCAGACTCACACACACACACATGTGCGTAAACGCACACACATGCAGGCAGCAGGAAATCACACCCACAGCCACCATCACTGCCCTCTGCTTGAACTGCATATTTACAACACAACACAGTAACATAAATATTTTTCCCTGCTACCAGTGAGTCCTTAAATATACAAATAATTAATCTTTACAATGTATATTAGATAAAATTACAGAAATACCCATCCATACAGCCATCTTCCAGCCGTTTAACCACTACACTTTATTGATTTACTCGGTTTCAATGTGCATAAACAAAGTGCAAAGCTGCTTTTTGTAGCTGCTAATGACTGACACTTAACCTTATTTTGTCCAAATATATAAACGTAATAAATGTATGATATACGATACACTAACTCACATTTCCTTCCTTAAGGAAGATTATTTTATTGTATTATTATTGCTCGTGGTTTTTGCTGAGCAAATTAATTGAATTAAATGGGAAACTGATATTGGTGTTGTCGTTTGTTGGTGGACTAGTGAGATCTTGACAGTCACTGGTCTTTAGGGTGACCAGATAATCCATGTCAGGGAGGACACTTTGAACTAGGACAGGATTTGTAAACTACCATTTCAATTA
>JAODKN010000048.1:5353389-5369376 GCA_026774425.1 Petrocephalus zakoni | reverse complement strand
ACAAGAAGAACTGAACTATTTAGCCGAGCACAGGAGCCTTTCAGTTCTAAAGTAGTTTGTAAAACCTGAAGTAGCTCATAGTGTCCTTCCTGACATGGATTATCTGGTCACCCTACTGGTCTTCTGTCCACCCCCAGCAACCAGAACCTCCCAAGCTCTTCCAGAAATGGAGATCAATACTATTAGCGAGTCATGTGATCATTCTTTGAGTCATGTGATCATTCTCAGCAGAGTCACTCTACACATGGTTCACGTAAGGCTGTTGGACTGACAAGCGGCCACCGACTGGACGGGTGTGCAATGCAGAGGGCAGGCTGGCACTGTAGGCCACTCTCTGAGGTGCCAAATCTGCCCCATAATTAGGCTGCTGATGGAGTTGAATGGACAGTCATCCATTTTGATCATTTTGTTTGACCTTTTTGCAGCACACTTTCAGTTTGGCCGCACGCTTCCCTGAGATTTATGCATCTCTTGACTTTCTCTTCGATGGCTGAGCAATTGAGGGAAAGTGCTTGACGGTGAAGGATGTCTCTACATAGAAACATACTAAGATACATGTATGAAACAAGGCTGTCGATTCACAAGTGACACAACTGACAAGTTAAAGAAGGCTGCAGTGATTCTAAGTGCTCTACGTAGAAGCATTTATCATGTTTGGCTTAGCAGGCTTGGTGGTGCTTCCTGTACTATGAACAACACTGATTCAAATCCTGTTACTGGCAGAGTGATTTTGCTATTGGGCTCATGAGCGAGGCCCTTAACCCAAACTACCCCAGGGTCCGGCTGATCTTGCCCTCTCACATGTATGTTGCTCTAGATAAAAGTGTCAGCTGATTCAACTTTATCATAATTTCAGTATGACTAATTTTCAGGTCAGCTTCTAATGCTAATCTTGTGGCTGGTTTGTCATGACTGGAACCACAATGACATTGTCAAAGTATTACAAACTTGATTGCTCAGAGAGAAACTTTCATTTTTCCCAGGAGCCAAACTTACTGTCTTCTATGCCCTCAAACCTGAATCCACAGTCACAAAAGGAAATAAAAATATTTGCTTCTACTTAGCAGCCTTTAACATCGATCAGAACGTAAAGGCTCCCTTCCCCCTGGTGCTACTTAGAACCTTCCCTAATACCAACTGCATCGTTTGTGTTAATGCCTACCAAAGAAAATTCCTTAAATATGAAAAGGGGGGGGGGGGCGTTATGGTGTTTTATCTTGATTTGCTCACAGGCATGTAGCTGTAGGGGAGCTGAGGAACACTGCTGGAATGCCGGCGGAGCGGGTAACGACAGTTGAGCGGGTAACGCCGGCAGAGTGGGTAACGATGGCGGAGCGGGTAATGCCGGCGGAGCGGGTAACGACGGCTGAGCGGGTAACGCTGGCGGAGCGGGTAATGACGGATGAGCAGGTAATGACGGCTGAGTGGGTAACGCCGGCGGAGCGGGTAACGACGGCAGAGTGGGTAACGATGGCGGAGCGGGTAACGACGGCAGAGCGGGTAACGACAGCGGGCCGCATTAGTGGCAGTTGCACTTGCGCATTCCCTCCTCCCCCGCAGGTGAGTGACGGGCCCGCACGCGGAAAGAATGCACGAAAACTAGGGCACATGTCTCTCCTGCTCACCTCCCCTTCCTGCCGCCTTGTAACCGTGGCCACCCCCACCCCAAAGTGACAGTGGCAGCTAATGCTTGAAAATGATAACGAGGGCCACCAATTAAAGAGGGTTGGAGATGGCGGATGGACAAGCCTCTGAAAGAGGCCACCGGAAGCAGCCATGGCTTTTATATACTGTTACTTGGTATATTAATAATACAGAAACCAAGGAAGAGGGTGGTGTGTCGTTTTGCAGGTTAGGATACCATGTCTGTGGTCAGAATGTTGTTGGTTCAAATCCCAAGCTTGGAAGGGTAATTTCACCTTTAAACCCCACTCGCTCCAGAAGCTGGCTGTGCCTGCTTTTTCAAAAAGAAAATGCACATTGATTGAAAGTGTCTGATGAATAAAATGAAATATTTTTAATCACATTTCTTGAAATTCTACTGCGCATCTTTCCAGTATAACCTAGTTAAACCAGTAAACTAGGTGAACTTTAAACTACTAACTCAGAGTTGGCCCTCTGTCTGTCCATCCATCCATCCATCCATTCATTCTCTGCCACTTATCCAGGGTCGGATCGGGGGGGCAGCAGCCTAAGCAGGGATGCCCAGACCTCCCTCTCACCAGCCACCTTCTCCAGCTCCATCGGAGGAATACCAAGGCGGTCCCAGTCCAGCTAGGAGACATAATCTCTCCAGCGTGTCCCGAGTCTGCCCCGGGGCGTCCTCTCATGTTGAACATGCCTGAAACACCTCCCCAAGGAGGCATCCAAGAAGCCTCCTAGATAAATGTCTGAACCACATCATCTGGCTCCTTTCGATGCAGAGGAGCAGTGGTTCTACTTTAGCCTCTCCCAGATATCCAAGCTCCGCACACCATCTCTAAGACTGGTCAACCCTGCAGAGGAAACTTATTTCAGCCTCTTGTATCCGCAATCTCATTCTTTTGGTCACTACCCAGAGCTCATAACCATAGGGGAGGATAGGAACGTAGGATAGGAACGTAGGATAGGAACGTAGATCGACTGAATTGAGAGCTTTGCTTTCTGGGTCAGCTCCCTCTTTACCAAAACAGACCCGAACAGCATCTGCAGTACTGTAGACGCTGCCCGGATCAGTCTGCCGATCTCCCGTTCCCTTCTTCCCTAACTCGTGACCAAGACCCCGAGATACTTAAACTCCCCCCTTGAGGCAGCAACTCATCCCCCACCAGTAGAGGGCAGTCCACCTTTTTCTGGGTGCGAACCATGGTCTCAGACTTGGAGGTGCTGATCCTCATCTCAGCCTCCTCACACTCAGCTGCAAACCGCCCCAGCGCATACTGCAGGTCACAGCCTGATGAGGCCAAAAGGACCACATCATCTGCAAAAAGCAAAGGTGAGCTCCTGAGGCCCCCGAAATGGACCCCCTCCACCCCTTGACTAGGTCTAGAAGGACGTAGACTAAGCCCTAGTGGAGTCTAACACCCACCAGGAATAAGTCTGACTTACTGCTGGCAATGCAAATCAAACTCTTGCTCCACTTGTACAAGCACCTGACGGCTCGCAACAGCGGACCCCGTACCCTATACTCCTGAAGCACCCCTCACAGGACCCCCCGTGGGACACGGTCATATGCCTTTTTCAATCCCACAAAACACATGCAGACTGGTTGGGCAAATGACCATTATGTAGATCGGGTGGCATTTGAAGGCAGGGGCCTTGACAGACTGATCGTTGGCTACCGGCCCTCTGCATGAGGGGTTTATCTCATTAATTTAAGTGACGGTACTAAGCTGACATGCACCATATAAACTTCTGGCAGTTTTCCTGCCTGTATAGCAGTCTCCCTTTCTTTGTGGTCAGAATGGTTACTTACTGCGGGTCCCTTTCAATCAAGTTGCACTGAGATGTAAAACATTCATCAGATGGTGACAATCATGAAAATGAAGAAGCTACTCATTTTCTGTATTGTTTTCTTTTGCATCTGTTGTCAAGTATTTATTGCTTTTTTGTTTTTTCGCTGTAGCCGCCTGACGCCCTGACGAATCGCAGCTTCGTTTTGTCCGTTTGAGATGACAGTAAAGTGACTTGAGTCGACTTGAAATGACCTACGGATCATTCGGAGTGACGAGAAGGGCCTGAGGACATCCGAGCGCGTGCGGAGCGCTCGCCAAAGCCCCGCTGGCCGTGGCCCTCGCACGGCACCCCCGGTGGCTGCTCGATATGACAGGAGTCTGGTGCTTAATGGACAGTCTGTTCTCCAGATTTAAAGGGTCCCGCCACCAACTGCTTATGGCTATCAAGTCACTGTCCCCGGCCCTGGGGGTCCCGGCAGGGAGGGCAGATCACTGTCAGGGATAACGAGCCAGCGAATAGTCACGCGTCCCCACGGGCCTGTCACGCTGAATGAGGGACACGTCACCCATCAGCGGGACTGGGGATATTTATAAACAAGGACATCTGAAAACAAATCTGAATGACTCATGAAGTGGTACAGGCATTATGAAACCTGGCCAGCCTGTGTTCAGCTTACAGCAGGCATCCAACAGGAACCATGCTGATAGTATCCAGCATGTTTCTCCTGATACCTTTTCACCGACTTTAGCTCAGATATTGTCAATAGATAGTACTGAAATATGCGGATTTCTCTGGTTGTGTCTGCATGTAAACATGAAGGCTTCGCAAACACAGATTTATAACAACCCTGCTGGTCGCTGACTTAAATATCATCCCTAAACATCATTTTTTCATGCCTGAAAGCCTATGAAAATTCTATTTAAACGGTTTGAAAAGTACTTGAAAAGATATTTTAAAAAATACTAAAATTGAAACAATAAAAACAAAGATGTAACACATTTTGTGGGGGTGGCAAGGTGGCTCAGTGGTTGGCAATTGTTGCCTCACACCTCGGAAGTTCAAACCTTGCTCTTTGTGTAGAGTTTGCAAATTCCCCCTTGTGTTCAAGCATGCAGACATCTCTAAAATGTCATTTTTGTGTGCTCTGCAGATGGACTGGCATCCATCACGGGCTATTGATTTGCCTTTTGCCCAGTGCATTCTGGGATAGGCTCCAGGCAACCCTGGCGGACCTGTACTGGATAGGTAGTTATAGAAGATGGATGAAATAATTCAAATTTACAACAGGAAGCTTTCTTTTTTTGCACTGCCAAGTGACTAAATCACTTTTAATTGGCGAAGCGCACGCACACACGCACGGAGCGTTGCGCCGTCACTCTCCTTTGAAACACGCTGATTATTTGCTAACATTGACAGAAGCCAAAATAAACTTCTTGTTTAGCGCGTAATTCGATACAATGAATTATTCATGGCGTGTGCCCGAGGCTCGGCGCCTCACGATCGCGCTTAATGGGACGGGACGCAACAGCTCAGACAAACGACGCCGGTGCCGAGAAGCACCGCTAATCCGCGCACGCTGGCCGGATCTGCGCCGCGCCGCGCCGCGCAGCGGGCCCTCCTGCTCCCCGCCTCACTCTCTCCTCACCCCTTCATTTGTATTACCTTCCACCAGCCACCTTACCTTCCATATAAATGTCCCCCCCCACACACCTCTAATTTTGTTCTGGGCACATTTGCTTTTGACATTTGCCATTTCTGGCAATGATATATATATATATTTTTTTGGTTTGTGCTGAGGCTCTTTCAAATTATCGGAACATTTACCTTCCTACGACTTGCTTGGAATGAATCTGGAACAATGCAAAAATTAATAGAACAAAATGTCCAAAGTAGCATGTGCGGTATTTTACATACCATTAATGTGTCTTATTATTTTATTCTATTTCAAGCTGCTTCACTATTAAATGAATTACTTTCTTGGAAACTATAAGAATATTGAGTTTTTAATTGGATTATTTTGAATGGATGGATGGATATTGCATTTCACATTCTATAAAGCAGTGGTTCAAATCATAACTGTAATCCGGCCCTTATTCACTATCTTATATCCTGCCCCATTCCTTGCTTATCCTATCCTGCCCCATTCCCTGTCAATCCTGCTCCACTCCTGGTCTATCCTGCCCCATTCCCTTACTATCCTGCCTCATTCCTGGTCTATCCTGCCCCATTCCCTGACTATCCTGCCCCATTCCCTGAATATCCAGCCCCACTCCCTTACTATCCTGCCTCATTCCCGGTCTATCCTGCCCCATTCCCAGTCTATCCTACCCCATTCCCAGTCTATCCTACCCCATTCCTGATCTGTCCTGCCCCATTCCAGGTCTATCCTGCTCTACTCCTTGACTCCTGGTCTATACTGCCCCATTCCCGATCTATCCTGCTGGATTCCAGGTCTACCCAGCCCCATTTCCTGACCATCCTGCTTCATTCCCTGAATATCCAGCCCCACTCCCTTACTATCCTGCCTCATTCCCGGTCTATCCTGCCCCATTCCCAGTCTATCCTACCCCATACCCAGTCTATCCTGCCCCATTCCCAGTCTATCCTACCCCATACCCAGTCTATCCTGCCCCATTCCCTTACTATCCTGCCTCATTTCTGGTCTATCCTGCCCCATTCCCTTACTATCCTGTCCTACCCACTGCCCTATTTTCTGGCTTCTCCAGTCCTATCCTATCTACTGCTCTATTTACTGTCCTATTCTCGAGAGGGGGTAGACATTGGGATAATTTTACCACTACCACCACCAAAAAAAAAACCCCACATATCTGACAGGTTCTGCTGCACATGCAAAATCTTTAATGGGTTCATAATTATGCCTTCCTGACATACCTGAAAAATGTCAAGGAATAAGTGTAAATTATTGGACCTTTTCAGGTGAGCGGTAGAGTGTCTGTTAATAGCACAGTCCCGGTGAAGCTTCTTACAGTCGCATACTCTCCAGTTCAGGGCAGATCTGGTCCTTTTATCAAGGGCACACCGGGGGGATAGGGGGCACATGTACCCCCGATAATAAATTTTCCTTCATTTGTCCCCCTATAAATGCACCTTTGCCCCCCATGTCAAACTCTCTCCTATGCCATTGCCAGTATTTATCAGCACAAAGTCACCTGGCATATTGACAAGATGACAGAAAATCAAATGTAAATAGAAGTTGATATAGCCAAGTAAGATCGTAGGATTGTAATGAGTTCAAAGTTGAAGTGGCACAATGGTTAAGCAGCTAGTGCTGTAGCCTTAGGCCTGCACATTGGGGGTTAAATCCATGTTCTGTATGTTTGCATTAATTTATTTTTATGGTTTTGTCCAAAGCCAGATACATGGCCAATAACACTTAATAACAAACATACCAGGCAAGGAGTCGACCAATCATAAGTGAAGTTAGGCTGAGCTTCCAATGAACGCCGAGTTTACTGCTTTCAGCAGGATTTGCGGGTTCGCTCGTGGGGGGTAAAGTTTAGGGGGGTACCGGGGGGTACAGTGCCCCTCTCCCCCCAGGCGGCTGAAATTGCAATTAATTGCCAAAGATCAGCATTGCAATTATCAGCAGCGTCGCATTGTGTTTTAAGCGTCTTACCTGGCTAGCTAACAGAAGGCATTCTGCGCGGATGTGGCAGTTGTTTGTCTCGGTTGGTTCTTTCAGTGCAGCGGTTTAACGTCAGTGTTCACAGAATCGATGGTGTTATGAGGTTTTTATTGTGTTCCGTGTTGGCATTTTGCACCTTCGCATTAGCGGATGATGTGTGTGCATCAGATATGCGTATCAACACACAGGGTAAGCATAGGTCCGTAAGGGGAGTTAGTGACTCTCAGTTCCCATAGCGTGTGAGTGTATATGCCTGGCGATAGACTGCTATCCTGCGCAGGGTAGCCCCCTGTCCTGTTCCGGCTGTTTGCTGGATAGGTTCCAGGCAACGAACTACGCTGCATGCGCGTTTTCTTTTATGACGGATTGAAATTCAATATCTCATAACCCTTTAAGAAACTGAGTAATAAAATCCACGTTCTATAGGATCGGTGCTGGGATACTTTTTATTTAAAATCAAGCTTTCAAATTCGCTTGACTTGACATTTATCTTGGAATATGGCTATCAAACGTTTTCACCTAAAAACATTATCATTGACAAGAACAGTGGGATGCAGCGTCAGAAAGCCAATTCGTTACACATTCCTGGTACCACGGTAATAAGGCAGGTACCCAGGCGCGCTTTCGAGCCGCGCCTGCACAAATCCAGTCGATATAACGTTTTAAAGTGCCAGTTTTTTTTTTTTCGAGGGGAAAACTTTCATTATTCGCAGAGTCTCGTTTCATGCACCTCCTTTCAGAAGAGCTCCGTGGTCGTTTCTCTGCGAGGGGCGCTATTCTAGATTGAAGTTAATTAAAACTGGACGTGTCCTTTGCATACCAAACAAAGACGACCCACGGAGAACTGACCCGAGGAGGTTTAAAGAATTATAAAGCTGTTGAATATCCATCAGTTATAATGACGGTGGTTTGGGTAAGAGAACATTTAGAGAGGGGAGAAGAAAACAATAACGGTTAATTACCAAGTCAGATCTGCAGCCTTTCGTTTCCAAGATTAAAGACAATCATACTCACAAATGCAGGTCCTCGCCGGGTAACGCCAGTAGCGTCCTAGCAAATCAGACACCATCATTTTTAATAATTCGGTAATCAGAATCATGGCATGTAACTTTACATGCACTGCCATTTGACACGAGCCTCATAAAATAAACGTAAATATTGTTGTCTATAAAAAAAAACCCATAGGCAAACCAGTAACGATCGATGTTATGCAGTATTGATACATGACTATTTTTTTTATTACTTTATGGCAAAAGTGACTGGAGTGTAATAATCTGAACGTCATCTGTTGAATCTCGTCAAAGACTTTGCATGAATCATTTTTAAGTGTTCAAAATCAGTGTTATAGGCTCATAAGCACCAAACCAAATCCCCTCTTACTCTTATCTAGTCTTTATTCTGTCTTCCTTCATCTTCTGTAGTTTTTCATTATCGCACAAAAATTGGACATTAATAGAAGTGGATTTCCACATAAGTTGCAAAAAAAGCGGTCTGCAGCAATTACTGAAAAATTATAGGGAAGTATAAGCAATTACACCTTTTTAAAGTATGTAATTAAATCTCACATTTCTGTTGTTCATATTGGGTTTTTTTCTTCTGGCGTTATAATTTGGTCCCGTTTATGAAAAGCTCCCCATCAACACCTTTTGACAAGATGTGGGGTTTTATTTTGATAATAATAGTTGCTGATAAATTGCTTAGAATTAATTATTAGATATAGGCCTATATGAGACATTGGCCATCACAAATATTTAGTTTTTGATTTTCCATTTGATTTCAATGGTAATCTGAAACCACAATCAAACCATAGATAACACATTTCGAATGTCTGCATACTAATTTCATGAACATAAAAGCTGCATATATAGGGTTAACCAAGAGATACGTGCCACGTTCAAAACATAAAATAGATTATGTATCACTATACTGTCTACAAACACAAACTTGTGTTATATAGGCTCAGTTTTATCGCGTGGCAAAATATCTTAATATGCTACATCAAACGATTTACCTACCTACTGCACATACTGGTGGACAGTCAAAAAACTTTGAAGTCATTTTTCCTGGTTTCAGTGTGAGCGCAGTTACCGGGTTTTGCCTTTGTATGGCAATACATGCAGTTAAACCATGGTTTGCGATAAAATATAGGAAATACAAGCAAACCAAGCAAGCTATCTACGAATCAGTTGTCCATAAATGTTGATGGTGATTTAGCGAAGTGTTACAGGCTAACAGAGACGTGTAATGAAGTCCCCGCAGCCTCGTTAAGCCGTATGTTTGTCAGAGCAGAAACAGACAGGGAAGCTGCAGTGTGCGCCGAGGTTGGAGCCTGGAGGAAGCCTGAATGTATTACCTTAATGTCTATCTTCAAAGCATCTAGAGTGAGCCCGAGTGCCCTTTTTATTTCTTTTGTTTAGTTATTAGCTTTTTCTATATTCATTTATTCCTATATTTCAAAACGTGGCTTTCTGGAAAGGTTTATCTTCTAGTCGGGTGAGGACCACTTGTTCGATAAATAAAGCGAGTGGCTTCTGAAAGGGCCCGCGGGCTTTTGAAGTACCGATCCGTGCGTGTCCAGGAGCGATGGGGTCGAGCGGAGCCCCAGTGAGGAGCCGCGGGGGCAGCTAATCCGACACGGGGCCACGGCGCGGTCACAACGCGGCCGGCGCTGTCCGCCTTCGCTTGTGGCGCTTCCGACTTTGACGAAACTCCGCATGTACAGTTTTTTGACTCAGATCTGTCCCTTAATGCTTAATGCTTCACTTCTATATTCAACATATGCTTCTCGCGGCACCTCTTACCTTCCAAGAGAGTGAAAAAATAATGCATGCCTTCCTGGAATATAGCAGACTGGAGTCTGAACTGGAACCCTCCGCGCTCTGCGGCAAAATCAGAAGCCTACAGCAAGGTCTGTTTTCTGCAGGACAGACTTCAGAATCCCGCTGTATCTGTCTATAGCAGGCTGCGTTTACTGCCCAGCCTCCAGGCAGCTGGAGTCCTGCCCTCTTAGACTTTACAGCCAATTTTCTAATGCAGCAACAATTATAAAATGCGCGCAAATTACAGTCCCAACACTTCCTCATTTCACTTATAGTTGGGTTTAGGACAGACGATTAAAGAATCCCTACCTTCCCATTCACAATGCACTCAAAGACTTGAAATCATTAGTGTGTGTACATGCAGTTCCGGAACGAAGTATAAATCATTTCCCAAAATAATTTTATTTAAATAAATGCTGGGGAAGACCCTTAGGTTATAGGGTCTGCAAATAGTGGAATGGCCTGGAAGCATCCGTAAGGGTTTTGCGTACGGTGTCAGCATTTAAATCGAGATGAAGAGGCGCTATCAGCCCGGAGCCAGATGGCGGAGGCAGCGTCGCGGCGAATCGCCGGCTGATCTATCAGAGGGACGCGCAGAAATGCGCTCCGCCGCAGCGGGCTGCAGACGCGCCGGAGCCCGCGCTCCTCCCGTGCCTGCTTAGCATTCCTAGCAAGGGCAGGGCTGCTGCGTGCCCAGGGACTTTTTTAACGTCCTCGGTCACCTTTGAAGTTGTGGTTTACCCTCCCCCCCCTTCTGGTTATCTAATACTGACTTTTGAAATAGTGTAACAATGTCTAATCTCATTATTAATTAGCGTGGCTTGGTGTTACAACTTTATTAAAAATTTCTCTCTGCATCTGGCTTTTGGTGACTTTGTATTTTGTGCATACCTGATCCATAACCCAGGGGTGCCATTGGAGGGGGGGGGGGGGATTACTCAATCCATATTGTTCCCTGTCAGTTTGCTCTTCCCAGATGTGCAAAACAAACAAACACCTCAGTAAAATTCCCATAGAATTCGGATCTGTTCAAACATCAACTTTATTACTTTACATTCCTCATGGTGAACAGGGCACCTCGGCACCGGAGGATATCGGAAGTGACGTCACTCCCTAACATCTTTCATGCATCAGTGCGATTAAACGCTTCTTAATCGCATTACGAAGCACGCTGTTTTAATGCATCCTGGTGGTTGCTGTATTATCATAGGCAGGGATGACATGGATTTCTCCTTGATCAGACGTGCCAGATAAGATTTTGTAATCACTGCCACTAAAGGAACTTAAAGACATTGATTTCCCATACAGCGCCAAGACACAGAATTATTATAGCAATTGTCCGGCTTTCAGTTAGTCAAATTTATTGATATTTCTGCCTGCTCAAGCAGGATAACGCCCAAACTTCTTAGCGAAACAGACACACTAAATTAACCATTTTCCCGCAACGGTTAACAGTGACTTTGGGAAGGAGAGGAAACAAATAACCCTGCAGTATTATTGGGAGAAGCCGGTGAAAAACTGATTAACATGACTGTGTTCTGGATGGCGAGCAGGCAGATGGGGACGGGTGCCCACACATCAAAAGGATGCTAAAAGCGCATTTGTGCTTCTAACGTCTTTTTGGCTGAGAAGTCATTTCCTAAGGTTCCCACTCCAGCGCACTTATCATTTAGTCATGTCCTCATTGCTCAAGTAGTGACCCTTTTCATTTTCGGCTTTATCCGCTATCGCCATTAAGCAGCCCCCCAACCCCAGGGCAGGCTGATGTAAGCTGGACATCCCTCACAGGAGACCGTCTAAGACCAACAGAGACCACCGTTGCTATATTTGCGCTCATATATTTGCAACCTCGGGGCTCTTAAGTGCACGGCAGAAGTGGCAAGGTGCATTTAAAGGACACGAAATGAGCCTTTCAGGGTACCTACGGATTGCTTTTTATAATGAAGCGAACTGTAGCAGCGTGTGATATGTGGCGCCATCTTCAGGCGAACACTTGCACCAGAAGTGATCAAGTGAGCAGACATTAAAATTCGTCATAAATGGTTATATGAGCAATAGATTTATATTAACATATGGGAGATATTAAACGAGTGACTGGATTAAGAACATAGTTTAACGCATGCAATGTAAGGACACTCTACACTGCACGGCAGATGTATAACTAGGTTTACTCTTAAACAGTTTCTTCCGAAAATAAGCAAAATCCAAACACGGAATCTGTGTTAGACTCGTGACACGTGTTGCAAAAGTACAGATTCAATCAATTCTAAATTTAAAATCATATAAAGGCACCTGACCAAAACCCGTTTGTACTGCGTTCATAGTCAAACGAAGCCCTCTAGTGGCAGATGTTAAATAATAAGCATAAAGACTTTTAGGGAAGTTTACGTCTGTAGCATTCCAACTAAAATTACTTAAATCCAGACATTCGTATCTGAGAAAAAGCTCTAAATACCCATCTCACGAGGACTAATAACTAACAAAACTTAGATAGTACGAAAAATGCTATTATTTACGTTTACTGTATTAAACATACGAACGAGGGGTCGTCGTCTTATTGTGAATTACATCAGCCAATTTTGGTCCAATACAGAAAATTTTCCACTCGTTTTATCCCAGACAGGTTTAATATTACGTATGTACAGCATGACCACCGTTAATCACTTAGGACTGGGTTAGGCTACATGATTTAAGTGCTAAAAGGTATCGCGGTTTATAACTGAAGTTTCAAAGATAAGCGACCACAACGAATGTCAAAAATATTGAAGACGCGGAAAAAAAGTGTAATATTTAAGCATTTATTAAAATATTTAACAGCAGAAATTACAATCACAAAACCGGAGTTTCTAATAAAAAGCGAACAAAAACCTTAAAAGCATAACAGAGGAGCATTTTGCCAGAAACCAGTTTTTAAAAACAAGTTTTATTCAGACCCTGTTCACATGTTGTAAAAAAACATTTCTATATTTCAGTAACTCTCACAACGAAAATTATAAAATGCATATTATTTCCCAGTGAAGAATATTATTACCAGTATAAATTTTATCAGAGGGAAATACGGAGAATGCCAGAGTAGTCAGATGAAGACTGCACTGGAGGAAGGCACCCAAAAAAACAACCAGAAACCAGCCGTATTCCAAGTGCCAAAGGGGCCTTTGAGGTACGGACGGCGAGGTGTGTGTGTGTGTTGGGGGGGTGGGTCGGATCGCGGATGGAGCGGGGGCTGGCTCTACAACAGCACTGCAAAACCCAACTGGAGATTAACCTCCTGTAAACCCGCCAGGAAATAGGCTCTTCATATCAGGCAACATAAGCATAAGTGTCCCCGAATAATGATCCGAATAATGGTCGGGTAGCTCTGTAGCCCTTGCGCATGCGCGGATGGGAAGGAACGGGGCGTCGGGCCGCCGCAGGACATCCCGCACTGACCTTAGTATCGCGAGTCAACATATACAAACAAGCAGTAGAAATGCTTCAATACAACATGTTAAACACGGCAGAGAATTGTTTTAACGAACACAGGAGACAATTGTTTCATAGGGTACTGAAAATAGATCGGGACTATAGAGACCCACATTTTAAAATGTACAAAAGACAACAAAAAACGGAGTTTCGTGAGCGATTAAGGATCACGAAGTAGAAAACATAACTTCATTTGACAGGGCCGCCGGGAGTCGCACAACGCGGACCGAAGGACATCGCATAAGCGGGGTTTGTTAACGGAGACGGTCAATGCAAGTCCGTATTTACCAAACTGCGCTAAGGCCCGTTACTTCAGCAAGTGCCAAATAAAACGACACTAAACCAACATAAAAAAGTTAAATATTCTATCAAGGCGTTACATCCGATATATTACCACATCTTCGTGTTTTTTTTTTATTTATCCGTAACTTGCTTCAAAAACTAGAGGGGGAGCTATTGTAAGACGCATCTATATATATATAAAAAAATATTTCACCCAAAACAAGAAATCACTGGCCTCAGCGTATGGATCAGGAATCACTACGTCCATGACTGTTAGAGGGGGCGGGAGAGGAGGCCTTTTCCAGCCTGAGCGCGCTGCCCACCACCTTCTCCAAGCAAAACCCTTTTGCAATAGGAAACCCTGGTACCACCCCCAGGCACACATCAAACCAGCAGGGAGGAAGCGATAACAGACAGCCGCCACAAGAGGGCACTCTTTAAAGCAGGTGAAATCGAAATAAGAAATAAGGAAGGGAAAAAAAGCTACGTAAGACCTGAGACGAACAGGTGAATCTACTGAAACGTGCATAAAGATTTCCTGTATTAAAAATTAACTGTAGTCAAACTTTACTTCTCTTTTTTTGGATCGTTATCAGCATAACCGCTACTGATTTCAAAGTCATCTTCTTGTAAAGAACTCTGTAGCTTCTAAAAAACTGTACAAAGAGGAGAAGGATCTATAAGTACATTCAACATCTGTTAATGAGGTACTAGGAAGGTCTTCTTAGTCACAGGACAGCGTTCACAGTAGGAGCTGAGTTAATCACAGAGAGCTGCCCCTTCGGCGAGGCTGTCAGAGTGTGTTCAGCCAGGGACTCCCCGCGACGACACCCACGCTGCCCAGACACACGCGGCTCTTTGGAGAGGCCCGGGCTGTCAGCACCACTGAGAAGGGCAGGCACTGGGGGGGGGGATGCCACCGGCAAGCTCGCGGGGGCGCTGCTGCACGCAGGACTGTCAGAATCGAGACGCCCCCTCACCACTGCCCACAAGGAGGCATCACCCGAGGACATCACAGCGGCCTCCTCGTCAACTAGGCGCCAGGGGGCGGAGCCACGGGCTGGACGACAGCCTACTGAACACGCGGAGCATTAAGGACCCAGGGCGGGTGTCGACAAGCCCGACACCATCAGCAGTTACGCCGGCTTAAGAGCAGAATGAGGAAGGGACTTCAAAGCGATATCCTGTTATGTGCCTTAAAGGAGCCTGTTTATCGAGCCAGACACAAACATCACATTAAAGGGACGATGCTAAGCTCACCTGAAACCCATGTACCTGTGGGGCGAGGGGGGGGTCTGAAATGTACAGGAAGGTAGGGGAAAAAAAATCCCAGAATTACATTGTAGCGTAGTGGCGTCCACTGTCCACAAGAGGGCCCTGACTGTCCAATGATGCAAATTACAAAATGTTACTCATAAAAAACAAGCAGATACTCTAAATCAATGTCACTTAAAGGGATTTTTCTTAAACACTTTGAGAAGAGTTTTCTTTATACTAGACTAAGAAATGCTAGAGATTAGCCTGAGAAACACCCGCGGAGTGAGACAGACAGTGTGGTTAAGAATAACGGCTTGAGGAAATATCTTGACATGGCCAAAAAAGGTAATAAAAAAAAAAAAACACACGACAACACACACAACTAAATCCTTGAGGAAACTTATTGCTTATCATGGTGTGGGGGGGAATTGGGATAGTAACCAAAAGGCAGAATGGATGGAGTGACCGCAGAACGAAAGAGGGTGAGAGGAAGACTTGTGGAAGGGTGAGGGGCAGAAGCAGGCCAGCATGTCAGAGTCACTCGCCTGTGGGGGGCGGGGGGGTTAAGGGGGCGTGGCTTGAAGGGGCGGGGCACGGAATGTCACCGTCGGCTACTGGTCAGCCGGCACGTCTCTCTCTGTCTCCGCCTTGGAGGGTTGCCCCGGCGACGGGGTGTGAGGGGGCCGGGTGATTGGGGCAATGCCGTGGGCTACGGGAAGCCCCCCCGAGACGAGCCCTTCCGCTGCAGCTCCCGCCACCGGCAGGCCACCAGTCGCCACCCCCGCGAGGCCTGCCGGGAACCTGCGGGGAACGGTAGCGACACCTAGTGTTGAGTCCCTGTCACGCGCCTCCCTAAGCGACCCCATGCGCCGCTGCTCTCCCCCTCACCTGTAGGCGGCAGCAGCGCCTCCGTTCAGCTCGCCATGTCCCCCCGCCGGGTCCATGCCCATCCACTGGGAGGTAGCCATCAAATACTCCTTATTCACACAGTTCTTCAGGCTGTCAGGTATGCGGCCTAGAGGGCAGTCATCAGTAAGTGGGGGGGAGGGGGGGTATGGGAGGAGTCTCTACACCAGACAGCAGCCA
>JAODKN010000048.1:5329129-5339662 GCA_026774425.1 Petrocephalus zakoni | reverse complement strand
GCTTCCATCTTGGATCTGAGTGCGGCAAATGGAATGTATGACACTGGGTTTTCCTCGGTTTTTCAGCGGATGTGACGCCAGTCCGCGCGCTCCGAGCTCCGATCTTCGAGAGTAAAGGAACGCACGATTAGTCTCTCAGTGGTCTCGCCCTTGCCCCCCCCGAAGCTCACCTGGCATCAATCCATATGTGGAACGGCAAACTCCGGGGCTGTCGGGGTCCACTGTACACTGGAAGACAGACAGAGTCACTGGACGGGAGACAGAGGACAGAGTGGGACAGGCGGAAGCGGGACAGGATTACTGAGCTGCACACGGCAAGCAGAGGGGCGGGGCCAGTGCCCTGCAGGGGCGGGGCCAGTGCCCGTGCAGGGCACTGTACAGGATGCAGGCCCACCAATGGACTTATATTGCTGATTGAAACTGAAGCGCTATTTATACCTAGTATTAAATAATCCACCCTAAATATCATAGCAACAGGCCTACAAAACACTCAGGATGACAGCGGCAAATTGCACTCACTTCTTAAGTTTATTTGTACTTTATGAGACTAAATAATAAGTAATATACACCAACACTAACTTTAGACGGGCAAATGCATAAAAAGTGACTCTGCAGCTGCTCAAAATTTTTCCAGATTTGTCTACAGGAAGTTTGGAGCAGCACAAAGGCAACAAGGACTCGGTAAACGGATACTTCTGTTTCAATTGCGTGATTCTACTACTGAATATATCACAGGGGGGTGATAATAAATGGAACATCCAGAATTATGCATCACCTAGTGTTTTGGTGGTGTGGTTGCACAACGACACACAAGTATGAATGCTCATAACCGCACAGGCCACTAGCGTACGGTTATAAAATCAGCCTTTCATAGTTCAAGGCGAGGTGGCATTGAATCATATATTCTCTCATGGAGGGTCCGAGGGCCATTATTTAAAATTAGTAATGATTGGTTACATCTGGCCTGTTTCTGCTGGGTGGGTACACAGCCTGCAGCCACACCCCTATATCTATCCATCCATCCATCCATCCCCTAGAGCTGGTTAGGGTCTCAGGGGACCTGAACTCAGACAGCACAGAGCACTGGGCTGGGGGAGCACCCTGTACAGGATGCAGGCCCATCACAGGGCACTGGGCTGGGGGAGCACCCTGTACAGGATGCAGGCCCATCACAGGGCACAGGGCTGGGGGGGCACCCTGTACAGGATGCTAGCCCATTACAGGGCACAGGGCTGGGGGGGGCACCCTGTACGAGATGCAGGCCCATTACAGTGCACGAGGCTGGGGGGGGGGGCACCCTGGACACGATGCAAGCCCATCACAGGGCACAGGGCTAGGGGGGCACCCTGTACAGGATGCCGGCCCATCCCAGGACGCCCATATGCTCTTATGCACAATCACACACTACGGAAAATTCAGATGAGCTAGTCAGCCTAGTGCCATGACTTTGGACTGCAGGAGAAAACTTGAATGTCACAATCGTGAAAACTTGAAACTAGGTCATCCAATCACCCGGTCGATTCAAAAGGGCCAAAGACAACAAGTTCCAGACGGACACTTGTGGACACGCCAGCGGACGTACTCACCAGATCAGGAGAGAAAGCCCTGGGGTGCGTTTGGCTGTCCAGACTCGGGCTCTTGATGTGCTCGGCTACGAATGTTACCATGGCAAGGTGCTACGGAGCTAGGATGGGGGGGCGCCCGCGGCACCCATCCGTCCGTACACCTCAGTGTCTGTAGAGGAGAGACTCCATAGTTACCAATAGCCAGGCCACCAAGAGCGGAGGGCTCACATCAGGGCCATTACACCACCTGGGGGGGTGTGACGAGAAAGTAGGAGCCTCTGCACACATCCACACGGTAATAAAGGGCAAATTGTAGTGTTTACACTTTTAGGCAGTGGTCAATGACCCCGGGGCCAGTATGCCCCTTTGTACAGCCTGGATCTTGGTTGGCCATCAAGGCAGTCAAACTCCATTATAGCCTTTTTACAGCATTAACTTTACTGGCACAAACATACCTCTAATTACTCTATAATTAGCAGTGCATCACTCCACTGATTCTCTGACGTGCACAATGGAAGAACTGAGTATTAATATTAAAGGAATTAACAACCTAGTAACAGACCAGACAGAAGGTGGAGTTATATTTGAAATCAAGTGGGAATAATAATAACAAGAATAACAATAATAATGCTATTAGAATTGCCGGTGCTTAATTTGTAAACTCTGGAGGTTCCGCATGAAGTCCGCGATGACATCATATATATATACGACTCTCTCGTTAACAATGCGCCATTAATCACTTAGACACGTGACAGTACAATATTTCCTTTTCACACCTGTTAGTTGCATCAAACTTTTTTCTCCCTTTTGCGGTCCTTTGTATTAGCATTAGCATTAGCATCCACGAACACTGCTCCTCTCCTCGCTGCTCCTCACTCAGGTTGCCTGGTTCATTTCTGCTCTGACCGGGTTCCGATGACTCTGCTGCTTTGCCAAGAAAAAAAAAAAAAAAAGAAAACATAAATAAATAAAAATACGTGCCTTATCGATTTTTAGTGGCTACAGTGAAAGTGGTTTTCACTTTCCAATCAGAAGTTAGAGAAGCGAAACCTATTAATTTAACCAGATACATGTCAACACAACACAAGAGATACACATACACTCGGCAAGATCCGGCACAGATTAAGCACCGAGTATCCCATCACCCCCAAAATGATAAGATATTTAAAGATTTAAGATTTCTCATCCGTAATTATAGACTGTAATTATTATTAAATTAGTCTAACAAATGTTTAAAGTAGGTGAAATCAATCTGCACATAACGATAAGCTACAATAATAAATAACACAAAACTTTATTGCCTTGTTATTATGATTTACTTTCTCAACAATACCAAAATAATTGATGTTTGAGGGAAAAGTATTTAAAAAGAATGTATTGTGTAATATTGATTTCTACTCACAATATAAGGATTAACAAATTGCATTTTGCACCTAATTGAATCTTAACATAAAAAGAAGATGTGTTACTTATAAACACAATTTCACTAATTTCAGACTCACTAACCCAAGGAAGAAAAGGCTATATAAGCCATACTCACTTCATTTATCATGCAAATAACGGCTTATGTACCATGGTATAGTGATGCCCTTCATTAATTTGCACATTGCCTGTGGTTCTGTAGAACAATCCAAAATTACAAATATCTAAAGTTTTATTAACCACATACTGTCTGGAGTAATCTGCAACCATGTCTTCATTGCACAAAATATTCAGAAAATACAAAGTGACCGTTTCCTCCTTTCTGAGAACGCTGTACCTGAAAAGATGCAGGCCAAAACCCCAGAAGAGACGAGAGCAATACGGTTTACAGTCTAACGCAGTCTAAGTGTTTTTTCCATATGGATCTACAGGTAGGGGAAGCACACGTTATGGGATGACGAAAGCAAAGCGAAGCTCACCCCCGCTTCTCATACGGACTACTCAATGGGGAAAAAGCCGAGCTGAGGTAAAGAGAAATAAAGATGCCCCAAAGCTGGAGGACTGATACAAAACAATATATATGTATGAGGCTACATAGATGGTGCTGGTGAGGATGGATGAATGAATGAAATTATTACTACTACTATTTGTTGTTGTTGTTGTTGTTATTATTATTATTGTTGACAGTGACAGCCCTACCTTATATTTACACATCCAGGTAACCCGCGGGCATCGCACCGGACACGCGCCACCGCCGCGCGACGCCCCCGACACGTGACCTGGCGCGTCCCCACGCGCCCATACCCCGAGCCGGGTTTCGGCCCGGTGTGAATGGGACGCGATGCCCTCGCGGGGTTGCCTTGGCAACGGCACCTGGCAGGAGCGGGGCTGAAGCGCGCGCGGGGTCGAAGGAGGGGAACGGCCGCACGCGCACGGCCACCCCGAAAAGGCAGCGGCGAGGCGTGCCGCGGAGGATGCGCCCGGCGCACCGAGCCGTCGCCATGTTCCCGCGGCGAAGCCCTGCTGCCAGGATAAATATGGCTCGCCCGTCGTCGCTGGGTGTTTGTGTCAATAACGCGCTGCTATTTATAGACGGCCGCCGTATTAGCGGAGCCGACGGCTGCTCGCCGCCGCGAAGCCCGTCCAAAGCAGACGTGACCTCAAACAAGCATTTTAAATAAAACCCTCCAGTCGTTAACTCTGTGTTAATGTAAAAACAATTATGCGCCTAAAATGGGACCAAATCATATAACATGCACGTAAACATACAATAAATATAAACCAAGCATCTAGCTAGCCATAGGCTAGCTATTACCAGTTTAAAGGCCATCGCTATAAATACGTGATTTCACAATTTATCGTATATTTGCACACTCGGTGCACCAGCTACTGCCCCCCAAAAAACGTGACAAAATCGCAACATTTCAAAATGGCTTCAGTTAAATGCCTGGCTGGTTAGCTTGTGAGGGTTTGCATCAGCGCAGCCCTCGATACATGCGACTGATTACCAAGCGCGGTGGCCAGGCTGAAACGCATAGTCTGCTTTCTCAATCATCCGCTCGCACAATATTTACCTTGTCAGTCTCCTTTGCAGCGAAGAACACCGCCAAGCTACGTCCGCGGGCCTTAGACTAACCTTTAATGTTGCTAGTAAGGTAGCAGGTTAGCAGGGGATAAACCATCTGGGAGGCGCAACTGCAATGTATGGCTTTCCAGCGTTTGCACTTTAAGACATAACGAGACAATTGCGATTCATTATCGAGCCACCTAAACGTATTACAAAGGAAAAAAACGCATTCATCAGATATTTTGATTTGTACCGCTTGGAGGTATTTATATTTAATCCATCTGAGTGGCTGTGCGAGATGCGCTCTGCCCGTAAAAATTCATTCGTTCGCCCGACGTCTGAAATTCATAAACACATCGTAGGTGTTCCTGGAGGAGGGTGGGGGATATACATTATAATACATTATTGCCATTAAATAATCAGAGGATAGTGACACATTTCTTATTTTTATTCCCGTCATATTCTTATTTTATATTTATTCATTTGAAAATATGTGTCATATTACAAGGATAATTCCCTCACTGGGAAATTAAGGAACACCAGGGCTGTTTGAATGATGGGTAGTGTAGTTTGCAGAAAGCCGTAACGGAAAGTAGCAGCGATTTATTGTGCAAATTATTAATAAGATCCTCGTTGTTTCATTACTACTTTAATGATCATAATGGAAAGGTTATATAAGCCAACGAAAGAAAGCTTTCCTGAGCAAAGTCCCACATGAACACATGGTGGCAGGGTGGACCTACTTTCGGATATAAAATTATATGGGAGGGTGAAATAACGGTTAACGTTTTATTTAAAGTGTTATTCAAATCTCCACTAGTTCTCAGTTATATTCATATTACAACCACCTTTGTAATCTACCTCATGTAATCAATGGTAACAAATTTAACTGCTGAAGGGTTATACTCCAGTTGTTTTACATTTCAACTATTTTTTCTATATTAATCCAGGTGAAACGGCATGACCCCTAAGAAGGTGGGAACAGAATTAGATACAGAAGGCCACTGTTATTTTCTGTTCAAACTATAACTTTCGTAGCATACAGATAATTCGGGGGATTTCCTCATACCCTTTGCTTACCGTTCAAGACACTTAACCTGACGTTAACAAGAGTTGCGTGTCTGTGTGGGTAGCACAGATTTTTCCATCCAAAACAAGAACAAAATACAGCAAGTTTGAAGGCAAAAAGTCAAACCAATGGCAATATCATACATGTGTTATGAGAGTTGCATGTGTTGTGATAAATTTTCCTGTATTGTCTTACAGATTCCTGTATTGTCTTACAGACTAACACGCAATTATTGTTTTGTTCCTTGCAACCCAGTAAAAATAATAAGCACACGATCAACAGATGTTTTACGAGAAGTGGCGCGACAGTTAAAAAAAACGACCTTAATCATTCATCCATCATACATCTGCTTATTCTGCATATGGTCACTGGGGCATCAGAAGCCTGAAACCTTTCACAGACAACAATGGGCACAAGGCAAAGCAATCTGACTTGGAGTGACCAGATAATCTGTTAGGGAGGGACTTTGATCTACAGTAGGACAAGGTTTGTAAACTATCATTTAAATGACTTGGATTTCCCCTAAGCACCGAGTCCGAAGCACTGCGTGCTGATTGGTCAGTCCCCTATAATCATGCACGTGTCACTAATGTTAATGTGAAACAGCTGGATGAGTCTTTCAATCAAGCAAACAAACCTGTCAACACTTAAGAGAAACTGAACTGTTTACACTACTGTGAGAGCAAAAGACAAAATTTTCCACTAATTTTTTTATGCTCTATATATCAGCTGTATTTTTATGCATCTGTAGTCCACAAACAGTAACGCAATTTTAGTAGATTATTTTAAAAAGCAATCTGATCATTTTTATTTTTCGCTCACTAATAACAAGTAAAAATAAGTGAAATAAACAAGAACAAAAACGCCACAAAAAACCCCACCAAAACAGTGTGGTGGTATATGTGCAGACTACCACAGGTGCACTAGTACTACACTAGTGAATTGGTCTTCACCACGATTAATCAGACACACCACCTTGTCATGGAGTTTTGATGTCTGCAAAACTAGCAGAACATGGTACGAAGAAGAAAAATACCACATGAAAGTCTTTGAGTTTATATTTATCAGAACAGAGGAAGGGAGGTTCATCAAAGTGATATCGGTAAATTTATTGTAACTACACGACAATGACGTGTCAGCATCAAAATGCTGCACATTAGTGCTGTGTGTGTTTCACTATGAGTACTGATTGGCGGGGGGGCACATGGTTGAGTTCACATCTCTTTATTTTTAAATTCTCTACTTATCAGGCATCCCCCCGCCCCCCCAAGTCAGATCCTTTTTATTTTTCTGTAACCAGGAGATTATATACCTCAGTTATTGGTCAGCAGAAGCCAGGCTGATAACAATCTAGCAGTCTTGTTTATGTGACTCATATTTCTAATAATATAAAATATCCAATGGCCAATATGTAGCATTTTATGTACTGATCCATAATCCCCACCATTTTGGTTGGTTAATGTTTAGGCCTAAGCCCTAATTATGTTTGAGTATGATTGACCCACTTGCTACTTCCACAGCCCAAATAATTAGCCAAACACTATTACAGAGCTATAATAATCTTAATTACATTGCAAATGTTATGTTTAAGGGCTAGAAAGCTTAAAATCAGCTGGTAAAATGTATAATATATTATTATGGTACATGAACTAAAGAAAAGCTACGTAAGATGCATGTAAGATGCGGGTTTTGGAAAGTATATATATATATATAATGCATTTATATAATATAATATAAAATGCAGTTGACAAGAAAGCGTTGAAGGAGTTGCAGTAATAATTAATATTATAATACACAAAAAATATGAGCCTCATAAAGTTCACTGGAACATGATAAATATTTAGAATGTAATCAGGATCATTAAATGTATCATTTCTTCGAGACGTGTGCCTGTTTCCAGTCCGCTCTATGACGTCACATCCGGCGCACATTCTCGAGCCCAGTCAGGTGCGGCTGACCAATCGCGACGCGCGTCCTGCGCTGCTACCAATATGGCGTCCGGCAGTGGGGTAAGTTTTCTGTGTGCTGTCGTGTATTTTTGCCCTTTAATTTTCGAATTATTTTGCTAATATGTGTATTATTATGCGGAATACGGAAGCGGGAGTTCCTTTGCATTTATTTTCAGAACGAGCAGCGAGTCGTTTTTGGACAGAGACAGTAGACAAAGGCTGTAGAATAAGCTCTACTCTCTAAACAATGTCGGTAACGCGGATAGTGGTTAGATAATTGAGCTTATCATTTCATATTTATAAAACTTGTCATGTTTAGGGATCTACTTAATTAGTTTCATATTTTAAAAAGCTAGTGTTAATGGAAAAGAAGTTATTTATGAATGGGGTTTTTCGGCTCTGCGTTGAAATTGACAGCAACGAAGAAGTTTTAATGTTTGTCTTTGCACAAGAATAAGAACGACTTTCGGAGAAAGTGGGATAAAGATGAGTACGAGCAGCTGGCCCAGAAGCGGCTCACGGAGGAGCGGGAGAAGAAGGATGGTGAGTAGGGTTGTCGGTTTGGGTACTTCTCTGACGTCACTGTAGCCGGGTGTTTTTTTGTGGGGGGGAATGAATGTATAACCAATTCTGTAATTTTTTATATATATATTTTTTTAAATAAAAATGTTGCCTCTCTTAAGATATCTCTTCAGACTTCAGATATGGAGCAACCCCATATCTTTTGTTCTGTTAACTTCAAGCGTCATAAATTGCCATAACCCACCCACCCAACTTCTGCAGGAAAACCTGCTCCCCCCGTCAAGCGGGAGCTCCTGCGCCACAGGGACTACAAAGTTGACCTGGAGTCCAAGCTGGGGAAGACAATCGTCATCACAAAGACGACGCCACAGGCTGAAATGGGCGGGTGCGTGGGGGGTTGGGGGGGGTAACATAGGAGTAACATCTTGCTTCGTTGTTGTAGTAGAAAGTGTTGTAGCTGACATGTGGCCATATATTACATTCAGGGGTTTGCTCCTAATAGGCTGGTTGTAACCCCTCTTGGGTTCCGGACATGGTTGTAGAATAGTAGTGATGCACAGCTTACATTCCTGCACTCTTGTGTCCATCCAGGTACTACTGTAACGTCTGTGACTGTGTCGTGAAGGATTCCATCAACTTCCTAGATCACATCAACGGCAAAAAGCGTGAGTGTGACACGCCGGCGGATCTTAGAGAAAAGGAACATCTTACTGTCACCCATATTGGGGATTTTACTTTCCAAAGTACAGCCATTTCATGATGCTTCCAGTGGGCAATTTTAAAGGGTGCCATGATTCAGCAAGTGTGGAGGGTCGAATGAGCGAGAGAGAGGTGGGGGGGAACCAAAGCCTGATAAATGAGGCAGTGTTGTCTTTGACAGTTGCTATAAGAAAGTGTATAAGTAGCCATGTTTAAATGTGCTTTTACAAGTAAAATTCATGGGGTTCAGGGCATAGGTGAGGCTGTGCTTATGACCTCCTCTGTTCCGCCGTAGACCAAAGAAACCTGGGAATGTCCATGCGCATTGAGCGCTCCTCGCTGGACCAGGTTAAGAAGCGTTTTGAGGTCAATAAGAAAAAGCTGGAGGAGAAACAGAAGGAGTATGACTTTGAGGAGCGCATGAAGGAGCTAAGGGAGGAGGTGGGTGATGCAGGACCTTCGCGATCGCATTAGCATTTATGAAAGGTGCTCAGTAATCAGTGCCAAGGTAAATTCAGCTGAGAGTTTTCATATATAATAAGTTCTTCCTGCTTTTCTCTCGTGGTCGTAGGAGGAGAAGGCAAAGGCCTACAAGAAGGAGAAGCAGAAGGAGAAGAAGCGAAAGGCAGAGGAGGACCTCACCTTCGAGGAGGACGACGAGATGGCCGCCGTAATGGGCTTTTCTGGCTTTGGCTCTTCCAAGAAGGGCCACTGATGCTGCAGCGTTCGTGCGCAGGACTGGAGCCTCTGAGTTACAGCACTCAGACGCCCCCCCCCCCCTTTCGGATTTTAAGAGGGAAGCGACAGACGGCCCCTTCTCGGGGACCTGTGGCTTTTCATCACTTCCTCTGCTGACTCCCCACGACTGCTGTGTCACATAAGGGGCTTACAGCCTTGGTTCCGGGCACTGGTTAAAAAGCACGGGAAGGGTTTTTTGTATTATTATCTAAAGAAGAATATGTTAAGTTGGCTGTGTGAGCATACTCACTCCACTTAACTCATTCCATACAGCCGGCTGAAAATTTAAAACGGTCTGTGGGTTGAGGTCTTGTTTTTATAAATCGAGAGTGACTGTGTCCTCGTCACGCTTAGCATTTTTTCTTCGTCCTTAGACCGGCTTAGGATCGTGGCATGTATAGCATAACAAGTGTGCAAGGGAGCCTCTGTTTCCTGTGTTCCTTGTTGGATCGAGGGAAATTTGATTTAATAAATAGTGGGACATTTGTGCAAGGTCTCTGCCTTTTCTCTCACTGTCGGAAAGTGCATGGGCATTCTTAGTGTATTATGAATGTCATCGTTTTCCCTCATCGGTATGAAAAATAGTTCATTCCCAGGGTTATTTTGGTGGGTGCAATACGAACATTTCTCCAGTGCATTCAAGCAGCACAGTTGGTTAACTGCTAGGAAATAGACCCAATAGATCCTGTCTGCTTATGGTGAGCTTGGCAGGATACACCTGATTGTTTACATGTCAATGGCTGTATATCATGCCTAGCTTGGTCAGTACTGACATTCAATCTACATCTATTCTTTGCCAGAAACATTTTAGGTTGTGGTGATGAACTTGTGGTAAATTTCTCACTTTTTTTCCATTTCTGCACATAATGTGCCATACTGTGCACAGAAAGTTGAGTAGAGCCATTTGCTGATAGCTTGCTTTTTTTTAGGGCTGTCGAAATTGACGCGTTAACCCGGATTAATCCAGCGTCGTGATTAATCTGATTAAATATATTAACGCAT
>JAODKN010000048.1:5301903-5312655 GCA_026774425.1 Petrocephalus zakoni | reverse complement strand
GTGCACATTTCAGAGTGGCCTTTTATTGTGGGCAGTCTAAGGCACACCTGTGCAATATTCATGCTGTCTAATCAGCATCTTGACACAGATTTAGACAGATTTGTGAACAATATTTGAGAGAAACAGGTCTTTTGTGTATGTAGAAAAATTTTTCGATGTTTGAGCTCAGTTTATGAAAAATGGGAGCAAAAACAAGAGTGTTGTGTTTTTATTTTTGTTCAGTGTAATTAGGGAGTTGCAGCGAGAAGCTGCACATACAGTACAACGGCCCTTTCTGGATAAGATAGGCCACCCCTGTCCCAAACCCTAATTCTCTCTAGGGATTGGCTAACCCTCTTCTCCAAAAAACACACATTGCTTCAAATATAAGTGTCTGCTAAAATAAATAAAACACACAAGTAATGTGAGGTTCAATTTTATGTCAACCGTTGTGTATTGATGTTTGAGTCCTGAATATAAGTGAGCAGATAACAGAGTCTGGTCCTGTCAGTTACCGTGTTGTTTGGGTTTCAGGATGGCACGTTTCTCGTACGGGACAGCTCGAAAAGATCATCCACCCAGCCGTACACCCTTATGGTGCTCTACCAGGACAAAGTCTACAACATCCAGATCCGGTACAGCAGCGAGAAGGACGTCTTCCTGCTTGGGACTGGCCTGAAGAACCGTGAGGTAGGCCGTCCTCAGGGACCAGACAAAACCACCGCCCCTAAAAGGCCTGAAACCCAGTTACACTGCGGCGCTGGTTAAGCATGACTCATACAGAAAATCTTTCCGCAATGCTGCTAAATGGACGCTAGGGGGAGTGTTAAGTTCATGCCACACAACCAATGGTTATTTTTGCCTGTAACTCTTAGATCATTAGTTTGTCTTTTTATTTATTTTTTATTTGCATTGCCCCAGCTGTTGGTATAATTACTGACTACCTTGTGAAAACCATTAATGCATTTCTCTTGCAGAACTTCCCCAGGGTGAGAAGCATCATTGAATTCCATATGCAAGTAGCGCTCCTACTGATCGACGGGAAGGACGCGGGTTCGGGGCCGCAGAAGCAGTGTCCCCTAGCGCACCCGGTACGGTACTGACCACCTCCGGCCCCTAGGGGGCAGCTTCCACAAAGGATTATGGAAAATAGAAGCCCGCAAGAAAGTTATTCTGGGACGATGAACCAGTACCGTGCCATGCGGAAAACAGCGATCGGACACGAAATCATGGAAACAAGCTGCTGTCCGTGTAACGCCAAATCGCTCTGCTGTCACTGTGCTTTATTCTTTGTTTTGGTCCCTCTTAATTTAATTTCACATGTAACCACCAGATGATCTATATATTGTATCAGGTTATTTCTTTTTACTAGCATACATTTCGCATTTTAAACAGTGGAAACTCAGGAAGAAATTTCTAGTATAAAGTTAGTTAGTGTGATTGAGAAGGCAGGTATCAGATATGCATTTCAAACGAGAGTGAATGCTTGGTAATGAGCAGCTTTCGTCATCATTTCGTGAAAAGTTTCAAGGTTTATTAAATCGCAATTGTTTAAGAAGATGAGCGCTGCTGCGACGTAAGACGCACGATGGCGAACCCGGCATGGGAAAGCACGTGGTGCCGCGCGCGAATTTGCTTTTTGCAGGGCGGTTCAGGAAAGCTTATTAATATTCATGAGATCAACGGCACCTGATTGGCCAGAAAAAACATGTCGATGGGAGCGCGTTCACCGGCCAGTCAGGCACCGTCCTTGTCATGAATATTAACAAATTGGCCAATCAGGTAGGGCTTGCCTCATGGATATTAATGCCACCCTGCCTCCCTCAGCAGGACCTGGAATCGGCGAGCCAGATGGCCCCGAGTTTCACCTTTTTAAATCCCCCCCCAAGAGGTGCTTACTTTGGGTTTACGCCGCTCCCCTCCCCCAAGTGTAACGCTGTGTTTTGATGCCGATCCGGCTGCCGGTCGCGCCCTTCTCCGCTTATCGTATGTTTTTGCTTCAAAGTAACATTATTATTCAGCGTGTGACACATTGTACGGTAACTGTCAGCTAACATATCACTTTAGGCGGTCAATCTCAGAGATACATTACAGGATGTGAATCTAGATAGCTCATGAAAGATAACTAAAAATGCGTAAAATATATTATGCTACAAAGTAGACCATCTCAATGACTCCGCTCCGCCTCTCAATACATGTCTCTGATGGCCAGATCCCGGTATTATTCTTATCAAAAGTAAGTTTACTTTGATAGCTATTTAGATATTTGTTAAGTTTTTATTCCTAGTATATTGTAAATATCACTGTTATGAAGTGGGAGTCAGATCGAGGTAGCAGATCTAACTGCAAACTGGGGATAAATTATAAAATGGAAATAAAATTACTTGAAAATCAATACACATTTCGACTGTCATCTTAAGTAACACTTTTGAAATATGCATTTAAAGTCCTCCTACAGTGAAAATTGTAAATAATGAATTCTGTTATATATTTGTGGCCTTAGCTGTATTGGCTACATTTAAAATTACGTTTCATGAAAACGATTTAAAATTATTATTAAATATTAAAGATAAAGGGAATAAAGAATTAACATGAGTAATTGTGGATGATTTTATGCATTAAATATTTGAAATATTAGCTCTCTATATACATATATATGTATGTGTGTGTGTGTGTGTGTGTATATATATATATATATATATATGTTTTTCAACCAATACATTTATCTTTAATACACAATGCAACTTTTATGTGAATGAATCATCTAGAAAAATGTTTAAAAAATGGTCATTGAAAAAGTGTTAATAGCAATCTCATTTAGTACTTAATAGTTTGTGCCTGACCCTTTTTATCTTGAGTGAGTAGGAGAGAGAGACATTAAGAGAAGTGCAGGCTTACGAAGTTCGTGGACGGTTGAGCAGAAACACATAACAAACATCCTAGGAGGCTTCCTTTCACCGAGAGAGATTCCGTCAAGCCCAGCAAATGTATAAGGGGAAATCCCTGAACACATATGCAGGGAACCAACCAATCAGAGCAGAAGGTGGGGGGGGGAGTTCTCAGGTTTCTATAAATTAAGCAGGTGAGATAGGTGGCAGCTGTGATGTACCAGACATTCTTGCACGGGTGTGAATAGGCCTGACAGGGACAAGTAGATGTCCATGCTTTTAGGAATCTGAAACGGTGAAGTATACATTTTTCAAGAACCTTCAGGGGAAGGAAAAACAGGACTTAAGAACGAACCGGAAGGATTTCACGGAATGATGACTTCACTTGAGCCTCAGGTTCAGCTGCCGGAGTTAAGCCTCCATAGTGATGGTTACTATACCCTGCCATCTCCAGCCAGCCCCCAGGGGGCCACTCCACACATGGGAGACTTCACCTCCAGCTCCATGAATACCTACCTATGCATCAGTGGTTCTGGAATGAATGGAGCTTTTGGCCTCCAAGCAGGCAATGCCATAGACGGCCCAGCCTACAGCATGGAGGGGTCCTACTCATGCATATCTGGAGGCAGGGGCATGGCAGTGGCTGAAGAAGGCTGGATCCGACTGCCCCTACAGGAGAACCTGATGAATCTGGCCAGGCCCCCCTACTCCTACTCTGCTCTGATTGCTATGGCAATTCACCGGGCCCCCCAGCAACGCCTCACCCTCAGCCAGATCTACCAGTACGTGGCAGATAATTTCCCCTTCTACCGCAAGGGCACGACGGGCTGGCAGAACTCAATCCGACACAACCTCTCGCTGAATGACTGCTTCAAGAAGGTGCCACGGGATGTGGATGACCCAGGTGAAAGAGAACTCCATATTCATCTCATTAGGGTCACGCTTTTATCCAAAGTAACTTACAGTAGAGAAATGGGTTATAATTTGTGTGGTATATGGGATTTTAACCTACAACCTTTGCATTGTCAGTCTAACACCCTACTTGGTGAGCTACCAGAACGTATTAGAACCCATTTATCCCCATTTATGTATGCATTTATAAATCCTACCGAGAAAAATTGGTTGATTAGTAGCTGAGTTTCAGCTTATCCATGTAGAATTTGATTGCTTCTGTAATTAAGGGTGACTGAATATTGACAGAATGTAGTCAAACTGCAGAATCTTCAAGCCAAAAATGTTCACCTTGTTCATCGTGAGTTATGATAGTGCCACAATGGTGCACTTAAGGAAATGGGCCCTTAATACAGTGTTTCCCAATCCAGTCATCAGGGGTCCACAGACAGTCCTCGTATTTACTCCCTACTGGGAGCTGGGAGGGAGCAAAAACATGGACTGGTTGTGGGTCCCCAAAGGCCCAGAATGGGAAACACTGCCATAATGGGTACTTTCTCTCTCTTTGTAGGTAAAGGAAACTACTGGACCCTTGACCCCTACTGTGAGAAGATGTTTGACAACGGCAACTTCCGCCGCAAGAGGAAGAAAAGCTCTGGCCCTAAGGTGGGTGATGGGTCTCCTGCTAGGCCGAGGATCCAGACGAGCGGGTGCGGTACCTCCCAGCTCTCTCCATGGAGCACTCCCTGCCTCAGCGGCTTCCTGTCGGAGGAACAGGGTGGCAGCTACGGATCCCGCTGGCCTGCCCCCCCGCCACCTGTGATCTCCTCATCCCCGCCATGGAGCAGCGATTTGCCACCCAATCAGCTCAGATGCTTTAACACGGGACTAATCTCCGCCCACTACCGCCAGGATGGCACTGAAGTCTAATTTGGGCCATATATGGACTGGGCATCAGCTGGCACACTGTCCTACCCTCTGCATACTCAGAAAGTCTCAGTCGCTTAGCCCTTGGTCTGGAGTCTCTGCCTGGGGGCCGGATGGTTCCACTCATACAGAACTCAGTGGCCCTTAAAAGACCTTTCGACCCAGAGGTCACATGATTTCTGAAAATTCTGTGCATCTTTTCATACTGAGTGCTGGTCTTTATTCTGTCTGCTGCATTTCCCCGACTCTGCTGTTGGGGTCTGCCCTGCCTGCTAATGGATCCCAATTGCTTCTTTTTATGATTCTTGGGGTTTCCTGGTAGTCCCACAGAGTCAAATGAAAAGATTTTTTAGTTACGCAGAGAGGAGAATCTCATCCAGGGTCGACCCCAACCATAACCCTAACTGTTATCCCCAACCTTAATCCCAACCATAAACATGTGCAGGGATTCCCACTGTTTTTGTAAGACCGTGGGGGAGCTTGGCTTTTGGGAATTATTATGAAACATATGAATGTCGCAACAGCTTCCTGTCCTGCTTATTATTTTCTTGTTCACATTTGCAGCCGGTTAGCATAAGCCATCGCTAATCCAGTGCTGTGCATCGCTGTGTTCCTGCAAATACCTGTGACATCAGCACTCTCTGTAAATCCTGCCCGAAAACACTGTGATCTCAGTAAAATAAATACTTAAAAAGTGAGATAACGGCCAGGCGTGTGACTGGAAGCGAGCTCTACGGACCATGGATGCACACGCCTGCGGGCCCGCGGGGTGCGGTCATGTGATTAGGAGGTGTCTATCAGAGTTAATGGTCTGTGTAAAAGTTCACAGCTGAAGAGATAACGAGAGAGATAAAAATACATTAAAGAACATTCTAGATAAGGACAGATTTGACTACAAAAACATGCAATGAAAACATGCAACTGCGTAGTTACAGATGTGACATCATCTGGGGAGAAAATGGACAATTAAATACTAGCTACAGGTTCCCAGTGTGTCTTCGTTGACACAACACCTTGTATCTCTCTCGCTCAAAAGGCAGCCCTCTCTTGGGACGTATCTGCAATGAAACCCATTCTCGTTCGGCGGTGTTGCTAAATGGTGGAGGCTGCCACCTGCTTTTGCTGCCCCGCGAGGGGTCTCGCAGTTGGTCCATCGCCCCCTGTGCCAGTAAATGCGCTGATGGAGGCAGATACGAGCCGCTCGATGCAGGAAACCCTGCAGATGACGCCCACGTCTCACCTCACCTCGTTAGTGAAGCTCCTGGGGAAAGCTGTCAGCCACGTAACGAGGAAGCGCACTCATCTGCGGCGGTCACTCTATCCTTATCATCTACTCCATTCCAGTCAATGAAATTTAATTCATTTTTATATAGCGCCTTTCACAACAGAGGCACTTTACAGGGGTGTGTTGTGATATGTGACAACGTAGACAAAGTAATATAAAACACGGAAACGGAAAGAAAGAGATAGAAAGAAAGAAAGACAGACGTTTTAGCACCATCCCCCCATCTATGCAGTGCCAGTTTGAGAAATACACTGTCAGAAAATATGGTACCAATTTGTACCTTTGCTCGTCACTGGGGTTGTACCCTCAAGAGTACTCTTTTTTCCCTGCCAGTGTACTTTGATATTTTTTATTGAGTGGAAAAAAAAGAGGTTAAGTGAAAGAATCCAGCTACGTCTTGAGGTTTTTTCTGTCTTGAAATGCACTATTATTACGTTAAAACCTGACTTTGTCCAAAGTGCCATATAAGTGAGGCAAATAGAACATTATAAATTTGCATGCTGCCAAGGAGTTGACTGGGCATAAGCGCAGTTGGGGTGAGTGTCCAGTGAACACTTGGGTACTGGTGTAAGCAGGACTGGAGCGAACATGCTCCTCGTCGTTTGCCCGTTAACGTGTGAGCTGGTTTTCCCGGGAAAGCAAGTTTGAGGCAAGAAAAACAATATGTTCCATATAGAACACATAGGGTGTCAAGGTAGCAGATGGAGGGCTGAGGGGAGGTCTGTGTACTCGACGAGGATGAAAGGTGGTGAGTGATGTGATGGCAGGAAGATAACACTAGGGGCGCCAATGCCCCCTTCACCCTGACATCACACTCTGACAGACCCGATGTCATGTCTCAGCAAGTGTTCTGGGAACAGAATGTGCAGGAGAGGATAAGATCGATGGTACGCCCCCATGACCCTCCCCCTGCAGAGCTGATCACCGTGGTAATGGGGGACATGGTGACAGACCGGGACGGTTGGGGGGGGGGTGTTTACATCCAGGTGTCCTGGCTGTCAAACTGATGCAGGGATCAGATTTCCATTATGCTAATGACGGCCAACATCAGGCCATCATGGACTCTATCTAAAGGTGCCCCATGATTTTACCTTAACACACCTAAACACACCTTAACACAGCCCGACAGGACCAGAGAAATGGAGGATGGGTGAGATGGGAATGTGAGAGGCTGAGGGTTAGCAGAACAGTGTGATGGGGACAGAATAATGGACTTTGAATGGATGCCCATTGTTACCATTCACCTTAACCAGCCTGGAGCTAAGCTGGTGGAGACACTTAGTGTAGGGAAAGGGAGGCAATCAGAGATCATACCAGTTACCTCCAAGCGTGAGCCTGAGAGGTGTCACTCACCTGTGAACAGTGTTGGGGAGTAACTAGTTACATGTAATGGTGTCACATAATTAAATTACAAAATACATGTAACTGTAATATATTACAGTAACTGAGAAAAAATGTAATTAAATTAGTTACTAATCAAAATGTTTTTGGGTGGCATGGTGGTGCGGTGGTTAGCACTGTCGCCTCACACCTCTGGGACTGGAGTTCGACTCCTGCCCGGTTCCATGTGTGTGGGTTTGCATGTTCTCCCCATGCTGTTGTGGGGTTTCTTCTGGGTGCTCTGATTTCCCCCCACAGTCCAAAGACATTCTGAGACTGATTGGAATTGCTAGATTGCCCATAGGTGTGAGTGTGCCCTGTGATGGGCTGGCCCCCCATCCTGGGTTGTTCCTGCCTTGTGCCCATAGCTTCCGGGATGGGCTCCAGACCCCCTGCGACCCTGTTCAGATAAGCGGGTTGGAGAATGGATAGATGGATGGATGGATGGAAGGACGTTTTTGATAACAAAGTGGTTACATCCGAATATAGTCTTTTCCATAAAACACTTATATGTAGATTATAATGATCATTCCGTTGCTTTGCATGTTTTTGCTGTGCAGAAATGGCTTCTTTTGGCATATTTCTAGACAACACAGGGAAATGATGTTGGGACAAAACTGACCATTCAGCCTTATTATTTGTTACACAAATAATCAAAAAGTTGTCTAAAATGCAATGTTACATTATTTTTATGAACATTGGTAACACTAGTAGCAAATATTGTAACTGAAATAAAACATCTGTCACGATTCATTAATGAATAAACATGAGATTAGCATGTAAGTAAGACCAAGTTTGTGGTTATTTAACATGCAAGTGACAGCATAATACTTACGAATTATTGAAAGGTACCACGCCACCCCCAAGTGCCATTAAACCACAGTTATTGCATCACTTTTAATGTCCACCCACTAGAAATCTTAAATCACACTGAGCTGCCTGCCTGCGAAGCAGCGGCTAATTGCTAACGGCCAGGTAATGGAACAAAAGACATATAGTCCGCAGTGTTCGCTGTTCTTGCAGAGCATTTCAGTAACAGAGCATTTCAACAACAGAGCATTTCAGTAACAGAGCATTTCAGCAACAGAGCATTTCAGCCATGAATGTCTATCTCTTGGCCTGACACTCTGCTATCTGACTTAGTGAATGGAGTATCACTATGAAGAAATTAACAGAAAAGAATTCCTCTGGTCAATATGTGATTTATGTCATTTTATGTAGATGAAATTAGGCTGTTTTTTATTATAATGCTTAATTCCTTATATTGGATTTGTGACCCAACCTTGGTGCAAAAATTGCTTTTAGGGAAGATTTAAGAATTTAAGTACATCCTGAAACACCTCATCCATTGTCTCCAGATAAATCCAGAAGCTTCTCTTACTCCTCTCCCATGATTTCTGCATGGGCAGGGTTCTCAACCGACTAAAGAGGTTCACAATTTACAGACGACCAAATGGCAGCATGGCACAGCTGTATATGCTAACCCACTGCACAGCCCTAACTGCAAATGTCTTATATCTGATTATAATGGCAGTTGTTATTTAAATCAATACATGCATCATGTTATAGCATAAACTGAAACAGCAGGGCATTAAAAAATATATAACTGTGGCTTCAAAGAATTACCACTAATTTACATAATCAGATTTGACTTTCCGTTTTAGGAAAATTTGGAAGGGTGTCACGTACAAACTGTGAAGGTAGACGGGAGTTTATTTAACTGCCAAACTCCCGAGCAAGCCTTTACAGGCCCTGGTTGCCGCCGGCCGCTCTCTCCCACATCAGAGACGTAGGACAGAAGCACATTTCAATGTGCCCACTTATACAATCATATGTCTGCTGCAGGGGGAAACACAGGTAGAATTAAAATGACGCTTTATTTGCCACGTCGGGTTTTTGAGTTCCTTTCCTCCATTGTCTTTTTCTTTTCCTTTCTCTCTCTCTTTCTCTCTTTCTTTCTTCAAATTCGAATCGAGTCATATCTTGCTCTCCTTTAACACAAACACACACATACGTGCAAGGGGTCACTCCGTTTATCGCTGGAGAATTTTTCAGGGGCTTAAGGGGCTTACTCAAGGGCCCAACGGTGAAAAAATGGTCTCCCCCATCCACATCTCCCACTGGGGTCTCACTGTCCACATTTAGAGATGCCAGTTAGTCTAATTTCATGGCTTTGGAATGCGGAAAAGAGGCCCACATGGCTGGGAGACAGCTAGATGACTCCAGATGCAGAGAGCAGAAATTGGATTCAAACCCACAACCCTGGGGGTCTTACCCACTGAGCCACCCTATACAGACCCAGCTGAAGGATATTATGAAATTTATGGGAAATGATATTCAGATCATATTCACTCCCCTCTCATTTTATCATAAAGTACCACATTTGACACCTTTGAGGTGCACATGCAGAGGTGGCCAGTCGGGGTCCAGAAAGTAAAAATCCAGACCAAGATTTTGCTTCAATCAACCAGTTGAGTGCTCTGTGACTGTAACTCTTTATATTAACTAGCTGGTTGAAACAAATTCTTGGTCTGGATTTTTATTTTCTGGGCATGAGCGTTCCACCTCTGGTTCATCTGTACATTTGAGGATACACTGAGGAGCACTAAATGGCCTTGCCCCGCCCTACCTGTCTGAGCTGCTACACCCTTATACCCCCACCCGTTCTCTCGGGTCAGCTGATCAGCTGCTCCCCTGTGTGTCAAATACCAAGCTTAGAGGGGATCGGGCTTTCGCTGCTGCAGCTCCAACAGTGTGGCATGAGCTGCCTTTGCACATTAGACAGGCCTCTTCCCTCTCTGCTTTTACATCTCTTCTCAAAGCCCATTTTTTCCTTGGCCTTTTATGACCTGTAATATGTTGCCAGTTGATTTACTTTATTGACACTATTTTGTATTACTCATATTTGCTGCTCCTATTTGATTCATGTTTTTGTCTGTTTCCTTCATATTTTCCATTAAGCCTTTTAGTTATTATGTCTTGTACTGTAGCTATTCTACTTATTTTTTTATACAGCACTTTGGTCCAGCGGGGGTTGGTAAAGTGCCTTATAAATAACGTTGGTGTGGTGTGGTGTGGTATGGTGTGGTTTGGCGTGGTGTGGTGTGGCGTGGTGTGGCGTGATGTGGTTTGGCGTGGCGTGGCGTGGCGTGGATTGCCGTGGCGTGGCGTGGCTTGGCGTGGTGTGGTGTGGTGTGGCGTGGCATGGTTTGGCGTGGTGTGGCGTGGTTTGGTGTGGTATGGTGTGGCGTGGTATGGCGTGGTGTGGTGTGGCGTGGTGTGGTGTGGCGTGGTGTGGTGTGGCGTGGTGTGGTTTGGTGTGGTATGGTTTAGAACATAAGAACATAAGAAATATACAAACGAGAGGAGGCCATTCGGCCCATCAAGCTCGCTTGGGGAGAA
>JAODKN010000048.1:5272219-5284280 GCA_026774425.1 Petrocephalus zakoni | reverse complement strand
CTCGCCCCGCCCGGGCCCCAACGGGGCGCCGGGCCGCCGGGGCGGGGGGCGGGCCAAAAATGGGGCCCGGGGGGGGGGGGGGGGGGCCGGTTGGGTGTGCAGAGGAGTTCCAACAGATGACAGCGAGACGGACAGCACTGAGCAGCACTGACGGAGGATGGAGCCTGACCCTGCTCACGGCTGTCCCGGGAGGGGCGGGGGGACGTGGCACGTGAGTCGGGGGTGTGCTTGTCCACGGACAGCCTCTGCGGGAGAGAGTCGACACCGAGGAGACATGGTCGTCACACCGCTGGGTACAGCACACGCGAAAACTAGACCGGACAGGAAATCCCACCCAGCCTCCAACTGATACCAAGTCCTCTTCCTCACCAGAACGCATTCCAAGGCTGCACTCAGGAGTGAAATGAAATATACGCCTCCGATTTACATTTTAAAATCACTATCTAAAGTCAGTGATCAAAATAAGTCTGTTAACAAGAACAAAGTTAAACACAACCATTTCAAATTAAAATGTTTAATTAATGTAATTAAAAAGTTTTTCTTCTCTCAGAACGAATGATTATTTTCCTATTTTAAGCATAATTACATTAGATAAGAGGCCCCGGTCTGTAAGGCAAAGTGGTAGTTGGCAGAGGTGGGTAGTTCAGGTCCAGAGAGAGTCTAGACAAAGATTTTATTTATAAAGAGTCACAGTTACAGAGTACTCAACGGGTTGGTTGAATCAAAATCTTGGTCTGGATTTTTAACTCTCTGGACCTGAACTACTCAGTAGCAGCTGGCTAGGTAGTGTTGAAGCAGCCCTCAATCGCAAAGTCACCTGATCCAGTTCCATCTTGCGGAGGATCATGGGAGAGATGGATCCGTCTGTCCCATAATTTATGTTCCCCTGACTGCTGACCTCCCTGATTACCTGTGCAGACGTCGAGCACAGAGGAAAAGCGGATTTAGCCCGATGCTCTGCACATTAAGGTGGATGGCGCCCGGAGAGGCATTAATGGTGGTCACCGTGAGCCAGCCCTCGGCCTGCTCCCTGCTCTGCGCGGCCAGTACCAGCGCCTCGCCGCCAGGCAGCGAGAATCGCAGCTCGTGCTTCTTACGGCGGCCGTCTTTCGGCACGTAGATGACGTTGCACAGGTTCAGCGGCAGGTCGATACAGGGGCTGCGGTCCTTGGGGCTCTTGTAGCACTGCATGTGATGGGGACACTGTCTCATTTCATTGGTTAAGCTTTTGTGCAAATTGATTTAAGTGCGGATCTGAGAGGTGGGTAAATTAGGGGTTAAGGGCCACGCACAAAGACCCAGTGGTGACATCACCAGCCAGTCATGGCATTTCCAATTGTCGACATACAGCTCTGTTGTTGTCTTTTGCAGTAATTTTATCTTTGTTGTTCTTTTATCCTTATTTTTTATTGAAATTTTGTTCTTATTTATTCTTATCTTGTTAACCTGTTTCAATTTCTCTCTTCCTATTATGCATTTCATCAAAGAACAATCCAGAAAGCAGGTGTGAAGGCATCTCACTGCACAGTGGTGCAGGGTGAGATTGTGTATGTGACAAATAAAACTTGATACTTAAACCCGCGACCGTCTGATCACAGACACAGAGCCATAACCCACAGAGACACACACCACCTATACACAGGGACATGCCTGTTTGTATACTGCAGTGTGTCATTTTTCTTTAATACAACCTGTCCCAGACTTACGAGGACTCAGGCAAAGGGGGTGTTCCAGCTGAAATTTCTGACTAGAAACTTGGAAATTCCAACTTAGGCATTAAAGTAATGTCTGATTAATAAGGTAAGCATGGAACTATTTCATAGTGATGCTCGCTGGACATTATACCCATCAAAGGTTAGTGTTAGTGAGGGAGGTTAGTTGCTGCATGTGGCAGAATGAGACAGGTCACATGGGGCAGACAGGTCGCATGACACTGGCAGGTCACATGGGGCCCCTCTGCAGGCCTCACCAGGAGCCTGTCCTCCTGGATGAGAGTCAGCTGTTTTGTCCACTGGCCAAAGCGCCTCTTCCGCAGCAGGACGGCACAGACACGGCACGGCATGACGGGACTCGCCGCCTTCTCCCCCAAAATCCATCGGTGACTCGGCTGCCGGACTTTGGCCTCGTCCTCGTCTTCGTCATACGACTCATAAGAGCTGCTCAGGCCATCTGAGTCGTTGTCTGTGCAAGTGGGAGCACGTAGCTTTTCTTAGCCCTCTCATTAGTACGCCAAGTAAAATGTATTCCTTTATTTATTTATTTAGTTAATTGAGTTGTTCATTGTTTTTGTTAAGTGACCCCAATGTGCAAAACAAAATGCATAAAAAAATTAAAAAAATTTAAGAAACCTGCAAGAATTAATAAACCATCTTTTCATGATGTTTTATGTTTTCTAAGATAGTTCTTGTTGGTGTGTTTTCCCAATTTTCCTATTTTTATTTGGTTGCATTTGGCATTTCAGGGCCACTGTACTTGGCACAGTACAGTAAGCCTTAAGTGACTCATTCCATTTGTTGATGTATGGCTCAGAAATCCGTGCCAATCCAGCTTACCGGAACCTTTATGCAGGCAGTTTATCTGTATGGAGGGGTAGTTTTCCTCAGCATCTTCATAGTAGCCATCTTCTACGGAGTTGACAAGACTGGAGCTGCCTATGCAGTCAGGAAATTAGAGACTAGGGGTCAGAGGTCACACAGCCATATCCCTGTTCGTCATAAAAAGGCACTGTAGCAAAATGCATGTGCAATCCAGTCCTTGGGGACTCACAGACAGTCCACGCTTGTGCTCCTTCCCAGCTCCCTCCCTGTGCCCCTAACTCCTGCCATGTGGAAGGCTCCATGGTATATTTTTTTCTTGACTTTGTGGGGACCCCCATGTGCTGATTGGGCCCTAGGCAGACGCCTGGATCCGACCCCTGTGAAGCTCTGAACAGAGTTAGGATAAGAGTTAAATGTGTTTGCACTTACTGTGGGGGGTGATGCTTTGGGGCACGCAGTCTGGACCAATCGGATCAGCGACCTCGTAGTACTCCTCTGGGGGGGGTGTGGTGGGCAGAGGGGGAGGTGGGTCCTCTAGACTCTGCAGAAGAAGGGAACACATACATGGAAGATCATGCCAGCTCTTGACCTAGAAGCTGATCTGGGAACAGTACCTTGTGCTCTCAGGGAAGCAGTATAATCTGCAGATCACCCAGCTGGGAAGAACAGCAGTGCTAAGCAGACTCGAAATGAAGGGGAATATTCACACGACCCAAACAGTCCTTTGGGGTGCTTGGTTTTTCTATGGCAGGGTGCCACTTACCGATTTCGAGGGGACGACGCTGTTCCGCCTTTGTTCCTCAGGGTTCTCTGTATTACTGAAGTCCCTGAAATCACAGCCTGAAGGGTCAAAGATAAGGAGTTAGCCAAGTCATGCCACTGCGTCTTTATCTCGACAAAGTCTGCTTTTGTCCTGGGTGTCGATAAATATCGGGGATATGGCTGACCATCTGTTAAGGATAGGTTGCCGTAGCGATAGGCTGCCATGACGATAGGTCACCATAACAATAGGTCATCATGGGTGTCAAGCGAATTCTTGTCCACCGAAATCACACTCATTCTTACTCAGTACGGCTCTTAACTGATGAACTATGTCTTAAAATGTAACGCAGAGTGATCCGAGACGGATGATCTTCAGACCCATCAGGAATACAGGGAACTTGAGAAAAACAGTTATTTGTAGATTCTCAGTTTTCTCAGCCTTCTGTAAATCCCCATCAATCCCAGGCTCATTTTCAGGCACCAATAACACAGATACATTAGGTGTCCGCACCCACACCCAGCCCTGAAAGAATATGAAAAGGAAAGGGCCGGTCTTTCTCGTGATCTATTATCCTGCCAAGAGCTCAAGATGTTGATTTCACATTGCCTCAATCTGTAATAAAATCTCTACTCTAACCATCTTTTCTATAAACAATTCTTGGTTGTAATGGCCGACTTTTTTTCACAAAATAATTGCGAAAGGGTAAACTGAGACTGACTATTTAACCACCAAATCCTTACCAAAATCTTCAAAGAGGGATTCCATGAAGCTCGTGCCATTTCCATGGAAGGCAGTGTTCATATATATGCCGTCAGCGCCATTTACTGCAATAGATATGGGGAAACAGCGGATGAGCCCAGAGAAGTCACTGCTCAGGATTCAGCTTTCCATCCCCTTCTTCTGCCAGACCATACTTCCACCAGGCAACAACATCAGACACCTCCCTCTCTCAGACACATCAATCACGCCATAGTGAGCAAGGCAGACTGGACACCCCATGAAGCAGCACAGCAGACAGTCCAATAAACCCTCTCGCATTCACGCAGACTGTTGCTCTTAATGCTTAATTGCTTTTCAGGTGCTTACGACTTTTTCCCCATCTATACAGCGGAAGCACTTCCAGTGCCGCCTCCTTCAGGGCACTACTGCAGACCCCCTCCAGGGGGTGAGCTTCAGGTCCAAGACTACAATACCTGCTACCCTATCTTTTTTAATGACAAGGAGGGGAAGACATGATGCTGTCACCTGGCCACTGGAGGAGGGTCTGGCTGCAGAATACCAGACGACCTCCATGAGGTGAACCTCCACTGCCAGGCTGGAAATCACATAATGCTACTGAAGAGAACTCAGGAGGCTGAACATGGAGGTAGATGGCACCTTGTTTCCTTTAATATCATGAAGACATATTTCTCATAATATCTTAAGCTACATAGAGGTAAGAATTTAAAATCAAAGTAGCTAATTTAAAATAGCATATTAATGTCTATTCCCTTAGGTTTAAATGAGATTATTAATGTCTGATCCTGATCTTGCATTAATATCACTGAAAGAACAAATATAATTAACGTTATACGCAGCGTTATTGTGGAGGTGATGTGATTGGGCCTCCTAGGGGTGGTACCACCTACGTTCCTGTAGTCTGCATAACGTCATGTCCGGTCCAGGTGTAGAGGTCATGTGATTTCCGGCCCCACAGTGGGGGTCCCCCTAGTGGGGGGTTCTGCAATCAGATTCTTTTGGGCCACTGTGATTTGCTAAGAGACCGGCGAGGATCACGTGATCCAGAGAGCATGCTTGGAGGAGGCGCTGATTGGCCCAGTCCTCCCACCTGGGGGCTGGAGTTGCCTCAGCAGGTGGACGACGGCCTCCTTCTTCTCTGCCGTGACGGGGCTCAGGGTCTCGTGGTCCAGCAGCTTCAGCAAGACGTTCAGCTCCGTCACCAGGTGCTCCATCGCTGTAGGCAGGCAGCGGTCAGAGGAGACGCAGAACTCGGAAGCGCATTCCTACTGACATTGTGCTCTTCAGACTGAAATGCCTCCTGCATCCCGAACATAATACCCAACAACACACAAAAGCATGTCGTTAAATCACTCGTTAGGATCATGGATTTAGTGAATATAAAGCCTTCAGCATACAATGAGGTATAGCCAGGAGGCAGGAATTCTGTTTTACATGAAGAAGCGAATAACAGTGATGATATGAGAGAAATAAAAGATTACTGTTAGATTATATAACGGCTCCAGTCACATGAGGCAGCCGCAAGGTCAATAAAATGGACATAAAGATTCAAAATCAGAAAACTGGTTAAAGTTCCTCTGAAAATGGGAGATTCTCAGATTTGCCAAAATGTCACGGGGTCAGACTCTCCCACCTATGAATCAGCGCTGCCCAAACAAACCGTCTCCAAACTCCAGAGCATTTTTCTCCATCCAGACACCAGTTATTAATCCTGCTGTTCCTCCCCTCCGTGAAGATTCTCCTTTCATTATTCTGCATAAAGCTGAATCCGCATTTCATCCCAGACACTTTGAGCTAGAACAGGATTTGCAAACTACCATTTCAAGCAAAAGGACCTGGATTTCACTTAAGTACTGCGTTCTTGCTGCGTGCTGATTGGCCGGTCTCATATGATCATGCAGGTGTCACTAATGTTAATGTAAAACAGCTGGATGAGTCTTTCAATCAAGGAAACAAACCAGTCAGAGCACAAGAGGAACTGAACTATTTAGCCAATCACAGGAGCCTTTAAAGTTTAAAGTAGTTTGTGAAACCTGAGGTTGCCCAAAGTGTCCAGGATGACATGGATTATCTGGTCACCCTATTTTATATAACTTCTACACATCTACAAAGGACACTTCTGGTACAGTCTACTCTGGATGTGATCAGACAAGTGTAATACTCCTCCAGCGGACAGGCTTGTGGCAATTCTGAGACACTCTGCGTAACATAGACTGATATGACAGCCACGGGACATCTGGAAATTCTGGACCGTTGGCAGGACAAACCTGCCGAAAGCATCCATGTGAAGGGCTGAGAGTGTAATGCAGTAAACAGGCGTGACTGGGCAAGGCCTGAATCAATTTAATATGCCAGGCCCCAGCGAAAACCCCTCAGCACACAGTACACAGACAATGGCCGAACTGTTCCGGCCAAATTCCTCATGAAAGAGGAGGAAGCACTGAGGGAGCCTCCATTCTGGGCCGTCCATCGAATTGAAATCTGCAGAATGCACAAAGAATCCATTATGAGTTTTTGGTACAGCACCTCTGGAAAAGTCTCGGGATTCTATTTCTATACTCATTCCCCTCGGAATCCGAAGCATCTCATCAGAGGGAGGTGTCGAGCACAGCTGCCATGACTCACCGACCCCTACACATTCATAGGAGGAGATGGCAGCCCTTTAACAACTCCATTATCGAGAATTATTCCATAGCGCCGTGTTATTGTACACGCTGCCCTGAATCCAGATGTTCATTGTCAGCCGTTTCCATTACACTTCAATTCCAGAACCATAGTGGGAGAAGTAGACCCCGTCATCCCACCAGCATGTGTATAAGAACAACTATTTACCATCCATAGACCGCCTACAAGGGGCAGGTGTCACAAAGCTTACTACGGTCTGTAGACCAGGATCTGTCAACTGCAACAGAGAGCATCCAAACAGACATGATGTTAATGACGTTTTTATCATACAAAAGGTATAAACGAGAAACTATGGAACTAAAACTTGTTTGAATTGATCTTTTGCTTCTTATTCTCAAAAGCTGTGGAAGCTAAGCTGTTATTTTGCATGAACCTAAGCAATTCTAATCATTTAGCAAGCCTGGCACGAAATCGTCACGTGTCCTGGGCCGTGACAGCTGAAATCAATACATTTTAAAACCTGGAGAGGAAGATCATTTGCTCAATTAAGCACTCATGCATCTGTCCCAGAAAATCCTCCAATGACAGACAAAAAAAAAAAAAAAGATAAATGGCTGCCAAAAAAGGGACGTACTAGAAGATGCAGCTTAGGGAGACAAAATGCACACCATTTTCCACAGAAATTGTGAAACAGTTCTAAGCAGTGATTTTTATACCTCTCTCAGCATGGCTTCTAAATTTACACACAATGAGTAGCCTAATCATGAATGGCTTTCCATCCCCCCCCCATCAGAAAATTTATATTTGTCCTTGAATGAATGAAACGAGAAAAAAAACAAATGACTGACAATAGTGTTTTGAGCGTGTGGACGAAGGCTGGCTAGGAGGAGGAACGGAAAGCTAGCAGAAGGCTAATCTGATGAGAGCACGCTGTAGGATGTTTCTGTTATTGTAGTGAGCCCATGGCTAGCAGTCTCAAGGGGACCCAGTGGTCCATTGTGTGTGTGTGAACACTTTGGTGGTGATAGCGGAGTATCCAACCCCGTTTCCGAGCTACTCCCCTTCCCATGCAACATCCTACCCAACCCCCCACCCTCCATGCCCACAGGCCACTACATTCTCTCCCCCAACCACACCACAAACCATCCTCAACGCTCCTATAAGGCCAACTCACAGCACACAAAGACGATGTGACGGAACGATGTAAACACAGAAGGCTCAAATGACTAACATGTTCATTCAAACACCCTTGCCTCAAGCTGCTTGCCAGACCATCTACCAATGCTGCATGATGTCAACATGAATGCAGCAAAACAGTGCAAAGCAACAGTCTCAGGGAAACACAGTCGTAGAAGCAGAAAACACAGATGGACAAAAAAGGTGAGTACATCTGCGTGGCCCAGGTGCATTCTGGGTAAAGGGATACGTCCCACAGCTGTTTCCTGTGCAGACTGAAGGAAGCCTGTATCTCCATGCACCTTCTGCTTCCTGTTCCTTTAAACCTGCCTTCAAAAGTCTTGCATTGTGTTTCTTTTGCATTCTCAAAGACACAACCATCTTTAACCCACTTAAGATGAATGATGTTAAATTGGACCCAACAATGGCATCATTATGCCTTCTCTCTCCCCTACCCTTTTACCTCACGGTGTGCAGTTCTCCCATTTCATGCAGAGATAAATGTTCTGCCTTTCAGTGAAATCCCAAAGTGATGTGTGCACATCTTAAAACTTAACATTGAATTCAAAAACTGGTACATGTTTTCCTGACATTTATCATGACAGATATAGCGTTTTAAGACTTCTGGTGTCAACATATTTGCACAGGTTGAGTACAATTTGGGTCACAATGGGCCTGGAGCCTGTCCTGGGAAACATCTTGGGTAGGATGCAAGCCCATCGCTGGGTACATATAATTTAGAGATGCAAATTTTGAACTGCAGGTTCAATGCAAACGCTCCACCACAAACGCAGGTTTGTAAACCCCCGAAATAAGTAAGATCCCAGCACTGAAGGTGTCCAAAGAAAAAAAACAGTACCATGTACCTGCTCAGTACCATGATTCAGATATAAACAACTGTGTCAGCATTCCTGTTCCACTTTGTCTCTTACCATCTTGTAGTTTACATGGACAGTATTTTTATCTGGGTGAGTAGCTACTGGTGGCATGCGAAATAGAACCTAAATAACAGAACATCACCCTGAAGGTGCTAAGCTGGGAAATCGCAAGGTCTTACATTGCATAAGCCCGTCTTCATGTTATTACTGGATGTTTTCATAGCACAGTAAAGACTTGAAAATTATTTTGAATAACACTAGACTTAAGTATGTAAACATCTGATTTCCTTTGGCTCTTTCTCAAGAGATCAGGGGTCAAGGAAAAACAAGGTAGGAATGAAAGAAGATTCCAGAAATTCAGGGAGACATTAAGCTTGCAAATTGAACGAACAGTGGCCAAGCCTTGTTTGCAACCAGCTGACCCTCATGCTCTGTCCCAAATCCTCTGTTTATGTACATAACAGTGTTCCCCAACCCGGTCCTCGGGGACTGCTGGACAGTGCACGTTTCTGCTCCCTCCCAGCTCCCTGCCAGACAGTCTACATTTTTGTAGGGGAGATGCCCAAACGTTTTTGCTCTCTGGGAGTGAGCAAAAACGTGGACCATCCAGCAGTTCCCGAGGACCAGGCTGGAGAACACAGGGCGGTAATAAAGAGAAGGAACAGAGAAGTTAGGATAACCTCACACTGGCTGGTAGGTGCTATCGTGGGGGGTTAATTTATTGATGATTCAAATGTTAATGATTCGAAATGATCAACCACAATACTGAGAAAATGTTCAGACAAGAAACTCCCAGTTTTCTTCACCGACTATGATAAATGGTGTTTGCCAAGTGACCCCAAATCAGTCCCCGGTCAGAGGTCTCCTAAGTGTCTGGTTATCACTCACTTTTTCCAGCTCGAGCTGAGATTGCCAGGGAAGTCAGAAGCTCACCAGACAAAGATCCACTTCAGCCCAGACATCGTCCTCCAGTCCGCCAAAGCTTTGTACACTTTATGACTTCACTTCACATCTATGCATGCTGTACATTTCTCTTCGTAAAAACCGTCAGCAATTGTAGGCAATCAGAGTAGCAGCTTTGTCTTTCTAGTCACCAATATCTATAAAAGTATCAACGCATCTGAGGGTCCATTCACTCTGCAGCTCAAAGCGGAGAACATAGAGAGGGAACTGTTCGCTCTCATTGCCACTATTAAATGGAGCTTCAAATCAGTGCTTCTCTATCAAAGAAGAGCAATTAAACTAAGAAAACTTTACCCCTTATTCCAATTCCGAGTGATGTGCTATTAGTCAGTGTTACCGCACTATACCCATGTTGAACTACTAGCTAACAATTTGCAGAAACTTCACCCGGAATTGGAATAAGGGGTGATGTGCTATTAGTCAGTGTTACCGCACTATACCCATGTTGAACTACTAGCTAATGATTTGCAGAAAGTAGTTTTAATGTCTCAAAGTATCCAGCTGAAAGTGACCCTACTTTTATTAACGTGTTATTAAAAGTCAGTGCCGTAACCATCAGCACGCATCATGGTATGATTTCTACAGCATCACAAACTGCTGGCTTGCAGCTGCAAGGACTGGCGATGGGAGACATCCGCGACCTTGGTTACGCCATTACTAACAGGGTCCTAGGAAACGTTGACAACAAGCACATGTATGGAACAGAGGGGGGGGGGGTGCAGCCGACCCTGACCTCTCCAGGGGTTTCATAAAGAGCGGAGGAGTGAACAGCTGGGGCATCATGGCCCTCAGCCTCTTCTGCGCCCGTTGGCCCACATTCATCAAGAGAGGATCCGACGTCATGCCCAAGAGGAAAGGCCAGTTCTACATGCCTACAGAGACCAGGCAAGACCGAGGCTTGTCTATCGGAAAGAACTTGAGTAGCAATTATCAGGTCAGAGGCAAAGCGTTATTTACTACGCTCATATCAAAACATTACTTGATCGACAACATCAATCATTTTATGATGGACAAAATAATCTTACTTCAACATAAAGACTGTTAGAATTTTCCAGAAAAACACACACACAAATCTAAATGCATTTGAGGTGATTACTATATTGGGAACCATATATCTGAATGTGATCCAGCTGAAATAGAAACCCAATAAAAAGATTTGCTTAGAGGGGAATGAAAGGATTAGGTGAGATCTGATATTTGAAATTAAGTTATTATGCTTCCTTTACTGACTTTCGAGACTTCAATATGCCCCTACAGCATAATTTAATTTTAATGAAAATAAACAAGGCAAAAAAAAAAAAAAACAAATAAAAGAGATATTTTGGCTCCAAAGTGAAAAGAAAAAAAAACACTTAAGGGAGCTCAGTTTGTGCTGAAGGCGACCTCCTCATTTCATAAAGTGTAGGAGTTAAGAAAAAACACGTCTTTTCCAGATGTAACTTGTCTTCCATTGTGTCCCAGATAAACAGCGATATGCAATAACAAACACGGGGCTTGTTTTAAAATGCACACAAGATCAGTAAGAATGCCCGTCCCTGTGATATACACAGGAGAGTGAATGTATGAGTACAGCAGTCAAATTAAATGTCACATTCAAAGACCCTGCGTCATTAAATATTAGTATGAACAGCTCTTACATTGTGAGCTGGCCCATACTATCAGATATGTCTTTACAAGATTCTGATTCTCTTTCATAATACAAAAGTTGGTGTACTTGTTAATAGACGAACAATATTACATTTACATTTATAGCATTTGGCAGATGCCCTTACAATTAAATAATCTAAGCAATCTAATTAGGGTTAGGGGTAGAAAAAAGGGTGCAACTCTAATGCAGTTCCGTTCCCCAAGGTACAAACAACACTAATGTACTGTCAAAGGTACAAAGCTGTTCCTCAGTCCATTTCTGAACCTTAAAAGGTACATTTACCTACAGCTAAAGTACAATTGGCAGACCCTTGAGGGTACAGCCCCAGTGACTAATTACTTTGATAGTGTAGATGTATTGAAGCAGACATGTTCTGAATAGAACATAAGAACATAAGAACTATACAAACGAGAGGAGGCCATTCAGCTCATCAAGCTCGCTTGGGGAGAACTTAACTAATAGCTCAGAGTTTTTAGAATCTTATCTAGCTCTGATTTAAAGTAGCCCAAGGATTCAGCTTGCACTACTCTAACAGGAAGACTATTCCATACTCTAACAATTCGCTGTGTAAAGAAGTGCTTCCTCAAATCCAGTTTAAAATGTTCTCCTGCTAATTTCCACCTATGGCCATGAGTTCTTATTTGAACTAATGCTGTAGTAACTATTTGGTTGAACAGCATCCAAGCCTGTCAGAATCTTATAGACCTGGATCATGTCCCCCCTCAGTCTCCTT
>JAODKN010000048.1:5214637-5263046 GCA_026774425.1 Petrocephalus zakoni | reverse complement strand
CCCCCCCCCCCCCCCACCCCCCCCCCCCGCCCTGGGCCGCGTCCCCCCCCTCCCCCCCCCCCCCCCCCCCCCCCGGGCCGGCCCCGCCCCCCCCCCGCGGCTCTCAGAAAGCACGTAATTGGAACGGATCAAAGCAATTACTCCTGCATGCACATGACAGCCCCTTATCGGCGGACCACAGTGCCGCCCTCCACAGCTGAGATCAGCTCCTGGCACATGGGGGGCAGCTACCAGAAACTAGCGCCCCCACCATAAACACTGCTGACTTATTTAATGTAAATTTGGAGCCATGGGAGGGGGCTGAAAACTCACAATTACTTCCTGGGTCCATGGTTAAACAAGCCTGGTCTGATTGGTATATTTCAGGAGTGGCGCAGGTATGTTTAAAGAACCGCGAGAACTCCGATCGAACACCAATGGGAAATACGGTTAAGGGCCGCCAATAAATCATTGCATCAATGTGATCGGCAGTTGCACTGCAGCTGGGGGTCATTAAACAAATGCCAGACTGATGTAATTAATAGTTTAAATGTGGATTTAACTCAAAGGAAAGCGAAGAGGCACCTCTGGGAGAGTCTGCGAAGTAGTACGTGGATTCGGGGTGATGGTAGAGGTCAGGGTAGTAGGGTGAGGAGAACTCTGCAGGTCGGAGGGCATCCTCGCTGGCCTGGTTCCTGGAGGCTGGGCGTTCGTGGTGGTCTGCAGGGACAAGGGAGCCAGTAAATGGGAGGCAGAAAGGACTGCCAGGACAGGACTTATGCCTTTTAGGAGTCAGTCAGATAGAGCAAATGTTAGCAGAGCTGGGTAGTCCAGGTCCAGAGGGGAAGACTCCAGACCTAGATTTTGTTTCAACCAACCGGCTGAGTATAAAGAGTCACAGTCACAGAGAACTCAACTGGTCGGCCGAAACAAAATCCTGGTCCTGACTTTTATTCTCTGGACCTGAACTGCCAACCTCTGAATCTTGGGGTGAAAAGGCCAGCTCAGAACAACAAACAGTGCTTCCAGTACATTATACATCCATATCGATGAATAACAAGAAAAATACAGTTAACAGTAAATATGGAAATGCTTATTATAATATATCAATCAATGCAATATATTAATTAACTGAATTTGAATATTTGCAAACTAGAAGGTGCTACACATACCCAGATGGACCCAAAGGCCACACAAAAAGCGCTAATTAATCTCAGTATTTGTTGTATAGGTGTTCTTTGACTTACGATGGGGTAACATTCCAACGAACCCATCGTAAGTCGAATATGAAAAATATCGTAAGTCGAATATGACATGATAAATAAGTAACTGTCGCTGAATACATTAATATATATTGTAACTATGTAAATGCCAGTAAATAAAAGTATAAAAGATGTTAAACACAGAAGAAAAACTCTCCACTGTACGACATGTCGTCAAACACTATATGATATGTATTCATCCGCATTTACATATTTATTTGTACTGACAGCAGTGTAGCAACAGACTAAAGAAGAGGCTAGGGTTCTGGACTGTTTCGGGTGGCGAGAGCTGAACTTGTCACAAGCACCCGGCTTTACTGAATAATTGAGTGACGTAGGACAGATTGGGGCTCAAGGCCATAGATGACCCTCCCATAGCTCGGCAGAGAAATTACGCCTGTGTGTGTATGTGACGGAGAGAGCGGCTTGTTTCCAACTACTGCCTCCAATACGATGATAAAAAACGCTCACATTTATTACCACAGAGAGTCAAAGACCAAAAGCAAGAATAAATGCATTTTTATTGCTTGCACGTAGAGTTAGGTGGGTAAGAATATTGCTAATGACCATTAAGTTGTTTTAAAAATAAGCCGAGAAATTTTGGGTGGGATAATTCATCATGCCTAGACATTAATCATGACTGTACTGGTGCACAGAACAGGTGGGAAAACATGAAGTCCATAGTGGTCGTATCTTTGTGGAAAGAAACAGGGAAAGTTACCCAAATATGCCATTTTTGCATCTCGGACATGGAGATTTGTGAGGGAAACAGAAATACCGAATGTGCGGAACGTGCGGAACGCGCAAGGATTATAAATATACTTACGAAGCAAACAGGTGATGGAGGCGGGTCAGACAGAAAGTGTGCAAATAGACAACAAAAAGACAAATGGAGAAGAGCAGAGGAAGAACATAGTTAGAATAAATCAGAGTGGATGGCGTTCCCGTGACAGGCAATGCACTCATGAGCTCCCCGCCACCTCTGCTTCTCACCTTGTACCAGTGCAATGGAACAAACCGTGCTTGGGCTTATGAGTCCAAAATCACAGCTACCGTCTGAGAGACTAATCGTAATTCATAGTGTTTATAGCATCTCAAGACCCATTTGCGTCAAGCAACTTAAGACGGATTGTGACATCTGAATAAACAAATGGAGCAGATATAAGTGTTTCTGGTTTCTTCTTGGCCTGCAGTATATAGCACGGACCATGGGTGTTTCTCCATACCAAGAATGCAATGTCTGTACTTGTGGCCTTGGCATGACCGGACTTGCTAGCTTGCCTCCCAAGAATGAACTTGGGACGCGATGAATCATGGGATTGGTCTCGTTTGGTGAGGATGCAACCGATGTATCCTTTACATTTGGGGCGGGGCCTCATCTGGGATTTTTACAGTTCTCTCTACTTCTGTTCCTGAGTACTGGAACTGGTCGTTGGCGATGGAAGACAACGTAAAATGGGTACAAGAGAACACAAGTACGATCAAGTATGCATATTGAGAAACACCTCATGTGCGGGAGTATGTCTATTTTGACTCTAGCAGTAGCTAAACCAAATCCACTGTCTGATGTTCCTAAGTGGATCTGTCAAAGACACCTTACAGTCTAGGAAACATCCACTGGTGTGCCTGTCCACTAACAAATGTGCCTGTATGGTTCTGACGCAACCACAACTCAATGGGCCTTTGGCGATGTCACAAACACAAAGCACAGACATGAACAAAGTCATGCTATTTATATGCACTCACAATTGCCAGAAAAAGACTAGATGCATATAAATGAGAATAATGTTAGACAAAGGGCATATCTATGATCTAATATTTGAAGAAGACTGCACCTTCACGCAAGTACTAGCATCCAATGTGCAAACGCCCACACAGCTCATACTGTAGTTTCGATATGCAGCGATTTATGCAGTCAATAATGCTAATGCCTCAAAGGAGCAACGAAGTTCGGATGACACCCACGCGAAACCAGCACATGCTAATTACATCATCCAAGGACCAGTTGAAGTTAAGCATCTCTCTTCCTCTAGCACTTCAGACATGCAGGATGCACAAAAGAAACAGGAGGGAGAACACAATGCATCGCTGTTATGCACGATCCACATGGCACGTCAGATTGCGTCCATTTTATTAACGTTTAGACGGTAGAGAGATCTGCAGTTGTGCTGCCAGTATCCTGAGTTCCCCAGTGTGTTTTTCTGGAATATTGAACCACAACTTCACACAGCAGATTCCCAAGCTTCTCCCCAGAGACAGGAAGTGAGCCCTGATTGGACAGGAGTGTGATCACATCACCAACACTGTACCATGTCTCTTATAGATAGGAGGGTTCCTGTAGATGTTCGTCTCCCCAGTGGCTGAGGACAGAAAAAGAATGGAGGGTGGAACATTAAACAGAGAGGTGTGGAAAATGAGGAGGTATTAGTCGGGAATGGGACCTCAGGAAATATGAATTTCTATCTGCTGGTGGAAATACATGTAAAAATCCCTCACTTTAAATCAGTGCTTCCCAATCCGGTCCTCGGGGATCTACAGCGGTCCATATCTTTGCTCTCTCCCAGCTCCCTGCCAGACAGTCCACATTTCTGCTCCCTTCCAGCTCCCATTAGGGAGCAAAAACATGGACTGTCTGTGGTTTCCCGAGGATGGGGATTGGGAATCACTGCTTTAAAAGATGGCACCATTTCCTGTGTCTCTGTACTGCCCCTTCTAAGCTGTTAAACAAATCACTCACATCTCAGAGTCCCAGTTTCACGCTATGCACCGTAAGTCTTGTAATTGGTTTTTACAGGGAAAAAAACAACCCGTAGCTTTACACGGTGATGAAAACTCGGCAACGCCTCGATTCAGGGCTGGGGGATAAAGAAAAAAAACGGGATTTTATTGCCTTTTGCTAGTTAATTCCGGGATTTTCCTATAGCCTGGAATGTCCAAGGAATAGCAGAAAGGAGATAAAAAAAAACAAATGGAGTAGCCGGAAGCAAATAACAAAGCAGGAGAAAATAAGTTCAGATGTTTAAGGGTGACAAAAACGGGATATAGATTTCCGTTCGTCAGCAGCTCAAGATCCGCAGAACTCCAGGCCCCGGAAGGCTGGTGTTCCCAGGCATCCGGCAGAAAGGTGACAGCTACAGGAATAAGGTGACGCTGAGGGATACCGGGAGGGGTGTACCCATCAGTACGACCGCTCTACCTCCCATAAAATTCATGACTATTCTGCGCCACCCGCATAATCGGAACTCAGCCTCCTTTGACTTGTCAGTTCTGTCCCATTCTGCTGCTACATCTGTATCGTGAGAGGTGACACCCAGGGGGCCTGTTCTGCATTCACGGGGGCTCCCAGCCTGTCCTCCACTGCCGGCCACGATTGGCCAAACGACGTCGCGTCGGCCCGGCCGGGGACCAGCGTGCCTTTCAGAGCTGCCCCAGAGACAGCAGCCAAGACCGAGGGGAAAGCAGCCGGCAGAGGACTGGGAAAAGCGGGTCACGAGGGCGGGAACACGCAAAGGACGCAAAAAGGGGGGAGGAAGCTGGAGACAGAGAGAGGAAAGAGCCCTGCAGGGATGTCACGTCACTGCCGGGGTCCTGAGCAGGGCTGGGACATTATGGAGAGAGGAACGGGGGGGGACATTAATGGGAAATCAAAGATAACGAACCTACCTGGCACGTGGAAATGCCTGGGCGCCTGGTACGTAGCAGGAGCGCGGGTCCGGGCGTCAACGTGGCTGTAATAAGGAGAACTCCCTCCGCTCTCGTTACCTATAGGCCGACCCACCAATGACAGCGCAGGTGAGTGATTGACAGCTCTGAAACCCGCCCCTCAATTCTGATTATCAGCCAATGGAGTACACTAAGCACATATTCACGCGTAGGGTGTCTACCAAGTGTAAAACATAACAAAAGCACAAAGTTATTGGCTGAAAAGAAATGTCCTATAAGACCGCCATATTGAGTGAAGACCAACCCTTGGCTGAAGACCCCCAATGTGGACTCACCGATGTGGTAAGAGTTCTGAGGGGTGCGGGCCAGTGTGGGGGACACACCCTGACGACTATACGTGGGGGAGTCAATGTACCCCGGGGTGGAGGATCGCCGATGTCGCAGGTCCATATTGTCATAAATTTCCTACCAAAGAACAAGGAAATCCTGTTTATGGGTGTTGGTCCTCGAAAAAGCACTCACCTTAGCGGTCTTCTGTTTGGAAAAGACAGCTAAAAAGTCCAAAAAATCCTCCTACATGACATATTTCCTTGCACAGGTATGAGATGAATGTGATGGATTTTAATCACCTAACCATGCTCACCACGAATCCGACAAAACAGACATAAGACCGTGCAACACACACACAAACGTGACGGTCGTCTGGTGATGACAGTCCAGACAGACGGCTGAAGCTCACAAAGATCGGATTCCGACGGACTGCTACCGAGGCTGGCTTGGGAGTTCAAAATAACATGTACGTTTCGTGCTGAAAAATGCTCGACAGTAGGAAAGTTTCAAAAACTGCTGACTTTTTTTTTGGCACACGTGTGTGACAGGCTCTGGCATGAGGCACGTCGAGGCACAAGGGTAACCCATCTTATACAAAAGTAAGCCCAGAATTGCCTTCCACCATGTCGGATTCCAGGTGAGGGGTAATTACCTGAGAGTATGGAGACAGCATCCCCAGAGACTGGGAGGGCCGGGGTGCACAACAAAGAGAATAAGACCTGGTATCAGGACCTGAGATCACACAGGCGTCCGGCATTTGCTGTTGATTACCAAAACCTGTCATGCTCACTGGAATCCAGAAGAAGACACTGCGCTCTCAGCCAGAAGAAGGAAAAGAACTTAGCACACAGACACAGGACTCAGACGTCACTATGTGTCCAGCGTATTTCTGCTGGCAACACCAACTTATGATTTAATAATTTCTGCCTTAAATCAGTTTGAAACCATGAAAAGTGTCTACATTTTTTTTGTCGTAGCATCTTTGGCACTGATGTATTCACAATAACACTATGTTCGGTGTTGAAATTACTCTCGTGGGTGTTAATCGTTAAAAAGAATGCATGCATTTTAAAGGATTATGAGCAGGGGTTGACATAAGTGGTACATGAGTATGCATGGGAGGTATGTTATAGTAAATAGTAATAGTAAAATGCATGTAAAAAGTAAAAAAAAGCTATAGTAATAGTAAAATTTGCGTCAGTTTTCAGTCTTCACAGCACAAACGTGTACCTAATCTGAGTAACTTCTTACTGGAGCTCTAATAATTAAAGCTCCAGTATGAAGTTACTCAAATCATGTACACTTTTATTGATCCCACCCATGCGAGTAAAAGTGCTGCTCATTTTACTATTGATCCCGCCCATGCGTACTCGCGTACCACTTATGTCAACCCCTGATTATGAGAGGTGAAAACACTGATCCAGTGGCAGTTTTAATGCAGCAGGTTAGAACAAGACACCGTGGAAGTTTAATGGCTTTGCGAACTTTTATCCATAGCTTTTGCTATGGATATACTTAGAGATTATCTCAGAATTATCACTTTATACATTTCTTATTGTAACATGAACATTATCACACAACACTGAAAAGCACTGTTCTTAAGACTGCTAGCAGTTTTTAAAAAATCTGAGGGCTTACAAATTTGTGATATTGTAATATATCACAACACACCCATGTTAAGCGCCTTGGGGTTGACTTGGAAGGGCGATATATAATATATATACAAGAATTGCCCCCTACACGGCATTTGCCTGAAAAGATAAGTAGCAGATTTGCTTGCAGAGCCTATGGTGATGCAGGACAGTCGCAAAGCTGTAAATCACTAAATAGATGGGACAGAGACGGGGGGGCATGCGGGGGGTGGGCTGGCAGCACATGCACAAGCGTCAGAGCGGGGGGCTCAGTAGCACTGCAGCAGTACCTCCCCGTAGCTGTACCGCTCCAGCCTGTCGTTAGAAGCGTATCTGTGGTACGGCTCATAGGACATGAGACTGGGCCTCCTACTGTCATACAAGGGCTTAGCCTTAGACAGAGCATCGTAGTCTTTGTACTTAAAGATCTCGCTGTCCAGTTTGGCCTGAAACGAGGAGACACACACACACGCACACACACACGCACAGTGAAAGAAAGCAAGAGCAGGTGTGAGGCCAGTAGACTTGGGGGGATTTCCATTCGGCTGTTAAAAAGACAGTGAAAGAGAGTCTCTTCGGCAGCCCAAAGCCGTGCTGTTAGTTTAAATGGCATCTGGTATCTCTAATTGATATTTCTAAATTGGTATCCCTAAACTGGTATTCCTAATTGGTAGTAGTGCCTGTAGTGTATGAGTATGTGTATGTAAACAACCTATGACAGACTAGCATTCCTTCCAGGGTATACAGCAGCCTTGTGCCATATACCCCCTCCCCCGATCCTGACCATGAAGATCAGTTGGAAGATTGATGCATGGAATTTATTTCTATATGGATACAGATTTCAGTCGCAGAAATGCACTTCTCCTCTATCATTGTGCTCAGTGGAAACAAAATATGCCATGCGTCTTCTGGGTAACTAAAGCAAAACCAAGTAGACAAGCTCCTCTTCTGAAAGAGCAAGCATCAGAGCGTGGCAGTGTGTATCTGACGGAGTGTAGTTCAGGCAGAGCAGGGGCTGCCCTCACAGGACTGGAGGAAGTACTGCATATCAGGTAAACAGAAGCGTCTGATTGGGCTATGTGGGTGTCACTCACACAAATGGCCCGGCTGGGAGAGCTGATGCTGGAACCTGGTGGCGAGATGGACACGTCAGAGGCACGCCTCTGCTGTGGGGAGTAGGAGAGGGCAGAAGTTAATGGCTTATACTGTATTTTTCATCAAGATTTCGAAGAGAGAAAGAGTGACAGCGCTCACCTTAAGCTTCTTCTCCACGTTGGCAGCCTGTTTGCACAGCGGGTGCCACACTTCAGAGCCTGGAACAGAAACGGATGGTCAGCCATGTTCCATTTTCTATATCAAGCAGCACTGAGGCCTCCTTCCACCTGGACACGTCTCCAGACGACAAAATGAAGGCAAAACTGACGCCGGCTTGGGAATGACGCCCCAAGACCAATTCAGAGGTGACTGGGCACCGAGGACCCGAAGCTGAACACAGTGACGGCTGAGAGGGTGTGAGTGGGGCAGGCCCAGAGTGGCCACTCGGGAGACTTGGGAGAATTACTGCTGGGCTGCTTAGCGGCTGTGCTGGGCAACAAAATAATCTGATAGGTTTAAAATCGAGTCAATCGGAAACAAAATTGTTTTACAACAATTTGACAACATGGCTTCAGAATGTTAACCAGCGACCCGGTTAACCATAAGTAACCAAACAAGATACAAGACAAGATACAAGAGCGAAAAGGTGGTCCCAATAACGTCAAAATAACAGGCTTTTATTACATTTTGGGGACATACACACACAAACACACACACCAGACTGGGCTTAAAAAATACACTTGAGCAGGTTGATATGCTCCTTTTTTATTTATTTTCATCTTAAAATGTCAATTATAAATTTTATGGGCTAATAAGGCTTGAACCATGGCCTCGCTTATCAAAGTTCCTGCAGAATGGAGACAAAATGAGCTGGTGTGGGGCACAGAACTCCTGGGCTGAAAGTGTCTGGAGGGGTGCATCAGGGCTGTGGCTTCGTGGGCGGTAAGTACTGCCCAGGAACTTATATAAGGACCGGTCCTTATATGCAGCTTCCAGCTAACCTTTTTACTACAGTTCGTCCGCAAATTAATGGTTGACAGTCAGCAATGTATGGTTCATAAATGAGTAAACAGGAAAACCATTACTAAATCTTCTGCTGACTTAAGAGTTTTTATTATAAGTATTACTAAAACGTGGATAATAAATGTAGAATTGTTGCTAGCAGATGTTTCAAAAGCTATTCAAACTGAGAGGGTTATTTTGATGGTTTATTCATCGCTACTTTTGGCACTTTTGACAGTGATCTGCTTCCACTCGTAAAATGAAAACTGGACCAAGAGTGAGTTCAACAAGATTTTAACATCATTATTTTAATGGTTGGGGGGGCAGCAATGGGTTTTAAGCTACAGTAGGGAAGTATCAAATCCTCCCAGCATATAACAAGTGATGCAGTGAAATAGACTGCTGGTGACTGCTGGTACGTCTTCATCCAAGCCTGCACTGAATCTGTCCACCTCTCTGCGCCACATTACGTGTTCCGTCCTCCAGACCGCCTCTGCAGAGGCTGATGAATTTACGAGGTTTCTCTTTGCCAAGCAGGGCCCGTACATCAGAGTCTGGAGTTAGAGGCTTGTGGGGGGGGGGGGGTCATAAGTCTCTCTCCTTCATTCACACCACACACATACTCTCAAGAGATATGAGGAAACAGAAAGCACCAGGATGCAGGACCCAAAGGTTTAATCTTTAATCTATTAAAATATCAACAAGAACCTGGAAGGTGTGAGCCAGTGATTCTCTTAATGCAAAAGATGCCAAATCTGGTATTAATAACTCTGTCCAGTCACTACCAGCTGACGCCATGCTATTTCATTTAATTCACCTGAGCATTATTTAGAGTCGTATTTGGCCACATAAATCTTTTGTAAAGCTACAGGTGAGAGCATTATGTGTGGAGTCCATAAATCAATACTCCGCATCAACTAGCATCTACAGTCCGACCCAAGGAGTCCAGGTCCATCATTAAATCACCCTACGCCTGGCCTTGCTGATGATCCACATGAAGATTGAAAACATGTGTAAATAGCTAGGATTACTTTTAGACATTTACAAATGCAGACCTCTGGATCCTAGCTTTAAGCCTGTGTGTAAGTCTGTGTGGTAGGCTCATCGTCCTGCCCAGAGAATCGCTTATGCAGATCATAAATAAGCAGTTTTGCTTTACTTTGAAAATGCAACAATTAAGCTGGTAAGATCAATGTTCCCGTGCAGGACAAACATAGCAGCAGCTCATTTACATAAACACAATGAATTCTACTTTGTAAAAACACCGGGTCGATATTTCAGGTGATCGTTGAGGGGTTTCTTTTACTTTGCTATTTTTGCTGAATCATTCAATCTGTCTTGTAGCTAACCCTTAACCACATTTTCCTCAAGACATGAAATCAATGCTGAACAAATCTGAAATAGTTTATGGCCCAAATTCCCCTCTGAATTTTCCAAATTAGCCTGCCTGTGCAACAGGGATGGGCTTCTGCATTTTAATGACTTCGTTATGGGACATTTCCGCTGCATCATTTGATGCTAATGACGATAGCCTCAGCCGTTAAAGCAGTGTCCCATGCAATATCAAGGAAATTCTTTTATTTCAAAGAAGTTGCATTTTAACCCAGCTTTAGGATACAGCACATAAAATAAACTTGGAATGATAAGTGCTAAATATCCATCCATCTTCCATAACCACTTATATAACACAGTCCCACAGTAGGCCTGGAATGTATCCCAGAATGCATAGGGCACAAGACATAAGCTGTGTTCGAATTCAGCGGCAGCATCCTTCGAAGAACATGGTCTACAATGGCATAGCCTTGGTAGGCTGCGTTCTTTGAAGGTTGAGCGGAAAACGTTGTTAAATGGGACGGTCTCGCCTATGGATAATTTCCTGTTTGCATCACCAGCTGTTCCTGTTCTTACCCTTCAGTCACAAAGCAATGTTCCTATTGCCTAGCCAAGACACATCCACTTTACTTCTGCGCAATGAATCTTGGAATATGTTGGGCTGCGAAGGATGCATCCTGCGTGACTTGGCAAAAAAAGGACGCATTTCGAGACCACATTTGGCCTTCGAAATGGGACAGCCTAGTCACACTAATGTGAGGCATTCAATCTTTGAATGAAGCCCCTGAATCCAGTCACAGACGCTCTTGATCTGATATCAGTGTATTACAGATCATGCACCCATATAACTCGACACTCACCTAGAGACACCACTTCCCATAACTTGTTTCTGGACTGCATGGGGAAACCAAGGCACCCAGAGGAAGCCCGCAGGAGCACGGGGAGAACATGCAAGCTGCACACGCAGCCAGGGGTGCAATTCAAGAATGCAGGTGTGAGGCTACAACACCAGCCACTGAGCCACCACGTCACTGTACAGCATGAAGCCGATAATCATTAGCATTGCTTGCTGGCCGGCCTCACACTTAGAGGATTGAAGCCTGCAAGCTGCTGCCCCGGGTAGATTACAGGTTGGAAAACAGTGTTTTCCAACCTGGGCCGGTATGCATAAAACTTCTCAGAGTAAAATTTCACTCTTAAATGCGTCACAGTTCTAAGAGAGAGCTGGAGAGGACTCCTAAACCTCCTGGCAGCAGCACTACGTGCACCCAGACGGAGGCCGCACACTTTCCATCAAAGAAAGGACGTCCTGCAGATGTACGACAATAATGTCTGAAATGCTGTGATATAAAGAATAAATAAATCATTCAAATTGAATAAAAGTGTCAAATCAGTTTTATTCACACATGGAATAAAGGTAGCCATTGTTCATTTATATCACGAGTCATGCCATCACATTCACGGCATACCTTCTTTGAAACTCTTTCAGTTTTAGCAGTGCAGGATCTCGTGCACATGCAATGCCGCCGCAAATGGACTCATTTGACACCCCTAATATCTCCTCTACTATTTCTGCCTTTTACAGGTTTACATGGTGGACCCTCGCCTGTGTGTTAACAAGAGAAATGGGAAATAATAATAATAATAATAATTATTATTATTATTATTATTATTATTATCGTCCATTATAGCGAAAGTCATGTGAGCAATATAAGTAATGACACAAACCTGTAGCTTGCATGCTTGCTTTGTAAGCTTCGATTCAATTTCACGAGGTAAATAAAACATTACACCACATTTTCTCACATTCCTCTGCCGAACGCCTTGTCTGAGGTGACGCAGCATTTATGGAGCTGGCAATAACCTCCCTAGCCTCCTTCCACTTAAGCACCAAATGTGCCAAGGGAACCGTTTCGTTTGTTGTTTGGTTTTATTTTAGAATCCATTGTCTTTAACTAAGTCAAAGTGTATGACCAATCTTAAGACCATTCTTAAGAAGTTTTATGCATACCAGCCCAGGTCTTCGGGAACCACAGACAGTCCACAATTTTGCTCCCTCCCAGGCGTCCACAATTTTTGCTCACTCCTATACTGTCCACATTTTTGCTATCTCCCAGCTCCCTGCCAGTCAGTCCAACCTAGTCCTCAGGGACCCCCAGACAGCCCCCTGTTTTTGCTCCCTCCCAGTGTAACAGGGAGCTGAGAGGGAGCAAAAATGTCTGTGGGTCCCCAAGGATCAGATAGGGAAACACTGCTATGGAAGGAGAATATGCAGTTATACCATAACCAGAAGGAGGCTCCTCACTTTCTGGTCCATTTCATGGTTTCCAAAGCAGATCCTCGCTTCCCTCACCTCTCAGGTACATCTCCTCTCCTTCCGTGAACATCATCTGGCAGCGGGCACATCGGGCACAGCTGGGGTGATAGTGCTTCCCTCCGGCCTACGAGGGAGAGTGGTGGAAAGGTGAGAGATAAGATCCAGGGACCAAGAAATAGGGCGAAGGAAGACAGTGTAACAGTGAGAGCTTCCGGCCAAAACATGGTCCCATTTCTGGGGGGGGTACCTATCTCTGAATCCTGGAACTGAACAGTCTCAACGAGGCTGGACTCATTTGGGAAAAAACATCAGATGGGAGGATATGGAGAAAAGAAGATGAGAGGTGTTGTATGCCGTCCTGCCTCTGACCAGGAACAGGCCAAAAAGTGGCTGCAAGCCATGTTCTGGGGAGGTGGTTGGACCATAGCCGTAACGCCGACCAATATAATCTACAAGCCCCTCAAAAGCTGCTCTTTAAGGAAACTGAATAGTTTTCATTGTTGACACACCACAGCTAAATGCGACGTCTGCATTTATCTCATGCAACACTGTGACACAGTAGTGAGCGCTGCTCCATCACTCAGAGAGCAGTGATGGGGGTGGTACCTTAGTGGTACTTGCAGGTCAGGGACTCGAACCAGCAACCTTTCGATTATACATGCACGTCCCTAACCATTACAGCACACCACTGCCCCTTAACAAACGGCCTACAAAAGCCTCAGTGCTACAGTAGCATAAAGGTCAAACTGGTGCTTCCTAGACTTGGACGAAGGATGCACTTTCATACAACAGACAGGAAAACATCCTGCCAACTCCTTGGGGAGAGAGCATGACTCAACAAAGAGAGTCAATACCTGGCCCACATCCAGGCCTCAGCCATGACGCTTTGCTTCTTCTCACTTAAACTCTGCCATTCTTAGCTACATAATACCAAGGGTAATGCATCCTGTTTGTCTCTGCATTTCTCCAGAAGACTTTTTTAATTGTAGCCCCGGTTTTGAGCATTTGGTTTCTCTCTCTCAGGCTGTTACTTCCACGGCCCTTTCCCGGTGAGGCGCCGCCATATTCCCACCGCGGCGAGGGGCACAGGCACATATAGCTTCTGTGCAGTCAGCAGAACCCTGACTCTCGCCAAGGGCGTCCTCGCGTCCGCCAGTGCACGTCATCTCTGGACACCAATTCAATCTGTGGTCTACTGGCTGAGCCGCCGCTCGCTTGCCACACGCCCAAAACCAACGCCCGAGCTTTAATCTCGCTTTAATCTCCTCTCAGTCAGCCAGCTCCGAAAAGTTTGTTGATTGAATAACAGAGGTCATTAAACTCTGCTCAGATGTGTAAGGGTATATAAATCTTGTCTATTATCTTGACTTCAAAACAGGCACAAGTACAGCTTTACAGTGCTGACTAGGCCAATTCCAACAGCCAATAGATGATTACTATCTGAGTAGGTAACAATACAACTCTGAATCTCCATGGCAACCACAGAAGGATGTTCTTTTACAGTAAAAACAAACAGAAATTAACACAGTACTTTTGTACAGTACAAAGCTTTCACTATAATATCCAGGTAAAACTCTGGGACATCCTGGCAATCTCTGGGTTACATTTGTCTTGATGACAAAAAAAAGTGGGCATGTGTGGTGATATCTCCCCTTACGGTACAGTGTGTGGTGATATCTCCCGTTACGGTACAGTGTGTGGTGATACCTCCCGTTACGGTACAGTGTGTGGTGATACCTCCCCTTACGGTACAGTGTGTGGTGATATCTCCCGTTACGGTACAGTGTGTGGTGATACCTCCCCTTACGGTACAGTGTGTGGTGATACCTCCCCTTACGGTACAGTGTGTGGTGATATCTCCCCTTACGGTACAGTGTGTGGTGATATCTCCCGTTACGGTACAGTGTGTGGTGATATCTCCCGTTATGGTACAGTGTGTGGTCTCTGGATCACCTCGAGCACTCTCCCGCTGATATATCTGTTGCAGCTGCTGCATTTGATGCCAAATTGCGCGTGGTAATCCGCCTCGCAGTACGGAATGCCATCCCTGAATGAGGAAGACGTAAGGAAAAAAATAAATAGATCACTCTCCAGCCATCTTCACAGTTGGAGAACTATGAAAGAAAACCGGCTGGGCTGCATGCAGCACTTTGGGCGTATGGCGGAGCCGGGACGAGTGCGCAGCTGCGCGTCTGCACGTACTTGCTGATGTACTCCCCGGTGAGCACCACGCCGCAGGACTGGCACTTGAAGCAGCTGACGTGCCACTGCTTCTCCAAGGCCAGAAGCGACTGTCCCTGTTTGATCTCGTCCTTACAGCCGGCGCAATCTAGGAATCAGGAGGAAGGGCGGTTATATCAGACGCGTTGACCCCTAAGAGCCCAGTGCTGCAGATTTACTGTGGTAGATAAATCCTGCCTGTAGTGCTTTTTGCAGATCGAATGAGGTCAGGCACCCATTTCTGTAATTTGGTTCATATTTAGCTGCGTGACCCCAAGGTTGCCCTATTGATCGAGAATCATGGAGGTCCTGATCATATGATCATTTCTGCTGCGCCCCTAGTCTTCTCTTATAGAACGCATTGATTTTAGGGGTTGCTTGCTGCACTTAGGTGTCCGTTGCTGGCAAGACTGCAATATGTGGTTGGAAACCTTGCACCAACAATCGTGTGCCACCGTTGGTGCCACTAGTATTCTGGTGAACTGGCCACCTGCGAGGGGGTAAGTCACTGCATTTTATTTGTCGGTTTACAGGGACATTAATAAATTGTGGTTTCAACTTTTGACTCGTAGTAAAAGAGCACCACCAACCATCATATCTGAGGACCTGCTGCAGGAAATCATTCTGTAACACAGCGGAGGGCTTCACCCTCCAACTGGAATCCCAAGCAATATCTTTCAAATGGGCACCATATCATTTTACGGTTTCAATTAACAAATAAACTAGGTTCTTAGCCCTGAGGGTGAAATAACATTACAGGTGGACTGGAAAGAAGATTCATTATGCTGTTTGTCTGATTCACTCTAGAACACACCTACACGCACAAACAGGCAAGCTATTTAAAGTTCACATTGTCATATTCTGACCTTACGATTTACTACCTCACGTAAGAATAATAACTGTATAAACGGATTAATAAATCGCCCCATATATGGGGGGGCTCTGTTTTCGTAGGTACATTTATAAGTGCCGTTTGATTATAAGGGCAATTAATATGGTGCTAGGCATAATTTCAGCACCTCATCAAGACATTTTATCATCCCACAATCTTTCTAAATGACAGCAGCAATTATGCCCGTGGGTAATTAGTTCTCCATGGAAAATTACACCAGATTCCCAAAAAAACGATTAGTTATACTCGACAAGTGGAAGAAGCCTTTGAACCTGAATCGTTCCCGCGGACTGACAATCGAGTGTCTACAGACAGAACAGAACAGGTGATGGCAGCAAGCTTTGGTCAGCATAGTGATATTGGGAATATTGTATGAAGTGTTGCGAGAGGTTTATGAGCTGCAATATTGATCCAAAAGAGATTAACAGTACATCAGAGCAAGAATATAGATCTTTGGGACTGTTTAACTGAGTGGATTAGAGGGCACAGAGGAGTAAAATATCTCGAAACTCTGTAAATTGTGTAAAGTGAAATTCTGCAAAATGATTGCTGGTCATGTGACATGTCATGTGATGAATTCCATCTTGGTATGACCTTAGTATTCAGAGAAAATATTTGATCCTGAAGAACCGGGTAATGAACCAGTTTGGTCATTTAAAACTTGCTGCAGCCTAGAATAAGGGTGCATAACCTGGAATCCATCCGTCCACGTTTTATGCTGTTCTATCCAGCACACAGTCGTGGTGACCCTGGACGATAGGAAGAAAGGCCTGGGACTCCAGTCAAACAAAGGACACACGCTCATACCCAATTTAGAGACACCAGTTCACCTAAATAACCTTGGACTGCAAGAGGAATCCAGAGTAACTGGAGGGTTCCCTTAAGAGCACAGAGCTGGACACACAAAGTGCCAAGGAAAGGAATTAAACCCCCCAGCCTTGGCAGGAGGAGGCCACATCACTACCCTACTGGCCTCGAAGCACTTTGCCTCTGATTATTCTGCCCCTGAGCCTTACCTAAGACTGTAGTGTCTAGGAATCCACTAAAATCCAAGGCTCATTTGATAAGGGTAAATCTGGAGATGGAACCTGAGAGTGCGCCTACGGATAGCGGGCGCATTGAGGCCCCGGAGAGATTTGTACGTACAGCTCGGTCCATGGATCTTGACGGGCTCCTTGATAAGGGTCTGCGAGCACAATTGGCAGATGCACAGCTTCCCGTTAAAGGTGACCCGGTCGCCGATGGGGAAGGGTTTCCTGAGATGGTAAGGAGAGAGAGGCGGATTACGGGGATGATCAGCCCCCCCAGAAAACAGGCGGCGGACAGCTCCTGAGACTGATAAGGGGCTTTAGTGCTGATCGTTCATTAAGATGCTGTTTTATCGCTCATCAGCAGCCTCCCTCAATGGCGAATACACTGACGAAATGGCATATTGTCACACTTCCTGGGACATCCTTCTTCTGAATATGACAATGACTTGTGTTCATTATCACCCACAGTTAAATGGCTGGCTTATGTTGTTATTGCATCTGAGCTACTTTGCACCTGGTTATCTGCTCTTTCTATAATGGGAGGACACTCAGCGCAAAAAGGTCAGCATTCAATCCATCCATCCATAAATCCATCCATCCATCCATCCCAGTACAGGGCAGTGATGTATATTAAAATGTAACATGATTAATCAGTGAATGCCTTGAGGTAATAATTTGTCAGGAATTTGCAGAGAAATACAACATATCACATTGCCTAGATGTGCTGTACAGCATCTAAGTCGCATCTGATACAGAAGCACTCTCCAGGTCCTTCTGGAAAGGTCCTGCAGCTGCAAGAAAAGATGGATGGCGACCAAACAGTTTGCTGAAGAGCGCCCACACCAAGCCGATTTAACAGGGCCTTTTAAAGATTCAAAAAAAAAAAACTCTTCCAGCTGCCTAATTAGTCATGCTTTTAAGGAACTGGAGAACTATCCGTTCCCCGGAAGATCGTCACATAATTATGCTTTATAAACTGGCGGCAACCCGTACTGTCTCTGCTGCCAGCGCAGTCCGACTGCCAAAAGCTGGCGCGGCACGGCGGATGGTGCCACGGCCAGCTGCCAGGCTCAGACGAAGCACACGGTGCCACGTGCGGAAGGCCGCCCTGCGGGCAAGCATCAAACCGGCATGCGTCAAAAATCCCACCCAGAGAAAATGCACAGTCGCTTCTCCTAGGATGACAGTCCAGGGCACGACCCACCCTCACATTCTACAGCCAGTTTACAGCCACCAGTTCAGCTAACAGTTCAGTTCAGCATATTTTCGGTACCCTGGGAGGAAACATCTGTGAACACGGGGATGGCATGCAAGCTCCACACACAGAATTGGGGGCAGGAGACACACCCACAAAGCTACAACAAATCAATTACCCTAATTAACGTCACCTGACCGCCCACCCGGTCATAAAATGGAAGTACTATTACCTCAAGTTATGCGTAAACGTGCAAGAAAGCATGCAAGTAAACGTCAAGTAAAAGATTTTATGAGTTTCAGATTCAAAAACACCTCTGTTCTGTAGTGTGAAAGCAATTTGCCACTGGCGACCCCCTGCCCAAACTCTGACCCACAGATATACAGTAATAATTCCTAGACACACTTTTTTCATTGTTTCAACACTAAAACTTTTAATATGACCAAGTACAAGGAGAAAAGAGAACAGACACTGCAGCTTTTCCTTGTCGTCTTTGTGTATATTTTCACTTCATTACCTCTAGGGGTGAACTGAAGGTCACCTCTCCTGGTGGATAGAGGGTGTAGAGATAATTTTGTGCGTTTTGTAAAACAAAACAAAAAAATGCAGGGGAAAATAATGCTTGGAAGCCAGGTAAGACTTCCCTCAGTGTCTGTAGTGTGGCCCAGAATAGACACCATCTCCAGAGATCCCTGGGGTCAAACCCGGTGCTCTGCTAAGTCACATGATCCAGAGCGTCAGTGCCAAGCCGTCCAGGAGCTCCGCCTTTCCACTGCGCTCTTCACATAAACAGTTTATGTTTCCCGCATCTGCCTGGTAAATCACACTCGTTTGCTTAGCAGGCATTGCTGATGCATCTCTGCTGCGTCCCGGGCTGAAACTTGAGCTGCACGGCAGTTCATCCCAAAGACGCCAGGTGGTAAAAGAACACAGTGCCCGACAAAGTTAATCTCCGACGAATGCGAAACAAGCCACCTGTTCAGCTGAGACGCCGGCTCAAAGAACATGGGGGCGTGTTCCCAGTCCAAATGCTAGGAGGCATTCTAAACCCAGTACTGCACATTGGTCTGTTAATGAAGGCATGGACCTGCTCTTCAGACTGAGGGACCCTGTCCTGTACTGACACCGTATCTACTTCATAAAGCCTATCATTCAAACTCACTGAATAATGCAAAATGGCATGCCACAGGTGAAAATTCACAGAGGCACTGATGCTTTCTAAATATTAGACTGAGAGGGGATCTTAACTGAGAGGGGGCAATTGGATGCATTTATACTACACAGATAGCTTTGGAAATTGAATTTTATCACTCTGACAAGCCCGAAGGAGCTGTGATTTTGCCAGAATAATACAGCCTATGGCCCTCACTCATGCAAAACCTCCACCTCAAAGTAAAACAATGCAGCTCCTTTAAGAGCTTCTAGAGATTGGAGGCTTTTTGTGCCACAGATAGCAGCTCCTCCTCCAAATGCAGACATCTGGGTTTGGGTCAGGTCTCCCTGCCCCGTCTGTCTACATGTGGACGCTGACATCTCCGCCCACCCCAGGCCCATCCGCCCACTGGAGCCCCGCCCTCTTCTGCTCACCCTAGCGGAGCACGCTAGTTCCTGTGCTATCCCCCTGTGCAGCTACATGGCTAGCTCCCAAAGGCAAAGGTGCTCTCCCACACACGCCTCTCCGTCACTCTTCTGCCAGCAGGCAACTGAAGGTAGGTGTTCAGGAAAGAAGGAAGGTGGTGGAGTGGTGTACGGAGGAGAGAAAAACTTCAGTGTATCTGTGGAGGCTTTAGGTAACGGAAGCTTGGGGACTGGCCTCTGTACATACTCAAAAACAGGAAGGCAGAACTAGCAATTATCATGTCTTACTGTACCCTGGAGCAAACGTGGGTGACCTAGTTTAAATAAATGTTACTCCACACATTCCTAATTTTAAAGCCTCCCCACTGTGAAGGGTTATTTCCTTCCTGAAGGACTGACCAGCCACTTTTTGTAACCTACTTTCGGGGGAATCAGGAAAAACTCAGATCCAAATATACATTTGAACTACGGCCCTTAGCGCTGACATATTAGTATTAGAGAAGTATTAACAAAGCAGGTGATTAAGTTAAGATACGGAGGGGAGGGGGTGAGGAAGGGCCAGAGCCTGATTCAGAGATTACGTAAGACCTTAATCCCAAGGGGCTAAGCAAAGTGGACATTACTCCAGCTCAATCGTCTTCTTCCGCTTATTGTATTTCTCCTGCTATCGATCCTTAAATGCCTGTTTATGCGTACTTTATGGTGTATGCTTCACTGCCAAGCACCTCTCTCTGTGCAACGCCCTGCTGTGTAGTAACGACGCAGTCTGACAGGGCACCGTGCAAGAGACTGTGCAGCCACAGACCCGCAGGGGCCTTTCAGAACTTTTGATTCATTCTTAATCATAATATGTCACATGGTATTTCTTTTTATAGTCGTGTCAAACGATTATCTCAAGATTAAATGGATTTCAGGTGGGTCTAAGGAGCCTCAAATGTATATTAAAGTTGCATCCTTGGCTGGCCTGACTGAGACCGCAGACGTTCTCAAGCAAGATCCCCACGTCAACACACCACCGAGCAGGCGAAGTCACCACCCACCTCGGTGACCGCAGACATGTCCTGTCACACAACTGCAGATATTACAGCGACTACCAACTGCTTTTGACAAGTCAACGAAAAACTCCAGCAAGAGTACGAGAGTACGAGAGCATCAACGATAATAAGTAACATTTTACACGAGGGGGCGCAATTAATGTAGTATTAGGCTGTCACTTATGTATTGATTAACCCAAAACTAAGTCTGAGTTATATACTGATCTCATGTTCATTCATCATTAATGAATTGTGAGACATCTTTTATCTGAGCATTACTGGCACAGCAAAGATGAGACCCGTCCAATCAACAACTGAGGCCGCATAGAAAGCCCCCAGGTAGCTTTGGATCAAGGGGGCAGATCCGTGGGCGAGTGCTGCTGGGACGCAGGCTGGGGTCTGATCAACCCCGGCCGGGTTGTCTGGGAGAGGGTGTCTGATGTTGAAAGACCCGTTGGTGTCTGATGTTAAAAGACGCACTGATGATGTGTCCCAGCGCATCCCTGACACGCATCTATCATTGTCCTCATCATCTGAAGCAGTTACTATGCATGTTACTGTATTTGTTAATTCTTTACACCTTTGTGAACTACTGAAGGAACAAGTAATGAATAACACGATATGTGAAATACTGATGTCATGTTTGTCTATCATTAATAAATCGTGATGCATCTTTTATCTCAAAAATCTACTATGTTGCCAAGTAGCTATTTGTTCATGATTTATACTACTAGTAGTTACTACTAAGTATTTTTGCCCACTCAAGGCTATCACTGCTGACCTGAATCATAACACGTTATAAGATGCATGTATCATATCAGGTGATCTGATATACCTGGTTTGCATGAACCAAAATTCACCGGCTGTCTCACTTGTAATAAGGGCCTATACATATTATGGTGATATCATCAGATCCAACCAGCAGTTATGTTAACAAAGGTATCCTCAAGCTCCCCAGTGAGTAAAGGACCAGACCAATATCTGAAAAGAAGGCAGATAATAAAATCATGAACCAATAGATTGTTAGGAGATGCATGGGATGGAGAGGGGCTCTGTAGGAAAACGGGGAGAATGCCTGCTATAACCACATGATATGGATATGTAGCAAAAACAGCCAGAATATACTGTAGAGTCGAAAACTAATCAAATACAGGATCCCAGTCACCTGACTTTCTGGCCCAAAATAGTCCCTCAGGCCCTCTGACCCTTACACCATAAAAAGTGCAGTGAGGTTCTAGTTCCCCTTCTGAACTGGCAGAGCAGCTCCATAATAATGACTAATATCTTTTAAATGGATCGGCCGCATTTAATGCGGCTTTTCCTGCGGCACTGGGAATGCTGCGGGCTGCTCTATCACACAGGACGCGGAGAAGGAGGAGGAAGTATCATCATTGAGGGGAGGCGTATGAGCGTAGGGCGGCGCGTCACGAGGTTAATAACGGGAACAAAGACAAGCGTCATTACGCCGGCGTCCCATCGGAGGGTGGGTGGGACCCCATCATTTGTGCTCGCGCCTCGGGGGTAGGAGCTAATGTAACAGAGGGAGAGCTGCAGGCTCGACGAAAACCGAGTACATGCTAAATATTGGGTTAGCATAGGCTAATCCTGCAAACACAGCCATGCTCTCGCTCACTCAATCCTATCAAGATTATAAAAAGAATGAATACGCATTGGATTGGCTGAATTCAACAGTTCTTTATGCTAATTAACCTTAACTGATTTCAATCAGTTTTTAAATGAGGTTCTGGTCTTGTCTGGAAACTGAGAGAGGTGCTTTTTATTTTGCTGCGGATTGAAATGAACGTAAACAAGCAAATCGATGTAGCTGTGCCGTTAATTGTTTGAACGTGTGATTTTGCACTTTAGCTAATCCTGAGTACGAACCGAATGGGCAAAAGGTGAAAGGTCAACGGAGGTGGCACCTGCAGGCACTGCAGACGAAGCAGGCGGGGTGGTAGGCACGCCCGAGCGCAGACACCACCTCGCCCGTGATGAAGTCGCCACAGCTGTCGCACTTGGTGCCGTAGAGACGCTGGTAGTCCACCGTGCAGATGTACTCGCCGTTCTTCTGGAAGAATCCGGAGCGGGCCAGGTCACAGCTGCAGACTGCAGGCACAGCACATATAGAAGTGGGCTTGGAGGATAGAATTACCGGAAAAGGAGACGCTGGGCACGGCTCCGACCCTGTCCGTGACAAGCGCCTAGGAGATGGCTGGATTAGTCACGTAACATTAGCAGTAACACTTTCTATGAATGTCATGTCTATCGGAATCTATGAACATTCATAACACATTATAATGCATTTATAAAGAATTGTAAAAATAGTTATAATACATATAAAAAAACACAACACATTATAGCCATGTCTATTGTGCATTATGAATTCTTCGTGGAGCTTTCATCTATAATGCACTGTTCATTCCATCATGATGCATTTCAGTGGATCCTTAATTCTTGCCAACAATTATAATGCATTATGAAGGTACCTATAGTGCATTGGAGATGAGAGCTTCATTGGAGCTTATGAAGTATTATAAATCAACACTATAATGTCTTATGACTCTCAATAGAAGATGCTGTAATGCTTTATTAATTCATTTATTGACCATTATAATGCATTATGAAGGGGTCTATAGTGCATTATAGGTGACAGCTTTAAGCACAGCGTTACCGCATTTGTTTTATTTATCAGCCGGCCTGATGCTGTCCTTCTCCATTCCAACCACAGCAGTGGGACAGCTGCTCATTACTGCATCACAGAAGAGGTTTCCCCACTGTCATCAGAACCGCTTAGCTGCTGACCACACAACAGGGGGCTCTGATTAGAGATTGATGCTGGTGCCATTATTGAATTTACTTTTGGGCTGTTATTTCCTTCTGCAAACTCAGAGAGGAAATGCTTCAGTAATAAATGCTTCAATCACAGCACTGGCTCTGGCCATGTAACTTATATAACCTACACTTTTTTTACTTCAATTTCTGCTGCATGTAATCCTCAGTGTATCAATATATCAATCTGTTTCAACGTAATGTCAATAAAAACGTTAAAAGTATTAAAATCCTGTCACTGTGGTAAAATGAGTCATGCCCACCCCTTCCCCAGCTCTGTCTCAGAGCACCCCTAATTCTTGGTGAAGCGGAGGCTTAGATGGGTGTCTCTGATCACAGGGAAGTTTATGGCACTGAGAACCACAGGCACAGCCAGGGAATTAAAGGGGCTCAGAATCTGAGGTTACTTCCGATGATGGGACTCTTCGCAAACTCGAGCAGAGGAGGACACTGGGAACTGTGATCGGGGAGTCTGCAGCCTCAACATTTGTCAGGTTAGCTCTTCCACTCCTAGCAGCTTCCTTGATGCAAACTCAAGAAGAGTGGGGACGTCTGTATCTGATTTCTCCTCAATGTTAATCACAACTACTGACACTGTCTTACCTTTTACATGATTATGATTTGATTTTAATTGATATCGAAATGCACTCGAAAAACTCTCAGTCACATACACTAGCAGACATTTACAAGTACTAACACTGACTAATGCTTTTGCTTCAACGCATAACAGAAGAGCTTGTGTATTTAAACCAGGGGCGGAAGTCTGGGCATATTCAGGTTTTTGGCCCTTAGGTCAGCTGTTCAAAACCAGGTGTCAGGACTCTTCAGCCAATTGGTGATCTTATCAGTAACCTAACTAGAGAGTTGCAGCAAAAACCCGCATACACAATAGTCCTGTCTGATTATGATCGCCTAAACTGATTCTGCATTCATTGTTAAGTCTGTAACGTGACCTTTTCATCTAACACTTACGATAACTGTTAATCTTGTGCAACCGCAACACCAACTGGCATTCTCAGTCCACGGGTCTGCAGTTTAATAGCGTGCCACCCTACACTCATGTCTTCCTGCACTAATAATACCCCAGGGGCCACACAGGAGCCAAAGCGCTGAGAGCCAATGCACCTCACTTCCTGCGCTGCTGAGAACCTCTCTCCTAGGAGGTGCTCTGTGCCTCCATGTTGCCTATACATCAGTGCATCAACTGCTTGGCTTAGCTTGGTCTAGCGGTATTTATTTAGGACTGACTTCTGATCCATATCATTAACCTGAATCCGAATGGCAAGCTGCCGAAATTGTGCACACATCCTCCCTGCGTGTACATGTGCTTCCTTTGGTTTCTCTGGCTCAATCCAAGAAAACCCAGTGTGGATCGGCTAAACTGGTGCCTGCAAATTCCCATCCTGTGTGATTGTGTGTGTGTGGTCATGTGCATATCACATTGTGGGGACCAAAGGTGCTCTCGCAATGCACCCACAATCTAATAAAAACCTGTTATTTTGACCTTGTGGGGACAAAAGGAGAAACTCAATTTCATAAAAATCTGTGACTGCAGAAAAAATGTCAGAAGTTTTGTATTTTGTGTGCTTACTTATGGTTAAGGTTAGGGCTGGGTGGGGTAAGGTTGGTGTTGGGATTGGGGTTGGCCCACGTCCACAAAGATATGAAACAAACAGAGTGTGTCTGTGTGTGCCCTGTGATAGACCGGTGCCCCCAGCAGGTTGTGCTTTGCCCTACACCCTCCAGGCTCTTAGTGATCCTGTATTGTACAAGCGATTATATAAGATGGGTGGATAATAGACATCAGCACTTTCCTTTCTAGTTTTCCAGCCCATCTACAGTGCACAACTATCTACTTTTCAGGCAGTGGCTAATTAGCATAGCTACAGCATGTCCATCAGCCGTGACAGCTTAATTCCCCTGACGGGTGCAGAGACACCCCCTTTGAAAGCGCAAGCTGGCATGGAGTGGCTATCAGAAAGAGCAGGCAGGGAGAGACACGGCATTCTCCAGGCGGTGAGCTCACACACCGCGTACCCTGGCCAGGCCAGAAGATGCATTTCTGCACTACGGCAAATGCGGACGGACCCGTCCCTGCGGTCTGTGCTCCCCGAATACATATACACAAAATGTCAACACCTGAAACTTTTCGAATACTTAAAATATTGTTCAATTAAAGTAAATAAACATATAAATAAGCGATGACTGGCTCTCTGTGCAGAGGATCTGGAGGTAAGACACTAGTGTAGTGTAGTACCAACACAGTTACGTGTAGCTTAGTCCTGACGGAGAACGTTTCCCCATTCCTGTGTAAGTCTGAATAACTAGTCTGAATAACTAGCGGCGCACAAGAATTAGACCTGGTGATGCAGCGCAGTAATAATGGTGCTTAAGAACTAAAAAGGTTAAAAAATAACTTATCGAAAGAAAAAAAAAATCAACTGTAATTTATTAAGACGCAGAACAGTAGATCCAAGTGCATTATTTTCGAGAGATATGCATCCAAAAAAAAAAAAACATGGAATGCAGCGGTATCTCGAAACATTTATTACAAAAACATCACTATGTCCAGTAAAACATGCAATATTAGTGACGGCAATCCAAGTTTGCCGGGGCAGAAGTACGGGAAAAGCACAGGAAATTTCATTTATGGTTTCGTGTTTCCTGGCAGTCTCTCCCACTGAATTGTGGGTAATTTTGTGGGGTCCTGCAGACTCAACGGAGTCTAGAATAATGCTTTCTGAACTGTAAGACGATTCCCTGACGCCCCTCGTAAATCACTCCTCTCCCCAACAGCACGCGGTAACACGGCATTACACAGCACTTCCTGAAGTATGAGCGAGAGTATGCCTTCGTAACGCAAAGACTTCGCCCCCCCCGGCACGCAGCTGTGATGCTGTCAATGCACCGATAAGAGGTTCTGCTGAGGATTTTTCTGCTCTTCCTTGCTGGTGACCTGAAAGTCACATAGACGGAACAGCTGTGCTTTGGAGCGAGACACTTAACCCCCCCAACTGACACCTGACCCCAATTTACTTCAGCGAGTCTCAAAATCCTATGAGTCAGGGAAACCGGAAAGCTTACCAGGGTTCCTTGAGTAAAAGCATACTCCAAATGAATCAGTAGATCAAAATCATAGAATAAATCAGAGCAAGGTTATGTGAATGGTTTCAGTAATGCACTGGTAGCTGCATTACAGTAAAAGTCAACATCCAGTCAGACAGCAAGCTTTTAACAGGCTACTACAATATTCTTAATTGAATTATTTATTTCCTAAGAATTTAACCATGTTTAGTTGTTCCAATAAACTTTTGCCAATTTGCATAATGTAATGCAGCTTTTGATTGTTTAATTGTTTAATTGTCTGGCTTTGTGTTTGCACATTGTAGATAGAATGGAAAAATCTAAGTGTGTCTAGGGGAATTCTCATTTCCTCATGAAGTCCTTCAGAATTCTGTAAAGAACAGTTTTTAAACTAATTATTTTTTGTTATTTATTCTCAGTTTTGTCCGTTCACTTAGTTACCAGTTATTAACTTTAACCAAACGTTATCAACTTTCACCAAACAAATAAAGGCAGTCATTAAATGCCAATTTTTTTTACATCCTTCGATACTGTTCAGCCCGAATTAAGGAATGGCATTGGAATGAGATCGTAAGAAATGTCTTTTGTGTTTCAATACTGAGCAGTGGCCTATGGACACTTAGCTGCTATTTTTGCCCCTGTGACAATGTAATTTCAGACTTCTCTCTAAATCAATATCAGCCCCAGAGCTCTGCTCGTTTACACAGTGGCTTGTTCCTCATCCCCTAGGAGTCACCATCTCTCCCTCCCTCCCGCTGAACCAAAAGCAGTGACACCACTGAAACCCTGTTGGCCGGCACGTGGTAGGTTTCAGAAACACTGCAGACCACGCTAAACTTCAGTCCCGGTATCACACGCTGACTCATGCAAAAGAAAACGACCCTGCATTAAAATGCAGGGAAAAACAGCACCTCATTGAAAAATGAAAGAGTTACAGACACCCGTCACACACGGAGTAGGAATCGGGACAAAAATCAAAAGGGACTCGCCTACTCAGTCTGAAGAGCAGGTCCATGCCTTCATTAACAGAACTAGAAACAAATGTGATCACAGGGGGTCAAAAAGGGGACGATAGGGCATAAACAACTGGCTGCACGCAGGACTGGGAAGCACTTAAATACAGAACCAATGAGGGAACACACAAGAGGCAGCTGGGCGTGATCAACATGATGGCAGAAAGGAGAGTTAGGACAAACGAGCATTATGTGTGGCTTATTAGGCCACACCAGGGAGCAAACATGGATGGAATGGGGAACCTATCCCAGTAAGCATAGGGCATTAGGCAAATTTAAAGACACAAGTTAACATGAAGAGAATGTTTTGGCTTCCCATGCATAGAGCAGGGGGAACCCACAACCAAGGAGTAGTAAGACTATAGGACTAGCCACTGACTCATCAAGCTACTGATTAAAAAATTAACACACTTAAACAATAACTATGTTTATAAATTGCAAATGTATGTTGTACCGTAGTGTTACTGACTACAGTTAGTAAATATTTTCAACAGCTATTCTATCCAGTAAATCATTTGCTTTACTTTATTTACCCACTGCTCTTGAAGTCAGTTTTATGATACAGCAATTGTAATTCCAAAAGAAGAAAGACTTAGAAATATGTCCATGTGAGAGAGGGCCGATCCAATCCCTTCCCGGATGCTGAGATCAGGGGCGTTCCGATGCTCAGTGGGAGAGGATGGGCGTCATGCTGCTCTGCTGTCAGAGGAAAGCTGCCTGTTCCTTGGTATCCCTAGAGACAGCAAGATCCCCTAGAGGAGTGTTTCCTAACCCAGTCCTCGGGGACCCCCCAGACAGTCCAGGGTTTTGCTCCCTGACACCCTGTCTGGGGGACCCCAAGGACCAGTTTTCTGCTGAATACTGCTACCTACCGATATGTGCTCCCAAGCTGTTTTGCACACGTGCAGTAAACATTTCGGACTTTGATCACCCAGCCCAGCGATCTGTGCCAACTTAAGTGTTCGCTGATGTGACTGTTTGCGCATGCGCTGCATTCCATTCGCATTCTGTTCGGCTGCATGTCTCGGCAAGGCTGCTTGTGTACAAGAACACAATGAGTTTACCTTTGATAACGGCCATTAATAATGTTCCACTTCATTTATTTAATTTATTTCTTCATTTAATCCCTCTTAACTCGGCCTCCCTGTTTGAAAGCCATTTCCATTGTGGGTTTTGCGTTTCTGTTGTTCACATTTCCAATGATTTCCAGTTCAGTCTCAATCGTCAAATTCGTCAGATCAGAAGTGCAGTCCACTTGTCTTGGGACTATATCTCGGAATTGGGACAATTGCTTCAACTTTGAGACTTTTTTCACTTAAAAGGGGAAATTATGCTTTTCAAAACTGCATGTTGACTATATAGAAATTACGTCAACTTCTGTTTTTAATATGTAATGTTACTTTAAGAGAGAATGCATGACAGAGCGAGTGAGCGCAGCCATGTGCTAGCATTATTCGGTAAGGTAGCATTGTCCGATAGATACAGTATACTGTAGCTGCTCCGGTAGCATTATTCGAGCAGGCAGCACTATTTGGCAGAACACCGGATTGGGGAGCTGGGAGGGAGCAAAAATGTGGACTGTCTGAGGGTGTTCTCAAGGACCAGGTTGAGAAACACTGCCCTAGATGAGGCAGGCCTGTGCCAAACACGTGCATGGGCATGCTAATGAACAATTATTATCACTGTAATTTTACTAACATCAACATCAGCAGCAAAGGAATAAAACAATTAACCTTAAGCAAAACAGGCTGCTAAATATGAGTGCAGGTTTTATGAAATTATATTACGCATATTAAAATTGAGAATCATAAGAAGTCAAACTGTGTGGAGCACAGTAGCAGGGTTGTGGTCGGGGCTGAATGCGGCGTAAGCCCCAGCAGTGGGAGATGCTGACAGCAAATGGGGCCGGTCCTGCGGCACACATGGAAATGGTTACAAACAGCCTGGCTTATCTCGCTCCGCGCGAACGGCAAGGTGCAGGGCGCCCCTTTGAACTTTTTCAAAGTGAGTCTGCCTTTATGCAAAGGGAGATAAAGTTGGGCGATTTTTCAGGGCGGAACAAATGAGATCCAGAATGATACGCCGCCACTGCGGTGTCCCGTGATGCCGCAGCATCAGAGAAGAAGAAATGGATTTCGACATGGTTAGTCAGGCGTGTGTGCAAGCAAAAAAAAAAACAAAAAAAAAGAAAAATCCCAGAGAAAATGAACTGACACTTTCTGCATCTTGCCCAGGATGCACTGTACCTAGTGCTGAGATCGACTCTAGGATAACCTCAACCTGGATACCTGGTGCAAGCCAACTACCTTTACCCAGGTAAAACCTGGGTACTGGATATGGATGGATGAATGATGGATGGTTGGATGGATGGATGAATGATGTATGGATGATGAATGGGGGGATGGTTGGATGGATGGATGGATGGATGAATGATAGATAGAGGGATGGATGGACTGATGAAAATACTCTGGATTTAGTTTTCACAATATTAAATGTTCTTCTAGTACCACTGGGTTCCATCAGATGTGGGTTTTAAAAGCCAGCGATGGAAAGAACCTGAACTTACCACCTCTTTTGAAAACACATTTATATGCCTTTCATTGTTACATCACCCGTAATAGAATACTTGGAGTTCAGTGTTAGGCAGAGGAGTTTGCATCTTCTCCTTGTGGTGCGCATGTTTCCTCAGAGCATTCCATCGCCCCACTGCAGCATAAAAGCTTGGCAAACCAGTGTCTCTAGATCATACCTTATGTGAGTGTGAATGTGACCAGCCTGGGCCAGCTCTGCCTTTCCAGGGGCCCTAGGCCAAGCTTTCCTTAGAAGGCTCCCCTGCCAAGGAAACTGAGGATCATTTCACTTCCTCCAGGTAATCCAGGTGCCCTAGGCAACTTCCTATTCTGCCTGGGGCTTGTCGGCCTTGCGTTTCCCAGCTTTGTGCCTTGTGTTTTCCGGAAGAGACTCCAGGTTCTCCAGAAACATACAATAGATAAACAATGGATATTTTTCATTGGACAATTACGTTCCTCTACGTTCTGTGCCGTGAACATGCTATCAAACTTCCGTAACCGGGAGCCCCATGGACATCTGGAAACCACTTGCTAGATATTCCAACCACATGAAAAATAAAACTGAGCTACAATAGTGCCACCAGAACATTTTCCTGTTGTAGGGACTGGATGGGGAGAGGGTCCAAGTTTGTGTCTGGAATTTCAGTCTGCAAACAGGTGAAGGGCTGTAACCCAATAAAGGCAAACAGACGCAAAGAAATACAAACAGCGATCCAGATCCAGAGGCCAAAGACCGGGAAAAAAAATCATACCTGATACCGGGAGTACAGAGAGTTTGACCAAATCCAAACCACAAGACCCAGAGGAAGAATCCAGGAAAGCTATCAGGGGAAAGCCGATCAGACATGGTGGGGAACACGACATTCCACGAGGAGGTAGCAGAAGACCAGGTGCTTTAATACCGTGTCAATTCATCAAATTGATGGTGCGCTTTACCTTTCTGGGGAGGCGGGACAGAAACCAACTGGGTGCAGCTGGGCGAGAAGTCGGCTTGATGTATAAATTTTGGTCGATACGTAAACATCAAGCACCTGGCTTTGCACGTAATGCTGGTAGCCCTACCCCAGAGTCAGTGACGGAGCTAATTTGCGACTTACACAGGCGATGGAACGACAAGGACCCTATTAGGGTTTATCGACAGACTCTACTTATTCTCTACTTGCTGGATGGCCTGACAATTTAGACACCCTCCCTGCACTTCGTCAGCTCGCTGATCGTGTCCTAAATATCTCTACAGAACATTTTTAAGACTGTTTAGTTTATTAGTTTCTTTGAGTAACCTAGATACCCCAGATCTTCGGTTTACTATAGTGTAGGGCAGTGTTTCCCAATTCGGTCCTCGGGGGCCCACAGTCAGTCCATGTTTTTGCTCCTTCCGAGCTCCCTGACAGTCATAGTCCACATTTTTTCTATCCTACAGAGGGCTGGGAGGGAGGAAAAACGTGGACTGTCTGTGGGTCCCTAAGGAAATACTGGTCTTTGGCATACATACTAATAACATAACAGTTTTACAAAATATGAAAAGACAGGATTTAATTTCATAAAAAAAAAAACAGGAATTTGGTCTAATATACACCAATGTCACTCTGTACAGTAAGGATAATCAATATTTGTTGCTCTGTGCAGATAATCCAGGCATGTACCTGTATATGTGTTAGTGAGTAAACAAAACCTTTCCCTCAGAGTATTATACTTGCACAGTGACTTACTTGGCTGATTGAGGCCAAGCTGAGAGCCACGGAGGTCAGCTCTAGCTATGTGGTGAGGAACGCAGGCCCACTGGCCATTTCTAGGCACACCTGGCAGGACCATCTGCGGAGATGACGTTCATTAAGTCATAAGTTCTCAGGACACCCTAGAACCTCAGCTGGCTGTCACCAGGCTCATACTGACCCCCTGCAGACTCAGGGGCCACACTCACACCTGTTGCCCTTTGTGACCCTGTGCAGGAACCACCACCCCCCCGACCTCCCACGATGCACCACACCACATAGGGGGGGCACGAGAGTGAAAATTCATTATCACCTCTCTTGTTCTCTTTAGCTCTAGAAACACAAGACGGGATTGGTGGAAAGCAGCAGGGGGCACGCAGCAGACCAATCCTTTGTTGCTGGACTTTTCCCTCTAGTGATGCGTAAAACCGCATTAAAGTTATACGATCACCAAATAACCCACCTGCTTTTCAGCAAGTTAGTGACTGCCAACCATGGAGAGGATTCTGCAAGGAATCCAGCACAAAGCAAACCTAGCATGTGATTTTTTTTCTTTTCTTGTAGCGTACACTATGTAGACAGAAAGCGCAGCCTTGGGTTGCTCTTTTACTTCCTGTCGGTGTCTATTACTGTCCCGTTCTTTAAATAAAAGCTTAAGGAGAAAGTAAAAAAAAATAATTAACTTAAACAGCCGTTCTTTCAGAAAGAAAAGTGTCACATTAGCAAATAGCCTGCATTCTTCAGAATGCAGCTGTTGTGTGGAGAAACTGCTGATTTGTGCAGAAAAAAAATGGAAAAATAACTGAACTCAGGCAAGGACCTTTCTGGAATATAAAATGTTTTTTCATGTCTGACAGAAATATGTGTGGCTTAGTGGGGGGGGGGGGGCAGTTTAGGAGCTATAAGCTAGTGAAAAGGAAATCTTCCCTATCATGTCCTGGCTTCATTTGTGGGACGCCATAATCCAAAAGGGTTATCTCCATGGCAGCCAATTAGAACGCATAGTTAATGGCTTGTTATGTAATATGCACACAGAAGTCTGCAGATGATAGTAGTTTTCACATTTTTCTTTGGACTCTCAATTAAATTCAAATACTGACCATTACATGGCCACTCAAGGACGTAAACCTTCTTATCCTGAAGTCACATCCCCTGGTAATATGGCTAACCAACACTCATTCTAGCAGGCATTTTCAACTGGTGAAAGTTAACAATCCAGAAAAATGCCCACTTACCATTCACAACTAGAATATTCCCACAGCAGGACGGATCAGTATCTGACCTCTTGGTACTGAGAAGATGGTTTAAGTCAAAGCCACTCTTATGCCATTTATTTTTTTGAAAAATTGTATCTTGCCTTTGGATAATTCTCTTTCTAGTACAGTGCAGATTTGTTTAAATACTGTTACTGTTAAAATGCTGTATGTTAGCTGATATCACAAGTACATAATAAAACAGCTGAAATTTCAGACAAAAGGATCTTATTGCATTTGATCTAGTGACACATATCGTAATGGCCTACAGAAGTGTGGAAAATCAGGTTCAACCTGCAGAAAACAGCCTGGGGGATATATAGAAGGAATTTTACCTACATCCTCATGAGAGGTGGCCCACTGGTCACAGTCTAACCTCCTGTCTCACTGTAAACCTTTGATGACTGCGTATAAAGGGGCTTGCACTCTGAGCTATCCCCTCACCTACAACATCTACAGTATGCCTTCCCAAGGTAAAGAATAAAACACAACATTAAACTGCTTGCCCACATTCATTTAAAAGCCAACAACTGGACAGAGATGGGTAGTTCAGGTCCAGAGAGTAAAAGTCCACAATAAGATTTTGTTTCAACCAACCAGTTGAGTACTCTGCGACTGTGGCTCCTTATACTCAGCTGGTCAATCAAAACATAATCTTGGCCTGGAGTTTTACTCTCTGGACCTAGACTACCCACCTCTCCAACTGGGCCAGCCAATCTGATGCTGTTAAAGCCATTGCATTAGATTTTCAGCTCTGCTCCATGCATATCTCAGCGCACGGGGGAAGCACCGCCAAGGTTTTAAGTGATGGATGCCTCTAGCGAAAATAATTTCCGAGTGGAAGAGAGGAAAAGGGAATTGACTAATGGTTGATTTAGAGCTGAATGGATGTGCATCTGGAAGCAGAGAAGATGGCAGGGATATAAAAGGCTGGCTTTGACTCCACACGTATTCATTACCCCACCTCAGTCGGACAGATTACTTCCACCCTGGCTTACCAGTCACCCCTCATCCCCACCAAAACAACACTCTGTTCTTGCTTAAGCTACATCGTGTTAATATTAAAAACTGCAGAGGAATAAAGTGAATGCATTACTGGCTGTATGGGATCCAACGGAACACAATGATTAGGCTTGTAATCCATTCCTCTCCCCTGTTTCTCCCCGGGATACCATTTTGTGTGGTTGGCAGCAATCCGAGGACATTTGTGTAAACTTGCGAAATCAATATAAACTGGAGAAATGCTCTCCCCAAACTGAAGAAATCACTGACATGAGGCTGCATCTTACTCCACGACGTTTAGCTATCGTCGTCACAAATTGTACAAGGAAGGACAGGGGCAGAATTCATTCAGTAATTCAGTATTAAGACAAAGGAGGGTTTTAAATCTTCTTACGTATCCTTCAAACTAACGAGGACGTGATCGATACGACAGATCACAAATCAGCCGCTATCTTAAGTGAAGGCACGCAGATTCCACAATTAACACTAGGTTCACTGTTTCCTACAACAGTGAACGTCAAACTCCTTTAATCGCCAAGCAAGATGTAATTTGGAATATGCAGCCCTTTTGTTTGCGATAATGTTCCGTTACTTTTATACCAGAAGCAAATCTAAGACCTTCAACCAAAAAGCCATAACGTTCCTAAAAGAGCCATGTCGTGAAATCTTGACGCGAAGTGACCAATTATTTTGGTATTTATGTTAGAGCGAGGCTTTTATTTTATTACGAGTGTGGGATTAAGATTAATTTCACAAGATTATCGAAGCCAGTGAGTACAAAAATATGTGACCTAAACACTCCTGTATTAGGGGTTTATGGATTTTTTGGGGTGACAGTGACCCTGCGACTGTGAGGGTTACTGAATATCCAATTTAACATTTACATTTAAAATAGGCATAAGGTTATAAATATCCATGCATACAGAGAAGAGGAGGTCTGGGTACCATAGCTGATGCCAGATCAGATCAGAATATGACAATCCTTTCCTTGATCTCCTCCTTGTCATGTCATCATTCATGGACTTTTCCAGTTCATAGTCATGCCCTTTGGAATACACAGTGCCCCTGTTATATTTTAACTACTAATGGACTGTGTCCTGCAAGACAGACAGCGCAATGCATGCTAGAATGTTTACATGACTTTACTAGTTACTAGTTATATGCTATACTTTCTGGGGAAACCATGTACAACACACCAGGAAGGTACCAATGGCATTGACAACAATCCATCGCAGAGCTTAATTCCTAAACATCAAAAATGATAATGTTTCAATAAAGGACAAAGACATTGCATACGACTGACAAAAATTTAATTTTTACCTGCCTGGATCTGGATGTGGTGTAGCACTAGCATAGAATTCATTGCAGAAATCACTAGATAGTATGTGAGTCTCCAGAAATACAGATTTGGGTTCTTTTCAGGGCTGTGTAAGACCTTTTTATTTTTATTTATCTGTCACATTTTCGGAATATTGTTTTTTCTGGAACGGGAGACCATTAGAAAATGTTTCATTTTAATACTTACTTACAGCAAATTTAAAAACAAATGTACTTTTATATGTAATATAAATTATTCTCTATTTGCTGTTGTGGCTATCCACAAAAAAATTATAAAACAAACCAGCACAGAGGAATAAAATTATTACACTTTGCTTTTTTTGCTGTTTTGTTTGTTGACATCTGTCAGGATTGATTGTTTGTCTGTATAGTTGCAGGACGCAATCAGATAGAAGGCAGCCGGACTGGTTTTAGCATGCCTGAGCAATAATATGCCTCCCAGCTTCCATTTTTACTCAGTTGTCATTACAGAATGGCGTGGGTAGAGTTTTCCCTTGTGTGGTCTTACAGCAGTGGTTTGGCGTAGATATTTTTGTGATAGAATTTATGGGCAGGCGGGACAGGATTCCAAAAAAGCATCTCAGAGAGCATCACTGCTGCTATACACCTCCGCAGAAATCTGTGTGGAGACTTTCTACACTCTCCCTGTATTCAGAAGAAAGTCCTTTGGGTAGTGTTATTTCTGTCAACTACCCAAAATCAAGCCTTCCAGGCCAGTCAACGAGTAAAAATTTACGAAAATGTTGAATCCCTGTGTTAGCACCCAGAAACCAACATTCTGCCTATTGGACTCTGATGAGATCGGTGCCAGATTGCAACAACCTTGTGTGGATTAACAGGGAAAAAATCAATGAATATTTATTATTCAAATGGCATGACAATGTCATGTTCAAATAGGAAAGAAAGCCATTGTAGAAATGTAATCTCAAAGCACCCCCGCAGAGAGAAGGCGTAATGGAGAGAGCGTCTAAGCAGATGAGCCGATTCGGGTTTATTATGCTGCTGACTGTCCGTTCAGTGTGTGTATCTGAGCACAAAGACAGAATGTTTCAGAATGAAATTGGCTTCTGTGTTCATTTTGGAGGTTAGCCTAAGCCTGTGGCTAGCTTGCCAGCGTTATCACGATAAAAAGGTGTTAGTCTTCACTCAAACTACTTTTCATTGTGCTTTTCAGGCAGAATTATACACCATATGGTCAGCACCGTCACACAGGTACAGAGGCACATGAAACCAGTGCTCAGTTGAAACAGCACGACAAGCACTGAGAACTCGATGTTTAACCTCGAACCCTGACACCCGAATTAGAAGGGACAAGGTTAGGGTTTACCTTCAGGGATTCTGTTGCAGTAAAGCAGCTCCAGGGGTGTGGGATTACCCTAAAGTCCAGTGGGTTATGCCGAAAAGGGACCCTAACTGACCTTGTTTCATTAAATTTAAGCCTAGAGTTGCCACCCATCCTGTATTTTACAGGGTCGTCCTATATTGAAATAATGAATAAAATGCCATACCCCATTGACACAGTTCAGCCCATAAATTTTTTTAAATTTTTAAATACCCCATTCCCCTGGTTAGGGCAAGGAATGCGGGGGTAAAGGTGCCTCCTGTCCTATATATATTATGGAATTGCCCCCTATTGAAAAAAGTTCTTCCCTGCAACAGGCAGATGCTACCATTGTGCCCACTCCCCCATGTTACCATAGGGCCCATTTATGAAAATTTGTGAAAGCAGTCTGAATATCAAAAGGTCACGAACCCCCTAACTTGTACAGTGTAGTAATCCATCGTCAAATGATCCAGTCATGCAGGAATGTTGAAAGGAAGACATGAAAATGTGTAAGCATGTGTACTAAACTGGTACAGGGAGGCAGGGGTGTAATTCACTAATATCATGGCAGGAGAAGAAATTATGATGCTAGGCAAATTCACTTCCAAAACATTCCTAATGCCACAGTACACAAAAGTGATGCCACTGCCCTCTATTCAGTCTCTTCAGAGCTTACACCAAGAGCACCGATTGGCTGCTGCTCGGAGCGCGTGGCTGAGAATAGCTGCCACCCAACCCAGGGAGGCTGCCCCTTCACACCGTTACCACAGCAACCACTCCTAAGAATCACCAAAACCATGTGTGCATCAGCTTTTTAAATAACAGAATTGGGGTGGGTCTGTCAAAACTTGACTTTTCCAAGAATCTACACTCTGCCCATTTAGCCGCGTTACAATTCTGCAGTGATTAGTGACGTCTCCTTCTGGTCCCTTGTCATTTAGCATTACACTATACAGTGTATACCCATTATACGGTATACTAATGAAATAAGTAGCTATGAAACAGCAGCTGAAATGAAAGGAACAGGGAATTGTCTCTCATTGATAGGACTAAGGCCGTTCCATGACAGGGTTTCGCATATAGAAACGGTTCATCGGCTCAGAATGTTTCCTGCCTTGATTTTCGGATTTAAAGCTGGCGCCTTACCTTGGCAGGTGAAGCACTTGATGTGGAAATGGGTGTTTTGGACGCGGACCACCTCACCCCTGCACACCTCCTGGCAGCGGAAGCAGTGGATGACTGTGGAGCCACGCCTGCTTCCCATGGGGCTCTGCTGATAGGGCACTGCTGGGGACAGGAAGAACCATTTCACACATCTCCCACCTCTACAGTGCAGGTGGAACGTGGGACAGTCTGTGTGTGTGCGCACAAGAGTCCGCACGTATGTTACCATCAATCATCGATTTGACAACACACATGATGGAAGTGGTACCAATAATCCATCCATCCATCCATCCATCCACCTATCCATCCATCTATCCATCCATCCATTTCCACAACACTCCTGCAGTATAGAGTCGGGGTGATTTCTGCTCACATTGAACACAGAAGGACTTGAGTAAATGACTTGAAATTAAACATTTTATTTATTAAACTATGGACTGACAGGTGACAGAATCGTTCACAATGCTCTGCGGCGTTGGACAATGTTCACATAAAAAACCATACAGGCGCGGCGAAGTTTTCAGTCTATTTGCCACTGTTGCCTTTTCTCAGTTGAAAAATTCATGCTGTGACTTCTTAGATGTTATCTGAGGGAAGCAGCAGCTCTTTCAGAACATCTCTTTTCAGTACCGCCTGCCTTTCATTATATTTGTCATTTTTCAGATCCAGCCCACTTGATTCTATGATGTCTAGGTCTGATGAGAAGCTAATTTATTTAATCAGACACTGGTGGTGGAGTGGAGCACATTGAACTACTGGGGTATTTAAAAAAATGGTTTGGCAGCCAGTGATCTGAGAAGATACACACTGGGATTTACATCACCAGATCAGCTTCAAGGGGACTGCCTGGTCATTATAGACTGACGTTGCTTTTACAGTCCAGGGTAAAGCCCCAGTGCCTGGGGAACTTCTTGGAACTCCATCCACTATTGGCATTCAACCATGGATCAACTAGCATTTTTGGCACTAATCGCTTGACTGGGCTGGCTGTCCTCTTGTATCAAAATATCAAAACATCAGCGATTCAGGTCCGAGTATCGGTTTCTACATTCTGTCAGAGACAATCTTGTTTTGTTCGTATAGTAGCAGGGGTTTTATCAATACAAATACAAGTAAGGATACAACATTACGGGAAAAAACTGAGTTAAGCTGCAACACCTGTGCCTCTGGAACTTTTAAAGTAAATTGAATCTATGGTTCCCTGTAAAGACCGAGGGGAGAGCGAGTGAGCAGTCTGGGGAGACGTCTCTGCTCCCATTCCCAATTTTCCATAAGCAGAGTATGATGATGACCCCTGGAGCTCCCCAGCTCTGCAGCTGCCGGCCGCACGCTTCCCGAAACATCTGCCGTCTCGCCCAGAAAGCCAGTGGGCCTGATATGGAGATGGCTAATGGGGGAGTTGAAAGACACCGCGGGATGGAAACTCGAAGGGGAAGTGCGCAGATCAAATGTGTCAGCCTGATGCCAAGACGACGCAGTCATTCGGAGACCAAACATCTGTAAGTCAATTTTCCATGGGTAATCGTAATATGGTCAGCGGTATCATCTGAGTAATGCTGGAAAAGCAGTAAACAGAATATGTTATGACTGATAAAATATACAAATACGGCAAACGGAATAATAAACCTTGCTAAAAATAGAAATGTAAATGCTGTACTTTCAGCTGCATTGAGCAAGTTTTCAGTGGAGATCCCCCCCAGTTTCTGCATTCAGGATTGTTCCCGTTTGGGGGCCGATATCCTGCTTCGTACATGACAGAGCAAAGCACTGTCTGCTTTTCTCAGGATGAATTCTGTAAAGAATTAATTACAAATGACCGTCAAAACTCTGAGATGATATATTCTAAGGGTGGTAATACTTTCTATGAATGCCATATATATAAGAAACTACAAACAGATTCATAACACATTATAAAGCATTCATAAAGCATAATAAACTTGGCTAAGAATATTTACAAAAAGGTACAACACATTATAGCCATGTTTATTATGCATTTTAAATGCTTTATAAAACTTTCATCTGTAATGCACAATAGATACCTTCATAATGCATTACAAAGCATCCTTAATGCTTATGCCAACCATTTTAAGGCTTTATGAAGTTATCTATAGTGCATTATAGATGAGAGCTTTATTGCTGAAGTATTATAATCAACACTATAATGCCTTATTAATTCTCATTGCTACCATTCATTCGTGAACCTCGACTTGAGTGAGGTAAAAAGCAGAGCCACTACCCCGCCCAGCCTTTTCATAGTGATCCTACCCTACGCATGTAGCCCCATTCTCTTCTGAATTACATTTCTTCAGTTCCACTTGACATGACACAGTTGGCACGGGTTCTGTGCCGGGGCCTACTGACTGTTACCTGAGGGATAATCTGTAGTAGCTGAACAATGTAATCCAATTAAAGCATTTAGAGATGGTTTATATACTGAAGCGATTTTAACATTCCTGGTTTTCTATTTAACAAAATACCCTTCATCCTTAAGGCTGATTTATACTCCTGTGTAGAATCTACAGCGTTGGTATGGCATAGCCGCAGAGCCTACACTGTCGCCTGACATTTCCTCCCCGGAAATGTAGCTACAGGCGTCAGGCTACACCGTAGGGTACATGACTCTACACAGAAATATAAATCAGCCTTTACAGTGTCTGACAGGCCACCCTCTCCACAAACCAATTCCCCAACTCAGACATCAAGCTAATTTTTGTTTCGTTCCCTTCAAGAAATTTCAGACCACTCTTCTATGCTTTCAAACTTTTCAATAGAGCAATTTTGTTAAGTGGTATAAATTGGCATTTGGCACTTTAGTGTTTAAAAATCTGTGTGTGGATTAAATTCAATTCCTGTTTGAGGAGCCACTTAAACTTACATTGAAATAGCACAGGCAAACTTCTGTTTCTTTAACCTTGGAACCTATTAATTCACTGGTCCCTAAAATTCGGGGCACCTCAAATAAGACAGTAACAATAGAAGCCGGACACACATGTGCCTGGACCACAGAAGCCATATAGCGGGTGGAAGCTATAAGGGCCCTAAGGGCCCCTGAGCGACAGAGAGCCTAAAAAATTAGGGAACAAATTAGGGAATCCAAACCTTTTTTCCTGCATTTCGAATCTTAATCTTAATCTCTTTTCTTCCTTTCAGTTGCCAACTTCAAAGTAGGGTATCTCCTACTCCATGAGGAAACCATCACTGAACCCGTACTTTGGGTAGTATGCCTCTGTGTTTGACACAGATCTCACATCCTGGCCCCCGAATGTTCCCCACCACCAAATCAAAAAAGCAACACGCATCCAATAAATCAGCTGTAGGAAGTCGTGTTGGTGCCTGGAGACACATGAGATCTCCATGCTAGTGTCAGATTTACGAATCTACTAATATTCAATCTCCCTGTTCTACTGGACCATTTTGTAAGGCTTAAGAAACATAGTAATTTTCCCCACAAAATAAGCCCACAAGTCACGTAACTAATTCACTGTGCCAAAAAACACACAACTAATAACCTAATACTAAGTCCATATTAATCAAGACTTTCGTTAAATTTAATTATGCCGCAAGAATATTTAAACAAATTCAATTACAGTAGGCCCGTTACGGAATGACCTTCGTTTGGAAAGATAAGGGAACTATCAACAAAATGAGCTAAGCAAACTGAACTCATTATTCCAGTAGTATAGCAATGAAGCAGCAGAGAGGCCCGATTTGGTAAGCCTGGATAGGAGACATGGAGTCATTGGGTGAACTCCCAAGATGTATACCTTGATCCTGTTAACCTGGTTTAATCGGTGACCCAGATGACTGCATGCACCCATTCTGCTGGTGGTATGATGTGACCAGGACCACTTTCAAGTGAGATGAACCTCGAATGCCACCAACTTGAAGAGTCCCTGTGGCTCCTTCCCAAAAACCTGCTTCATTAACCCATCTAACGAAACTCAAACAAGACCTGGCCTTTACCTCAAGCTTGCAGGAACATCCACACCTAACCAGCGCCCTTAATAAAGCCAACACACCAGCTTTCCTCTCCCAAATGTCATCCTCAGCCGATAAAACTACTGAACCATCCTCACAGACTCCACAGTCCAAGGGTGGCATGTCTTTGGTCCTACAACAATACCCAAACTCCTTTGGTGAGTCCTGTCTATACCACTTTTTTAGATAAGTATCAGACAGTTTTTTTCCTTACTCCCTCCCCCCACGGCAAAGCTGTTCATCATACATGCAGACAGTACTAGGACGCAATAACTTATCGGTGGGCGGGGACTCCCTCCTGAGTTTCTCAGACCCAAATTAGGAGGATGTAGTTAAAAAAGGATGTGCAACTTCCCTGGCATAATTGTTAGCATATACTTGACGCTAAAAATAGTATTTATACACATTAAGGCCCAAAATAAAACATGCATAAGTCAGCAAATAATAGCATTCTGTTAACACAAACTAGATCTGAGAGTAGCTAATAACAGCGATGGCTTCAGACCCAGCAAAGTCCTTCCTCTGCCACTTGACGTTCTTGGATCTACGTGTCGACCCAATAAGGGGGCCTGATCTCCCCTTTGCTCTCACGCCAGACTTATCCTGAGGCTGGCATTGGCCGAAGCAGAAGGTGGATGGCGTAATAGGAAAATGTAGGTGTGTGTGTGTCGGGGCCATGTATATATTACATGATGGGGACACATAGATAACATCATGGGGGACGTTTTGGAAACTCAATTTTATAAAAAAATCTGTGCAGTCACTAAACTAAAATAGCAAAAGTTTTGTGTTTTGTTTGGTTACTCAAGGTTAAGGTGGGGGCAGGGGGGGTTAGGGTTGTCATAGTTGGGATTAGGGTTATGCCGATAGAAATGAATAGATAGCCCGCCCAAAGATATGAATACAAATGTGTGTGTGTGTGTGGGGGGGGGGTAGGCTTGCAAAGATCAGAGTGTGGTAAAACCTAAAACTTCCTTACTTTATTGACATTTTTTCAGGTCCCCATTTGGGTAGCGACAATTTTATAAAAATCTGTGAATGCAATCAAAAAAGTAAAAATGTCAAAGGTCTTGAATTTTGTTTGGTTACTTATGGTTAAGGTTAGGGCTGGGTAGGGGTTAAGGGTGTTGTGACTGGAATTAGGGTTTTTCCTCATAGAAATAAATGGACGGTCACCATTTAGATAGGTATGCGGGTCTGTGTGTGTGTGTTTATGTGTGTGCGTGTGCCAAAGCACGAGACAAGCTGCCTCTCCCATAGAGCTGACGTGAACTCTCGTGTCAAACTTTCAGGGGCGAGCACAAAACGCTTGGGCGGTCGCCAAGCGGCGTGCTTATTCCGTGTCTGCGTCATTCGCGGCGCCTTTCCGAAATCACGCCCGGATCCCCTCAGGCGGAACATGGCCGGAGAGGGGGCGCTGACCAGCCAGGCCTGGCATCTGACATCCCTGCTGGGTGCAGCAGCAACACAAGCTGCTCTCCCCGGCCTCCTGCTCACTGTGCCAGCCCCGCGCGGCCGCAGCCTTTACCGCGGTGCGCCACGAGGCCGCCGGGCTGCGCCGCAGCCCCACAGCGTCGCGCCTGTGATTCGGCACGCTGCCCCCACAGCACCGCGCCCCGTCATTTCACAGCCGTGTTGCACGACAGCCTCACCGTGCTGCACCACAGCTTCACCATGTCACACCGCAGCTACACCTCAAACCCTCACCGTGTTACACACTGCCATCAACGTCTTATTCCACAGATAACAATTCCACCTCCACTGAAGGCATCTAAAACATTATTCAGTAACACTTTACTTGACGAGGCACAAATAATATAGAATTATGCTATCAATTATGTATTAATTAACCACAAACTAAGTCTTAGTTACATACTGATCTCATGTTAATTCATTATTATTGAAGTGTGACGCATCTTTCATCTCAAGCAGTTACTATATTTGTTAATATATCTGTGTATCTGAGTTACTTCTAAGTATTTTTACCCCCTCAAGTGTTACCCATTATTATTTTGGCTAGAATAAGTCTTACAGAGTTAAAATCCAGAACTATAACAGGGAATGACAAACTTTAATGAATTATAGATAATATTTTTTAACAATGATATGGAGAGTTTATAACATCACTAACAATCTGTCAGCATGATTTAGAATTACGGTCATCATCATAATTTTACAATGCGGGATGTCTCATCATTGAATCATGCAGTTAAAAACCCAGATATGACTGTGTTTAACCTTAAAAATACCAATAAATATTCAGGTCTGTAAATTAATGATGTTAAGAAGCAATATGTGTTTAAATATAAGACAATATGGCTTAATTTGGTAGAATCATTTTCTATGCAAAACATAGCAAAACAAAACATCTGGTCACATATAAATTTTTGTCATCAGATACAGATGAGTATGATTAATTATCATGGTGAGATTCTTGCTGCAGTGCACCATGGGAGAAAACACAGTACCACTGTAATTTCCAAGACGGATGCACGGGCCTCTGATTCCCAGTCACAACCCTACAGTAACGCTGATGAGAACGAACATAAAACGTGCAGCTTTGCATGTGTGCAATTTCGGCAAATTATACACGCACATACGTGTACGTACACATACAACGACATGTACATAGAAAGACCAACCCGGCCCTGTAATATGACGTGTCTCCAAGTCTATTTAATCAGCCTTGCTACATGCAATAAAAAGAGAGAGAGAAAGACGGAGAGGGGAGGATGCATAATCCCTCCATCCACAGCTGCAGGAGGCCATGCCTGACTGGGACGCCCTCCAATGCAGCCTGTGCAGAGGGAAGTGAAGATAAAAAGCACGCTACACCCAGAACGCCGATTTGCTAGGGTGCAACAGAAACTGCGCTTACATAATGAAACCTCAGAGGACCGGACAGACCGGGGGAGAGTCTATTCGCGGGTGGCGAATCAGGTGGCGTGCTGATTGGTGGAGCAACCGGGGAGGGGGAGTTGCCAAAAGGACCGCATGGCGTACCCATATGGAGGCCTGCGATTTCGGGCACTGGTCCTAAAAGGGACGTCAGGAAATGTGAGCAAAGATGGATGGAGCCCGCCGGACAGTTTGGGGGTGGGAAAAGCAGGCGAGCGGAGGCTAAAAAAAGATAAGCAGATCATTTAAGGAAGCGATAGAACTGTTGACGAAAAAATAATTTGTCACTTCTTTTCCAAATACTGTCCCGAAAAATGCATAAAAAAGCACTAACAGCTGTCTGGGAGTAAGCACAATGTCTTTCAGGGTGAATGTTGATCTAATATTAAAATAAGGAAGGCTTTGGTACATGTATCAGGAGAGCCCTCCGGAGGCTGGGGGCGGGGCCGAAGTGGTGCAGAGGCAAGCTACGGGGAGCAGGCGCTGAGGGTGGGACCGCACGCCGGTGCTTTGCTCGGATTTTCCACGGGAGGTGGAGAGAAGGCCTGTCGGAACACGGGGTCGGTCAGGACGCCTGAGTGAACAGGAATCTAGACACAGGGTGGGCGAGGGGCAGAATGTAGGGGGGGAGGTCAGGGACGCCCATCCAGCCTCCAGCTGTGCAAAAATGAGGTCTGCTTAAAAAAGGCACCCCAGGGGACCTCAAGCCTGAACCTGCCGGATGGTGCCATCGCCACCTCCATCAGAGGGGACCTGCGTCTAACTAACCCTAACCCTAACCATAACCCCAGCCCTCCCCGCAACATCAGGCTGCGATTTGCCTCCACAATGGCTTTCTTGGCTCTCCACAAGGACAGACCCTCCCCCCTCCATCACCCACTTCCCAACACTCCAGTTATCCGAACAGAAATATCGCTTCCATTAGCTGGAAGAGGGCGGGGAAAATCAAGACAACAGGCCAGACGGCCCCCGACAGCACCGGTAACAGCCTCTGTAATACGGGCTGACAGCTCCGTTATGACAGAGCGGGGGCCCTCGTCCCAGTGCTGGGCTGCTCAGCGCCTTTCTAATTCCCTCCTAAACTCTAATCAGACCTGTAATGTGTTTGGATATCTGCGACTGCCTGATTAGAGCCTGTCAAGGACACTCTCTAATAAAGGGTCCAGGCTTGAAGCGGAGGAATAGAATCCCTTTACAGGAATACCGTCCCCAGTCTGGAGCAGGAGGTAACCAAAATGTGCTGTTATCAAGGTCATGTGACCTGCAATGAAAAAAAATAGCAAATCAGCCTGCTGCATTTGAGCTGTCAGAGAGACAGTAAAGCAACCAATGGCAGCTGACTACAGAAGTGTAACTACCACATAATAATGTCGCTAATATTCCTGGCATGGAAGGACGTCTTGGAGGTCATCGGCTTTGCCGGGAGGTCAGACAGCTGATTGGTGAGCTGTGCTTGCAGCCTGAAGTCTCACCGATCTTCTGTCACTGCTTGAGACAAGGGTCAGGCTCCCATTTGGTGGCCCCCGGCTGATCTGCATGCAAAGCGGAGGTCAAGGGGGGCGACGGCTTTGTGGGAAACGAGCAGCCGTTCGGCGTGACCATGAAACGCCTCCGTGTCTGACTCGCGGCAAAGAGCCGCCGCCACTCGGCCTGGCCTTTATCAGACTCTGTACATCAGCAGAATCTGGAATTCGGCAGGAAATATACCCGGTAAATGCAATACATATATGCTTGAGAAACCAAAGACCACAGCAGAAGTTCTGGGCTATTGCTGATTAAGAACGCAGTGTAGAGCCTGGTTAATGAGAAATGCCATTTAATAAGAAACTTCTAGCAATCTTTCCACTGAGGGATGTCTGCTAGGGTTTGCCGCGCAGTAAATTAACCCAAGCAGGGATTGTGGGTAAGGACCCGGCAGTGTCCTGTGAGTTTTACTGTCAAACTTAAGTACAGCACAAAAAACGCTCCCTACCAGAGTGAAAGCCCCTAAAGTGGCTACGCCCGAGGAAACCTCTATCCCGGCTGATGATGGGAGCCCCATAAGGCATTTGCGTACAGTGTACATGCCCTGTGTCAGACTGGCATCCTGTCCAGAGGGTGCCCAAGCCTGGCGTGCTGTTCTATCTGGAAAAGGCTCCAGATGAACAGTTAGCTACACGCTAACATTAATATCGACAGCGTGGAATTAAGATACAAATGAGAAGATCAACGGGATAAAAATGATTTGTTTGTTGCATTTGTTGCATCGTGCTTGCCCACATCACCTCAGGGAGATGCCTGGCTGAGAAACAGTGTTCAACACCAGACTCCAGCTCAGACGTGGGGGTTGGGGGAGGGGAGGGGGGGGGGCGGCAGCCACAGTGTGGATCCTGAAGAGCCATGGGGCAGTTATCTGGAAAACCAAAGCCAAGTGACATGCCAGTGCTGCCAATTTAACCAGCCTAACTTGGCAAAACAGATCCCCAACTGAACTATTTTTTCGAGGCCTGCAAAATCCAGTCGGGCCACTGATCTGCCACAGATGTAGCATCACAAAATACCCTTCCCCCAGAGACAGACACAGCTGTTAATGGATCTGGATGATGCTATCTAACGCTTAATGGAAATCCTGCAGACAGTTAGGGCTTGTACACAGGGGCAGCATAAAGGGGGTACAGTTAGAATCATTCCAAAGGCCCCTGAATGACTGGGGCCCTAATAAATTTGGAACATAATTGGATTGGTCTGGGTTAGGAGTCCAAAACTTTTGACCGCATCCCTGTTTGTACACTATTTATCTTTAAGCCCCTTCTTCAGCCAACCTCAGATAATGTACAATAGGATGGGATCAAATCCAAAGCTTGACTGGTTCAATGGACAACAGGCTCAGGATGAGAGGAAGTGAGGCTGTACAGGACACTAAACCTGGTAAAATGGACTGTATAGATTTCTTTACATAAAGTGAATATAATTTTTTTTATATAGACTGAATGGCTAAATTAGTCTTTATTATAATTTCTGTAGATGTCCCCCAAGACCAATTACTGTAATACTCTTAACCCAGCCCTGCTGGAAAACTGACTTCCTTAACGATTGCTCAGTTATTTTTTTTTTTAATTAAGTACAGAGTTGAATATGAACATATACATTTGATTTGTCAGCTTCTCCTTGTAAACCATGATGTGTGGTTATTCTGTTCACATTTATTGAGCTTTCCTTACAGCACACATGTGGGAAAAAGCGTTGCTCAACCACACAGCATTGAAATATTTCCTCTGCCAGACATGGGATTTGATCCCATGGCCTGCCTCATATAGACACATAGACCTGAACCACCTCATTGGACGTCAAAACCGAATGCAAAACTAAGAGGTGGAGCTACTACTTCGATGAGGCATGCACATTATTTGTGGCCATAAAGTTTTAGCCACTTTTAAAAACTTCCCTCCCAAGCACCCATTCTGAACGTCATTAATATCACTTGTTATCTTTCGGAAGATTAAAGCAGAGCTAGTTGAGAGAAACGTGTGGTCATACTGAAGCTGGCAGGTACATCCTGTCTTCCAGGAATACAAATAAGAGCCCCTTACAAGTGCTCGCCTACGCCATCCCAACATGCGGCTCGCTGTTCCAGATGATGGAGGCTGAGCTGCTTTGCATATCTCTCAATTTTAAGAAGAGGCTTTAAATGGAGTAGTTTGTTC
>JAODKN010000048.1:5194819-5214537 GCA_026774425.1 Petrocephalus zakoni | reverse complement strand
GTTCCAGATGATGGAGGCTGAGCTGCTTTGCATATCTCTCAATTTTAAGAAGAGGCTTTAAATGGAGTAGTTTGTTCATTAACAGATTATTAAAGGACAACAGTTTGGAAGTCCGTCTCCGACAAAACGTCTGCTCCTCCTAAATGTGTGCTCCTCCTAAACGTGTGCTCCTCCTAAATGTGTGCTCCTCCTAAACGTGTGCTCCTCCTAAATGTGTGCTCCTCCTAAACGTGTGCTCCTCGTAAGTGTGTGCTCCTCCTAAATGTGTGCGCCTCGTAAGCATGTGCTCCTCCTAAACGTGTGCGCCTCGTAAGCATGTGCTCCTCCTAAACGTGTGCTCCTTGTAAGCATGTGCTCCTCCTAAATGTGTGCTCCTCATAAGCGTGCTCCTCCTAAACGTGTGCTCCTCCTAAACGTGTGCTCCTCCTAAAAGTGTGCTCCTCGTAAGCGTGTGCTCCTCGTAATGCCCACAGACTGTTAATATTCTTCATCCGTCTCCACGCCTAAAGGTCTTTGACTGTCAAATGTCGACACCCTAAATTATCACACCCTCGCTGCTTCTCTTCTCTTTGGGAATTCCATGAGCATGGCCAACTAGCTCCGGCTAAATCCACTCTCTGGAATGGGGGAGGAGGGGTAGTGGGGGTGTGATCTGACATCCATCAAAACGCCTAGTCAGTCTGTCTGCCTGCATCCCCAAGTGTGGAAATCGTCTGGAAGATTCCTCACTCTCTCACAAAAAGCTTTGGAGCATAAACGCCCTTCCTACAATGTTACTACCTCACATTTGTGGGGTCGCCTGCTTTTAAATTAACTGTACTATCATTAGTAATAAAATATTGCAACTTGTGCTATAAATTGAATGATGAATGTTATTTCATCACCATGGACCTGTCACCTCTACATTGACCTCTACTGTAAAATGCAGCAAGGGTTTCAATGTCATTTTAATTCCCGATACACCTCCCCCCTAACTGAACTACTCTTCACACTGGTACTAGAACACTCCATCTGGTTGCAGCATGCAGTATGTCTTGTAAGCCACAGAATGCTCCAGCTTAATAGGTCCAGCATGTAGACATATTAAACAAGCCACACGGCTCAGTCTCTGGGGCCAGAAAAACACTCCCGTCTCTCTGCCTTGACAGATCTGGGAATCATCTTCGCGGTTTTTTTTGTGTTAAGCTATATTCATACAGTAGGAATAAACTGCCCTGTGACTTTGTGTTTCCATTCACGATGAGGTATGGTGCTGGGGGCATGTGTGCCCACGTCCCTCAAAAGTCATCCAGCTCAGTCAGTTGTGAATTTTGGTACCCCGGACATTCCCTGGAAGGTGCTTATCTTTACCTGAGCGACATTAAGGAGGTTTTCTATCCTCTGGCAATAAAGCTCTGGGGGAGTATGGTGAAAAACCGATTTAATTTTACACATCACTGCACACATACCAACAACTTCAAAAGCGAAGAAACAAACGAGTCGTGTAGAAAGTTATCCCATGGCATGAACTCATACCGCTGCAGCTAGCAGACCAATTAATGTTCAGTCTGATACACTGGGTTCCAATATATGTTTAAACGGTAGTATACAGGACAAGCTCTTTGACTCAACTATATTTTGTGAGAGGCACCATATATAAAACAAATTAAACCACATAAAACAAAAAAACTAAATGTGTTTTAGAGTTTTATTAAGATTCCACTCTAATACATGTATAATGAACACCGTTACTTTGTAACGAAGCGCACCACGTGGTCTGCGCAGTATTTTTGTTTGATGACTGGGGGGCATTTGATACGGATGGTGCCCAAAGACTCAGGACAAATCAAGCACTATCACCTAGGGTTACATTTCCACCCGGCACCGTACCTCCCCAAAAAGACACGTAGTAACAGTGTTTGGCCATCGCTTAAATATTAGCAGTTCTACGAAGCACATTTTAAAGAGTCATGCTGGTAAATAAAGGTGGAGAAAAGAATACAACTGGTTGTACTTAAAAGGATAACAGGGCCTTTGTGAGTTTTGGAGGTTTGTCCAGATATAGCCTACACTGTAGATCTGCTTTAGGTGACAGTGGCGGTGTAGCTTAAAGTTGGTGCGTGTCACTTCTAAATGAACAACGAAAATATATTTGCAGCAAAATATATTTGAATTGCGAAGGCAAATTATTAACGTAGTGGACCATCCAAATCATTTTACGTGTAATTACAGACATCTAAGAAACCACATTTGTATATTTGTTAACTGGATAAAGAAATGACCTAAAACAAATAATCGATTCAAAATAAATGTATGTACAGCAGATCAGATTAAATACGTGGTACTTTGCTTTATATACAAACTGCCGAGAAGCTAATTGTGCACACTATATACACATATGAAAAATTCTCACCTGTAATATTAAAGCATCGCTATGTCTTATTGCCTAAAATAAAATATTTTTATGAGATGACACTATGGGACTTATTGTTGGCAGACTAAATAGCTTTATGTTTAAAGGCGATCCGTGTTAATACATGATTTATCCTACACATGAGCAGAAGAAGCAGGCGGTACTTACCACTGCTGCTCATGATGCCAGGTTACCGGCGTGTGTGGAAATCCTCGATTACCAAAAAGACAGAAAGAAAGAAAGAACCCGCCCCCACCAAAAAACAATGCTGAATAAAATTGTTAATAGAATTATTATTAATATCGGTCGCTGATGGTATCAGTCCTGTTCAATAATGAACCTGTAATTTCCCAATTTGGAGCAGGGTGTCATTCAGTACGGCGCGGAGCCTCCACCAGAATAAAAAAAGGCGAATTGAGGACGCCGATTTCTTATAACACTGTTGCTGGCATTTATTTAATTTGCGTTCAGTTTGATGCGGTTCTCAGCGAAGCCGGGCTGGGATGGAGAGACTCCGCCGAGCGCTTGCATCCCGTCCGCGGCGTGATGCGCTCCGCCGGCTGCAGCCTTTGAGCATCGCGCTTCGGAGCCGCTCCGGGCTGAGCTTCCGCTAAATGCCAGGCATCTGACATGCGGAGCCCGAAGTGGCTCAGCCGAGTGTGAAGTGACGGGCGGGGAGACGGCAGAAGCCTGACACTGCCCCGTCCTTAAGGGGAAACGGGGGCGCCCACTGCCAATAAACAGCAAGCCAAGTTTGCCGGCATACCACCCACATAACCCCCCCCCCCCCACAAGCCATAAAAACAAACCAGCAAAAAACGATATATAAAATTGATTGCATTACTCTAGAGTTGTATCCGAGTTATATTGCTCAGCTACAGTGTTCTTAGTCTACTCCATTAAGCTACTTTATATTCTTATGTTTAATTTAATAGTTTATCGTAGTAGTACTTCTCCTTAATAAATAAATTCACAAATATTATGTATTAATTTTAATTATCCAGCGATCACCCGGTTAGATCCATTATGCATAAAAAATCTCGGAAAACCTAAAGGTAAATGGGTAACAGCGACATCTGGTGGACTAGGAGTGTATTACACCGTAGCTCAATGTCAAAACTGTAATTATAATTTATGGATACCTAAAATTTTTGATACCGGGAGCAAAAACTCTTCCACTGGTGTCAATTAGTAATTAAAACACTATAAATCACTGTCTTGTGCCCACCACTTACTGGAAGAATAACTATGACTTCATAAACCCAACAGAGGGCGTTATGTGTTCTCCGTGGATACAATTCAGAAATGTGAATATTAATACTAAAACACTTAGAATCGAAAATATGCAATGCATACGTTTATGCATATGTATATAATAATACAAATAAAATAACACCTTCTAGACTATGCTATAATAGATGTGGCCTACAACTATTATTGAGAACAATGTATTTGGAACTGATTTCATGGTAAAAAAAAAAAGGTAACTTAATACTATTATAGCTCATTCCTCCTCCTCCATAGCTACCCGCGTAGTGCAGGTTTGCAGTATTAGCCTGGAGCCCATCCCAGGCAGCGTAGGACAAAAGGCCAGCTCACACCCTGGTGGGCTGCCAGAGCGCACACACACACACACACACACGCAGTCACACACTATGGGCGATATGGAGCCGGCCATTGGCCCACTTGCACGGCTACAGGAGGGACCTGGAAGAAAACCGTGAAAACACAGACGGAACACTGGCACTGGCAGACATGTGACATGTAACACTGAGCCCCCAGCTCTGGTGGTCAGGGGTACCCGCTGAGCCCCCACACTGCCGAACATCATAGTCAGACAGTGCTGAAACCTTAAACATGCAAACAGTTTCCTGACAGAATGGGAGCCCCTTCCAAATTAGCCCCTGTCATAGAAGGACAGAAGATGAAAGGGCAGGATATCAAACATATGGGTGATATCATAACATGCCGGCACTGTCAGAATAAATAGTATAAAAGAATAAATAATACCTTTGAAGGTACAATTCCTTGTCACTGGGGCTGTACCCTTAAGGGTCTGCCAGTTGCACTCTAGCTGTAAGCAAATGCAGCTTTTAAGGTATAGAAATGGACTCTGAGGAAGAGTTTTGTACCACTGGGGGGACATTAATGTTACTTATACCTTGAGGAACAAAACTTCATCAGGGCTGGACCTATTCTTCTGACAGGGTCTGAGACCAGCCGCAGCGGTTCTATGAGCAGGTCCGAGGAATATGACTAAGAAAGCAGCAGGAAGGAGGAGTCACAAGAACTTAGTCTGTCATCTATTACAGCCACCATAGGTGGTGCTGTTCCCTTGAGGGTGGAATTTTCACAGTCTGAATTCATATAACAATTGTAATTCCTTAGACTGAGATCAAATCTACATTTTATATTACAATAATCATTATGTAGCAATTACCATCAACCAAACAGGCACCAATTAGGTGATTTTGCGGGCATAAATAGGGGCCAGTTATCATGGGTCGCTCTGTAGGCTCTGGGTTTGTACCCAGCCAACGGCTATATGTATATGGAGTCCGCATGTTCCCTTTGTGACCACATGGGGTCTCTACAGGGACTCTATTATTCTCTCTCAGTCCGAAGACACATTTTAGGTGAATCAGTGAACAAACATTTCCATTACTGTGTGAAATTATATGTGTGCCATTTAATGGACTGGAGAACCACCCAGAATATTGCTGTGCCCCGGGCATGCTCAGGTAGGCCCCGGCCCTCCACACGACCCCTTACCGGATAAATGGTCATGGAGCACGGATGGATATATACATCTAAATGTCTTATATGAATCCATTTTCACTGCACCATTTATCATTTAATAATGTTCCCTTTGTTCCCATCTGCGATGTTCAGGTTCTATGTGAATAGCCACCGTGCAGGAAGTTGTGTCTTCTTCGCCTGTGTGGCTCCAGCAAAGTTCTGCTCCCTTAACTGCAAAGGACAGAGACAGATGAACCACTGGTGCTTTATTGGGGCATTTGCTGATACAAGTGTCTCAATCAGTCTTTATATTATATTTTTTAATGGTGTAAGATATTTACTTTGGTACCAAAGCAAGGGTGTATATTTACTTCCACATATTCACGGGGTTGCTACGCTTTGCCTGTGATCGGTAGGTTGTTGGTTCAAACCCCAAGGTCGGCAGATTGATGTCAGCATTGGACCCTTAACCTCCAGTTGCTCCAGAGACTGCCTGACCCTGCTTTCTCAAAAATGTACACCGCTTTAAACAATAATGTCTACTAAAAATGTAAATATGATAATGTAAACCATTGTCCACCCTCTGATTCCCAAAAGCACACTCCATCTGGTTTTTCTCATTTTGTTTAGTGAGTTGTTACTGTTTTTCTTTTACAAAACTCCTGCTGTTTCTAGAACATCCTAAAATCCCAGTGGATGTTTCCTTAAACTATCTCTGTGGCATCACATAAGTGTGATTTTAGTACCTACACCCACTGCCAAAGTGTGAGTAATAGAAGGCTCCCTGTCAGATGAGTCGGACCTCAATCGCTGCCACTTTGACCTCTGAGGTCTATTAAATGCCCTGTTCCATCTGTGGGGAATTAAAGCACAAGCCTGTCTCTCTCTGGGGTTTGGTTAGAGATATAGACCTCCTGTCTGGTGCACTGGACTGCAGTGTCTATCAGAAGAACCCGGACCCGTCTGTGCGCTGAGCTCTGACGGAGTTCTGGGCTGGTTCCACTTCCAGCATGTTGACAGCACCTGGAAATTGCAGGAGGCCTAGCAAACTGACTGTGGATTGATCACAAATACATATGTGACAGGCAGGTCTGCTGGGGCAGGTATTGTCATCTACATCTGCACGTGATGGGCATAAAGACAACGTCAGCTGGGTTTCTGTGGGACATTGTTTTTCATAATAATAATGCTAGTACTTTGATTGATGCCTCTTGAAGTCTTTTTTCGCCTACCCCATCTTGCTCTCCATGACACACGCGTAGGTGAGAGCGAGCTTTGCCGCGAAGGGCAGCCACCTGCAGCAGCGCCCATGGATCGCTGGGGGTTAAGGGCCTCGCTCAGGGGCCCACAGACGTGTGACTATTCTGTTGGACTCAAACTGGCCACCTTCCAATCACAGGCACTGAGGCTTGAGGTTTCATTCATAAGAAGACCTCTTCATGTGTTATTGATGTATACTTCAGAAAATGTGCCTTATTAACAAGGCACTGTGTCAGCTTACAACCACGGCTCATTTCAGAAAGGGTTCTATTTTTGTAAATAGTTTCAAAGCAGAGCCACCTTCCCTGACTGCTAGAGTTTTGTCATTTATCGCTGTTTTGTATACCTGCGGCAGATTTAATTTTTTTTTGTAAATCACATGTTCAACGTGTTGTTGATTGCTCAGTTTTACACTGTAAAATCATTCATCCCTGGTTAGATCTAGAACAGATTCCTGTGGGGCTGTGGTAAACTGCATCGCTGATCGCTGATGGTTGGCTTGAGGAGAGGCTGTTAACTTGGTCCTTGTGTCACTGTAGGTGAACAGGACTGAGACAAAGCGCTCCCAGTCCATGTCACCAGTACTCTGAACACCCAGCGGATCAAGACACCAGTACTCTGAACACCCAGCGGATCAGCCTGGATGGGATCGCATTCTTGCAATGCCTTAGCTGAACTCAAATGGTGGTACTTCTTGTAATTTGTTTGCCCAAATTCCTGTCTGATCATATCTAGGCCTGCTTTTTTTAGCTGTTAAGACTCCGGGGTCCTTACACTTTTGTGAAATGGTTCCCTTGCAGAGTCAGTGCCCTAGAATACCCAACTAAGGTCCTGGGTTTGCAAAAGATCACTTGTATAAAACACAGATGCTAGCGCAAAAAAAAATAAAATAAAATTAGAAGAACAGCAGCATTCCAGATGTTCCAGATGCTTAGGACACTATCCTGGAATGAGTGTAGCATGTACTTTAAGTCGTTTTCAGATAGCACCCCCAAATTTCCTGTGAGCTTCCTCATTTCATTGAGAAAGTGACGTGCACCCTTTAGCACATAACTCAGATATTTATGGCTCAAGATTAATCAGTCTGTTTAACTTCTCATTAATGCACCACAGTGTACTGAGAGGTCTTATGCAGAGTGTGCATAAGATATGAGTGCATTTGATGGGTAAATATGCAGGCCTCCATCTGCCAGCTGTGCTTTAGAACTCTCGGGTCCTTTAGGCCTGCTGTGCAGGCCTACTTTTGTTTTTCCAATATGTATGTTAATTTATGAAATCGCACGGAAGGATACGCGACTCAATAAAAGGAGTTTTTTCAGCTACCGTCTTCCTGTAGGAGGGCTAACAATTTTCCTCAAACGCTTACTGGCTACAGTTTCCGTCTCGTACCTTTTTCACCACATCAGTATCATTTCGATGTGATTAAATTCAGGTTAACTTCTTCATATTCAAATTTTAGACCGCCGTTTTTAATCACATAGTGTTAGGGTCCACAGATTTGGATTCGACTCGTCCCTTGTAATATGCACATCTGGAAGCACCACTAGATCTGTGAAAAATGTCTAATCTGACATTATATATATATATATATATATGAATGATCACATCTCAGCAGACGTAACCTTGGAGACGTAACCCTGGAGACATAACCCTGGAGAACATATTTCAATAATAAACTTTTGTATATCTTATTTTTCTTCCATATTATTTAACCTTTATGACAGAAATATACTTTGAATACAAAAATAGTTCTATCAATAGTCTAGAATTTCATTGTTTACTTCCGTGACCATCTGCGGGACTCACATTTCAGGCTGTGCCCTCTTCCTGCCGTGGCATTTTCCATCAACTTGTATCTATATTAAAAAAAAAGGTTAAGGACCTTTATAATATGAATTCATGCATTTTTTTTCCAGTGCTGTTAACTGTTAAAAATTGCTATTTTAATTTTTTTTGGCAGTTCATAAAATAGTTAGATGACTCATTAATGAATCATTAACATAAATTATACCTGTGGCATGAATTTGTTTTTAAGCAAAATTTATAAATTGTAGATGACGACATTTAGATTATTTATTCTATAACAAAAAGACGTGAAAAAAGGTGAAAATATTAGCTATAGATTAGTGTCAGATTTATCACTTTTAATGGCATAAGAGGCAGTTTGAGAAGGGGGGTGGGACACAACTTCATAATATAAGTACAAAGGTCTGAATCTGAGACATTTGTGGTAGTTCCTGCGCCCCTGATTGCTATGCATATGGAATGGGCCTGGAAGTGTGCCGGTCAGCAGCAGGTAAGGAGGTGAGGAGAGGCAGCTGGGATGCAGCTAGCGGTGATCAGAGGGCCCTGATGAGAGGCTGTGCTGGCAGAACCTTGGTGTTAGAGCTGGATCTAGGTTACTGCGAAGTTATATTTAGCCCACCTAAGAACCAATGAAGAAGACACCATTTGTCGTTTCTCTGCGATGATATCAGTGCGGTTTGGGCAACTTTCAGTACTGTAGACTGTTAGAGAACATATTGTTAACACTTTACATAAAGCAGTCATTATACTGCATTACTCATACCTCCATAATGCATTATAATGCAATCATAATGCACTCATTATAAACCAGGCTACAACTATTTATAAAAAGGCATTATAAACACATTATAATCACGTGTATTATGCATTTTGAATGCTCTATCAAGCTCTCATCTATAATGTCTATAATGTAGCACAAAACATTCTTAGCGCTTATACTGGGCATTATAATGCATTATGAAGGCATTTATAGTGCATTATAGATCAGACTTTCATAGTCATAATGCACTAGAAACATGGCTATAATGTGTTCAGTATTTATAAATGTGTATAAATGATTATAGCTGATGATAGTGTTTATAATATTTTATGAATGTGTTACAATGAATTATAATAGCCTGGCCAGGATAACTGGTTAGATGACAAATGGAAGGCCATGTTTACCAGGAGCTATGTCATATTTCTATAATATCACACTATCGCAGAGCAGAACATCAATTAGTTTGTATTGTTTTAATGGGAGCTGCCTCCCTGGTTTTTCACGCCTATCAGACACAGGAGAAGAAATTTCTGCGAGTTCAGGATACCAGGGACACAGACTTGCAATCACCTGGATAATTCATCAGGGGAGCTTTCCTTAAAAAGATTCTGCCCTGAATGTAAGATGCCTGGGAGCACTTGATAGAAAAAAGGACAGAAATATTAAAGCTACACATTTGACTTTTCTATTATATGTGCATTTCTTCTTACTTTGTCTAGGCGCGATTGATCAGAATAATGCATGTTGCTTGTCTGTGGTAATCTGGCTGTTTTTCCTCACCGCTTGTGTCTTTCGTAACTCAGCCCAAGAAAATGTGCACAGAATTGAATTAGACTCCTCACTGACTCACACTGATCCAGGGGGTTAATGCAGGAAGACCTACGAGGGCTGAGCCTGCAGCCCTGTCACTATGCAAACCCCGGAGATCAGAGCCGTCTGAGCACCAACCTGCCATACCCAGAGAATGATGGGTTCAAGGAAGCAGAGGAATAGATTCGGGTGGAGAATATCAGCAGGTTATTTGATCAAGCCCCATGATTGGTCCTGCTGAAATTATGCTGAACTTCCCCAGGCGGGTTCCAGATATGGAAGCATTGCATCAGAAACCAAATTCACTCCCCTGAGAGGATCTGAACCAGAATCAACTTCATTCGGCAAGTACAGCCTGAGCACAAGGAATTGGTCTTGGTGCAACTGGTCCCATTATAGTAAAATAAATTACAAAAATAACAGAGAGTATAACATAGAGCAATAGCCACCAGCAATATAGATTACATACCAGTAAACAAAAAGTTTGTGAATTATGTAAATTAATCATTGCAAAATGATGTTTTATTTGTTTTTCAGCTCCAGTAAATATGTTTTATTTGTATACAAATAAACGAATTGAAATGGTTAAATTAATTGTAAACCAAGTAACAGAAAGGTACTCTAAAATGAATTTAATATTAAACATTTTTTAATAGTGTTTCATTTGAGGGATAGGGTTTGTTGGTCCATATTGCCTCATGCATTCAAGGCTGTGGGTTTGAATCCTGTTTAAGCTTTGGATAATTCACATTAAAAATAAATGCTTGGAGGACTAATTGATGGCAGAAACATGTGTGTGAAAGAGAGGGGTAGAGATTTATTGAGAGAGAGGGAGAATCAGCTAGAAAAGACAGTGCTAGGTGCTTCCTAGAATATACTCTGCTTGGATTTATGAAAAAGGATCATTTAATTTCATCTCATCTCGTAATAGACACGGGATATTAAATTCTGTGATTTATCTTCCGAATGTGTATGATGTAAATACAGGGGAAAAAACACAATTACTACATGATACGCATTAAAGATATTATTTATTACAGAAATACAAACTTCATTGGACATTTCTTTAATAAATACGCGATCACGTGATCTCTCACGTGATCTCCGAACACTGACGTCTTGCCCAGCACAGCGATATGCAGACTCGTGAAAAGTGGCTTAATGTTTACGGTAAACGTGCAGTTTGATCGCATGCAACAAATAAGCTGAATTCTGCGTAATCAGCTGCCACGTACAGAGATTTTTCAACAGCCTTTAAAGATGCATCAAGCAGCAGGTCAGAAAAATAGCTTGTTAATCAAACCCTTGACCAACGAAGGACCACAGTACACAGGCCATTGTTACACCGTAAGGAAATTGAAGCACATCCGGTTCAGGGCATCACTTATTAATTTTACATTTTAGCGTGATACTGTCTCAACAATAACTGCACCATTAAGACTAGATGTTTATTTATTTATTGTGGTGCCGTATAGCTGCTTATTTCAATCAGACAGATTATGAAAAGAATGAAATATGTATTTAAAAAAACTGCATGCAAAACGATTTTGCTCCTGCTACAGGCATGCAGTCTCAGTAAGGGACAATTTCTGGGAATAGCAATAAGTTTTAGCGGAATCTGCTTTCAATATTGCTTAAGGAATGCAAAGTTAAGTGCTGTGTCGAAGTACTTTCAAGCACGATTTAAAACAATATGGCACAACAGTGCTAGGGAGCGGCTGTGATCTACTACACAAACTGTACAAACTCACAGACTAAAAATTCATATTCTGGGCTTTGCTGATGGGATATGTACTGCAGTCAGGCTGCAGTGCTCAGTGCAACCATTAGAGGGCGACATGTACAAATAAAAGTGCACCGAAGTGATCGGACAGTGAAAAAAACGTGATAAACACAAATCCACATTGCACTTACATCGTCATTCCGAACACCATGCACAGCAAATTTTCCAGTCATTTGTAGCGGCTGCATGTTTTGTTGATGAGAAAAATCTTGAGGTTCACAAAATGTTTACCACGTTCTGTACATAAAAGCAGCTCCTGCATAAATACACGGATCACTAGCTACTAGGTACTTCAGCTATGTGGAAAAAAAGATGCTAGAAAAGACGCTTGGCTAGATTTCAATTGGCAGCCAGTTGTGCAGATAAACAGATGTTAAATCAATGTTAAATTGCACACAGTTAATCACACTTTTCTCTCCTTAACGGACTTTTTTGTGACAAACGGCAAAACAGCACAGGCGCACTTTTGACACAGTGAAAATCTGCCCTACATTATACAGAATTGCATACACACCACAGTACGAGGGCACAACGCAACTCGACAACAGTATTAAATCAGTAACACAGTAACATTCATGTAAAAAAAACAACAACAATTTGTGCGATGCTTCATTTACATATAAAAATACACGAACTTGTTCTATATAGGGTCTAATTAGTCTTCGAACAGTAAGTTCGGTTATTCATTTATTTTCATTCCTTTCGCCAGTCAGTGAAAACAATCGGGAACATTGACTCAACGTGTCCGGGCAGCTGCAACCTCTCAGGAAAGACAGGAAAGCAGCCTGGACGTCTTCTGACGATTCTTCCACGAAAATACCGAGGCTTATTATTGCGTCAAATGTATTATTATTATTATTATTGGCATCGTTATTATTATTATTAATATTATTATAGGGCGCTTACCCGTTTCTGAAAAAGCGCCCGTCGTCAGTGGAAGCGCCCCTGCGCACCTGTTCCGTTCCATCAGCGCGCTGAGAGACTTTTCTCTCTATCCTTGCTGCGCCATCACTATCCTGCAGTCATCTGTCCCTTTAGACAAAGCCCCAATGTTCATGGAATGTATCCGAATGTCTGACCCTCTATTCCCGAAATTATAGAACAAACTGAATATTTCACTCAAGATAGCTGTCAGATTCTGTTCGAATATAAAAAATAATTTAACACACGTTGAAAACAGTGGTCGACAAAATGGATGTTTTTAGAAATCAAACTATCTTAAAAATTGCTATTTAGTGTAGAAATAAAAAGACGTACAAGTGTTAAGACTGGTTGGCTTTTCTTAAATAAGGAGGCCAAGAACATCTCACGTTACAAACTGAGGTAGATAACCGAAAATTAAATGTTACTAAAATGGACACCACTTACACATAAATCAAGTACACCCTTTTGCCTAGAAGCTGCACTTAGCTGAACCTGTATATCCTCTTTTTCTGTTTCCAGAGTTAAACACATGCTCTGCACAAAAAAACCTTCCTATACCTGTGTTATTGGTCTTTTATTTGAGAAAAAAACCCAACTTTTTGTGGAGGCTATTAGTTAAAGGGCAGTGGTTAAAGCTTTGATTCTTTCGGTTGGACTTTGAATTTTTTGGGACAGCGTGTTCTCACCCCTTTCCAGACTCCCCACATCCACATTCCTGGCTCCCGAGTCGCACCTGTTCCTGGCCTGGAGCTCACTGAGCCAGCTGGTCCCCCCGTATAAGTTTCCATTGATACTTCCCTGTTTGGTGAAGGACACCCTCCTTAGACACAGGATTTCCTGAAACGCATACCTGAAGTCGGGGCTCCTACAGTAGATGAGAGGGTTGAAGGCCGAGTTGGCGTAGCCGATCCAGTTCAGTATCCTGAAGGTCAGCTTGATGTTCTTGATCTTCCATATGGCCGTCACCACGTTTAGGACGAAGAAGGGGAGCCAGCACAAGGTGAAAATGCCCATAATCATTCCTAGGGTCTTCAGGGCTTTGTGTTCCCTCAGGCAGAATTTGGTCCTTTTTCCGTTCCTGGCCTCAACGCCGTCCCGGGGCGGGCCACCATGGCTGAGGAAGCGCCCCTCACACCTCTCGATCTTCCATAGCTGCTTCTTGGCCTCCTGGAAGACGCGGCTGTAGACGAAGACCATGACCACCAGCGGTATGTAGAAGGAGACGATGGAGGAGGCGATGGCGTAGGCGGCATTGGTGTTGAACTCGCAGCAGCGGCTGTTGTTCATGCAGCGCAGGGACTCGGGTTCGTCGGAGATCCACCACTTCATGTGGATGGGGAGGAAGGATATGAGGGCGGCCACCAGCCACACCGTCAGCACCACCACACGGGCCTTACACTTGGTCAACAGCGTCTGGTAGCGGAACGGCGAGGTGATGGCCAGGTAGCGGTCCAGCGCGATCACACACAGCGTCTCGATGCTCGCAGTCACGCACAGCACGTCCACGGCTGTCCAGAACTCGCACCAGAAGCTGCCGAAGTGCCACGTGTTGAGGATGATGTAGCAGGCACCAAAGGGGACCACCACCAGCCCCATGACCAGGTCAGCGCAGGCCAGAGACGTGATGAAGTAGTTGGTGACGGTCTGCAGCCGCTGGAACTTGGCGATGGCCGTGATCACTAACACGTTGCCGAAGACGATGCCCAGCACCAGCAGCGACATCAGCATGCCCAGAAGTGCCGCCTCGACGCTGCTGTATCCGGGGGCGACCGCGTCCGGAGAAGAGCCATTCAGCTCACCGGAGTCGTTTAATACCACCGCCGCATCCGTACTTCCCATTATCTGTCGTCCGCGGCAGACGATGTAAAATAACGGGAGAAATGGTTAGCGTTTCACAAGGGATCACGCTACATAAACGTCCGTCTCAGGAACACCATTTTCACGGTACTCAAAACCCTGTTTACTTTACATGCAAAAGCTAGAAGTAGTATACTTATACCCCATCCACATCAGAATTTTATTGAACATATTGTAAAAGATAAATAAAAGAAAATTCATATATGTAAAGTAGGTGTTACTGGTTGCTTTCGGTATTATTAGAAACCCAAGCATATTTCAGGTTTTTTTTTGTTTTTAAAGGTCTGTTACAATTTAAACTGCAAGGAACAAAGTACATAAAAAGGGTGAGCACTTTTACAAACCTCCGAGAGCGCTCCACTTGCCGGTTTAGGTATAATCCTTCGGAAAAGGAAAGAGATAATCTGAGAGAGTTCCCATAAGTGTTTAGGCTCTCACTTCATTTAGCTTTCTGGGTCCCCCCCCCCTTTCTCTCTCTCTCTCTCTCTCTCTCTCTCTCTATCTTGCCCAATCACAGAGTCAAAGGAAGTGTTCTGCCATCGCTCATGGCTTTCTGCCTATTTGTCGGAGCACTTATAACGTGAGCCAGTGACATCAGACACCAGCAGCAGCCAATCAGGGTGGCAGAAACAAAGAACTTTTTTCCCCTCCCCACATTTGCAATACCAAGTGTGTTAGTGCTGAAGTCAGGCTGTAATAAAGTGTTTTTTATGAGATATTATATTTGATTTGACTTTCTAGGGTTAGCTGGGTGGGATGATTGAAGTTTATTTTCTGCACCGAAATCGAATAAGAGATAATATAGCAGAATATATATGCCAGAGTATATTGCAATTAGAAATTCTGCATTTTTTTTTAATTATACATTCTGATTTACAGTCACAAAACTTATGAAAATTGAGGTCTGTCAGAATATGAGGTTTCTTTTTGTCTAAGAGGCACATAGACAGTGTTTTTTTTTTTGGAGATTGTGCACATCCTGTGCATTCCTCAGCTCACCAGCGTTGAATATTAATATGCAACAGCTGCATTAGTACTCACAGCTGTGTAATTCAATTAAGCGTTTCATCCCACAGCTCAAGAAATGTGCAGCTTTGCCTGTATAGCGTGGTATGATAGTGAGACATATAGGGTCCAAATGTATGTGAAAGCCGCTTTATAAGTGAATAACATCCCTCGTATTGTTTATTTATAGAATATAATAATGCTGGTCAGAAATGTGGTTCTGGCTGTCTAAGTATGAATGCAGTGACCTAAGCATGTTCTTATTCTGAAAAACAGGCGTGACTCTGTTGTGCTTGATTACAAAGCCTTGGGGATTTATGAATAAAATTATTTACCTCATTACAATATCCCTAAAAGGAATATGGTAAGGTGCTTTGTAAAAATCCTTACTAATCACTGAGTTTTGAGTATTGCAGTAAAAGAGAAATTGAGGTATAATTTTCTGGGAGAACTACATGGCCATGCGTGTCCTGACACCACTGGGTATGAGAAGCATGTCCGCACGGGCAGTAGCCTCTGCGATCCTGTCGATGGGGCTTTCCTCGGCCTGGAGCCACAGGCGATGTTCACAGAGAGGGTGATGAAGGTGTAATCAGAGGCTCGTCACGCCAGCGATGCCGAGCACAGCCGCGGAAGCAGGACACGACTTGCTCATTAACCTACTCCAGTGTGATTAATTACCACTGGATACACTGTCATTATAGCTCCGTGTCCGATTGGGTTTCCATATTTATGTCCGCACGCAATCTCTTAATCCAACAGGCCCTGTTCCTGCCATGCCTCAGAACCCATCAGAGCCATAAAACCCGAAAGCCATGATCACCAGCAATCACAGTTTTGTTACTCTATCCATGAAATACTGTATTAAATATTTCCGGTTTTTACCAGCACATACTTTTATAAATTTAACCTTTTCATCCCTTTTAGATTTTATCATTTTTATTTGTGTCTTGGTTTAGCTTTTGCTTACTCACACATATACTTTATTTAGATTTATTCCACCTTTCTATAACTTCATTGACCTACGTGTTAATTGCTTCTCTGTTTTCTGTTTTATTTTAGTCTCATATGTGAAGCACTTTGAGCTGCATCCCATTTATAAAAAATGCTATATAAATAAACATAATGATGATGATGATTATTATTATTATTATTATTATTATAACACAGCTAGCGATGCCAATCCTCGGAAACTGCATTATGTTTCAGTGTATGAAAGGGGACACAGCAATAATAAATAATAAAATAAAATATACTTATTTTAATACTTTTTATTTTATTAAGTGACACATTTATCCAAAGCGACATACAACTGACTAAGAAGAGTCAGCCAGCACCAGAGACAATTGAGGTTAAGGGCCTTGCTCAAGGGCCCAATGATGACATCACAACCATGTTATTTGAATCGTTCTGCCCACAGACACTCTGAGTTTGATCTGTTTCAATTTATTCATGTCTGTTTTCTTGTGCATCAGAGTATGATAGGATAGTAAGGTGAAGTGTTTCATACAATTACGTTTGTATGTGTTTATCTTATTTGGCAAACTGAAGTTTTTATTTCCCTTTGCGAATCGGAAATAAGCGAGATGGGACAAAGTGCCGCAGAGCCCGGCTTGTTTCCGATTTTACCCTCGGAAGGTGCCATTTCCTGTACCCCTCTGGATACGTTACTTATTTGGCTAGCAGTTAAGTGACAGTAGCCTCTGATGTCACCAGTGGTGTCAGGGTGAACACTGGCCTTCCTTCGCAGCCCCTCAGGCTGTGTTGTCAGCCACTTCCTGTGTGGATGCCCTCCTTCCTGTGAAAAGGGCCCTTGATAACAGGCGCGGCATCGACTCATGCCACCTAAGACCCTTACGCGGCATGTTGCGTGACATTTGCGTAACTACCCGTGGCTGGGCTTGGCGAGGTGATGGCGAGACCTGGGGACCTTCGATGTTTTCGTAGGGAAACAGGATGACACTGCAGTCCATTTCTGCTGAGTGTGCCTTCTGTGTGTTTATACAGGCTGCTCTTATAGGGGTAGGACAAATAATTTCCCATCCTATTTTAATAATATCATACCTAAAGTAATAAAAACTGCGATGAACAAACAGCAACCGAGGAAATAAAGCAGCAATTAGAATGCACAAATAGATGATGCATGTAGGGAATGCACTCTTAAAGGACTGTGTGAAAGGTGAAGCAGGGAAAATGCCCATTAGACAGTTGGCACTTAGATTAAATGCTTGCAATCAACCAACTTCAGAGTTCGGTAAGGGTCTTGCCTCCGTGCCTCTTCCAGAATCCCGTGGCTCCCCTACAGATCCAATGAGGAATAGAGCCCATAATAGTTCTGTGTTACATGCTGTGTCTTTTATTGTGCTTAGATCTATTTTGTATTTCTGATGTCTTTGGGCTGCTCCTGTAATGTTTAATGGTCTGTCAGTAATTCATGCAGATAGTTGTCCATTATAGCATTTGTGCACAAACAAAGTGGCACTGGTACGATGGTTGTCCATAAAGGACCTATATCCGCGCTATAGGAATTGTAACAACTTCTTGCCTATCAGCTCTCATACCAAACAAATAGGTACTGAATCACAACTATATATATTTTTTTTATTAGAACTAGTACTATTGTGCTTGTTTTGTGCGGTGAGTCGAACTGGAATGAAACATGACCGCCGTTCGCAAGAGGTACTTGTCTATGTGCCTTGTTTAGCGTGCAAACTGGTCATATTATTAATATAAATGGCAGCAATAAAAAGGCTCTTAATGAGAAGAGTGGGTTAGAGGGTCATGTGACTGTGATCACCAATCAGAATAGCGATTGCCGGCTCTCACTGCCAGCATCGTTTTTTTTTCGCCTTGGCACCTAGGAACTCAGTCTGGAGTGCTGATGTCAGGCAAATCAAGTGTCTGGTTTTATTGGCACTGTCTCATCTGCTTGGCGGTGTTTGTTTTGTTTTTTCTATCTAAAAAGGCACCTCTGTGATCTGTAATTGGCTCAATCCGCCGTGATGCCTGATGTTTATAGCTTGAAGCCACAGTGATATTACTGTCAAAAGATGTTTGTTGTAACTGTACAGTTATATCTATTTAGCAGTTGTCTTTGTCCAAAGCAACAAACATGTATCAAGGAATAGACCAGACACAAGTGCAGAGGGGCTGAGCTTCCAGGGACTGCTCAGGTGCAGGGGTCAGCAGGTTGTCATCAGGCTCATGTCAGACAAAATCTGAACACCAAAAACTCTGAAAGGTTGGGGGCCAGAACACTTCCTCTACCGCATCCAATTTATGAGGCGTGTACACGCTGTGTTCTTCATTCCAGGAAATGCCCGGACTGATTGTTTTTCTGCTAAAATGAGCTGAAAAGGTGATTTCAGTGAGTAAAAATGACAATAAACACATATTTGATAATACCACTATGCAACGAAGATGAAAATTATGGTTTTATTGAATTCCTGTTTTGGACTATTATGTTATATTTCAATATCAAGGGCGGCATGGTAGCCTCACGCCTCCCAGCTCTGCTCTGTGTGTGTGCGTGCGTGTGTGCGTGTGTGTGTGCATGTGTGCAATTGTTTGTGGAGTCTGCATGTTTTCCCCATGCCAAGCAGGCTTCCTGCAGATAATATAGCTTCCTCCCATGGTTGAAAGACTGCAGTTCGGCTAACTGGCGTCTCTAAATTGAAGATTGAAGAAAATTGAAGAGCTTATGTGCCCTGTGATGAGCTGGAAGCCCATCAGAGGATGTGTATGTGCCCCAGCTGCCTGGGATGGGTTCTAGTCCCATCCCAGTTCCAGTAACTATTATCCCTATCATCCAGTACTGGATATGTGGTTGGATGGATGGGTAACAATTATCCTATAGCATTGATTGTTATCCATTACAATATCTTGACTACTGTTTCCTTGTTTTCCATGTTGCAAAAAGTGCACCACCCAACTCACTTAAAGGGGACTGAAACCAAGTGCCATATCAACTGGGGGCTGATCCAGTACCCATATGGTGCACCCTTTCTGAGACAAAATGAAGTTTGCATGCCTTCTGACTGCTTATTCAAGCAGCTCATGGGAGTTTTACTTGCACAAAAAGTTCTGAGGGAAAAATGAAAAATGATTTGTTCAGAGAGATGACCAATCAGATCTTGTGTCAGATGTCAGACCAACCAATCAGATGTCTTGGTTGCGCCTCCTCGACAATCTGGGGTGGCTTTCCCAAAACAACAAACGAACAGTGAATAACGAACAAGATAACGTAGTTCGTTGGAAAATAACGAGCGAGGTCCACGAGCCTTTCCCAAAAGTCTTCGTTATTTCAGAAATAACGAACGATCTCTATGTAGTACGTTGTTGGCTCCTCCCCCGCCTCCGCCTGAGAAAAGCACGGACTGTCG
>JAODKN010000048.1:5140683-5154331 GCA_026774425.1 Petrocephalus zakoni | reverse complement strand
ACATGTCCAAACATGTTACAACCTGGAAACTCAGGCAAGACAGACGTACAGTACTTTGCTCCCTTCTGTAAAGTCCAAAAATAAAATCAAAAACCATTTTTCCTAAATTACTCTGAAATATGTCCATACATTCTTCATAAGGAATTATATACTATCAATATAGCCTAAAAATAACATAACTGAAAAACTATGTGTGAGAGCAAAATTCTGAATGCATTTCTTAAATCAGCATTAAAAATGACAAAAAAAGACAACTCCAGGTTGTTCAATACCCAAATTTTTGTTGACCGGTGATATGCAAAAAAAACTGTTTAAACATTATACATCAGTTATAACAAAATTGGCCGTTTCTCAAAAAACCTTATGTGATGTGAAAAAATTGCAGTTATTTCTGTGATCAGCATTGCAAAAGCTGTCTGGTACACCGAAAATTATAAAGGAAGCAAATTTATCATCATTATTATTATTGTTGCCGTCGCGGTACTTCCGGGCTTTATTGTATAAGAACCGGTGCTTCTCTATAATAAATGCATAATGAACTGGTATTAACAGTTTCAGAATTGTTACATACGTTTGCGTCCATGACAGAGATACATCTGGACATGCCACTTTTAAATAAAGTACACCTACAGCGTTGCGTACAGTGTAAATTTAAGCGTGTACTTCCAACGAAGCAAACGTCCCTCGTTTCACCTTACATGCACCGCATTAAACGATGAATAAACCTCCGGGAAACCCTGGATTAATCCAGCATTACCCGACGCTCCTCCGAGGCGCCTTTCTTAAAAAGAGGACGCCCTGGGCGCTGTAGATAAAGCGGAATACTGCACTGCAGAGACGGGACGCCTCATCCCACATCAAACAACTTTGTTCCCTAGACATCAGCCCACTTTCTTCGGCAATAGCCGAGAGCAAAGATTTTTAGGGTAATAAAAGGTTGCAGCCGAAACATCATCATCATTATTATTGTTGTTATTATTAATAACAATTATTATTATTATTCTCAAATATCAACATTGTTGTTATTATTATTATTGTTGTTATTATTATTATTATGCAGCTGTTTTTCCAACTTGCATCAAAAAAGAGGGTGTGCCGGTCACACAGCCCTGGCTCATGGGTCCAGCCCACTAAATACTTAATAGTGCCGGAATAAGAAAGCGGGCTCAGTGCTGGGGACGGCTGCGGCGCTCGCTGCTCGCCGGCGCTGCTGCATGGCTCTGCCGGCCGCCTGCGCTTTAACGCCGCGGTCTCCCCGTGATGATGTCTGCACACTCCGCCTCTTCCCGGGCGATGCTGTAGCGCTGTCAATTTCTATTATAAGAGGAACAGTTGAGAAAAAAGGGAAGGGGAGGGAGGGAACGGGGTGGTTGGTGGTGGTGGTGGGGGGGAGAGAAATCCGGAGAGGGGTTTTGCGGGGCAGCGCAGTCAAAACACCCATGGGTGGCTGCGTGGGCAGTCACCATGACTCCTCGGGAAGCCTGAACGAGATTTCAGACGGAACTGGAGGTAGGAACCGGGCCGAGTGCGCCGGCGGCTCCCGGACCGTGCCCGGCTTTTGTGCGTGTGTGTGCGGCTGCGTGCGTCTCGGCGATCGGGGCTGCTTCTCCCCACCCACCCCCAAGCCCGGATCGGCCGCCGCTGAATGCAGGAGAGGCTGGGCTGCCAGCCGCGCCACTTGGGGCCTCCTTTGCTCCTGATGTTGGACGTTCCACGCCGGTTAACATCCCTTCGCGTCGTTGCGCTCCCTCACCTCGCCTTCCATAAGCATTCGGCTTGCCGTGCTTTTTGCTGGGTGCATTGAATTTGGGTCACCGTGGTGCCTTTTTTTGGGGGGGGGGATGCGGAGCGAGGGCGATCGAGGTGCTTCGTTAAATAAAGTGATGCGCGCATTGTTACTGTAGCATTGGCCGGAGGTAAAGTAACTTTTCCATCCGCTTTGTTTGTTTAAATTCTGATTCGGGCAGCACGCCTCTTGTTGTTCCTGCGTATAAAGAGGGTGGGGGGAAGGGTGCTCGTGTCTCTCTCGCACGGCCGTCAGTAAGTCTTGAGTCGGTCTATTTAAAGCCGCGGCGTCTGCTTTGACTGGCCGACCGCGCTGCCTTCGGTTTGTCTTTCCTTGAAAGTGGAAGTGAAAGGGCTTTCGGGAAAAGGAGAGTGAAAAGCAATCGTTTACAAAAAAAATAGGGAGAGCTGCTGGGGGAAAAAAGTTGATGGCAGCTGCCCGGGGGGGGGGGGGCTGGCTGCAGGGTTGCGTTGGTGCTGCGCTTGGGTGTGCATGTGCATGCATGCATGCTGCAGGTGACCGCCTTGGCTCCGTCGCGAAGCGATGGCGAATTGTTATTTAAAACGGACCGATCGGTTCCTGGATGCAGAGACTCGGGAGCTTGTGACTCTGATGTGTTCCGGGCCAGCGGTGTTTGCCTTTTTTGTGCACTATCATTTATCAGTCATCTCTGTTTCATAACGAAACTGCAGTTTGGTAGGACTTCCAGGGGAAGATATTGTAGTTTTAAATGTAGCAACACCCCCCACCCCCCCAAAAAAAGATAAGTAAATAAATTAAAGCTACCCTAAAACGGGCCATGTGTATATATAGTGTTTTTCTTGTATATAGAACTAAAGAACATTAAACACTGGGTTAAAACCCAGGTTCACTGACATCTGTGCAATCGCACAACATGCCGATTCTCTTCTCAGTGAATGCTTGGCGCTTTGGTGTTGGTGCTGGTATTAAAATAATGCGTCCAGGCCCTGCAAACGCATTACCAGCAAACGCATTTACCATCCTGCAGGTAAATAGGCATGCTTTGTGGTAGGCAAGAAGGATGTTGACTATGCAAAGACGACAGTTTCCTCTCTAGCTGGAATATCTGTTCTGCTTGCGCGCTAACGTACAAGCTCGTTACTCGTCTCCAGAAAATAATCTGTCATTTAGCAGTAAATGCTGACTTTGTTGTCTGTGTAAAATGGGTCCAGGTGTTTTCCTGAATGGCCCCAAAGGACTTAACAAAGAACCAGGTCTGTTGATCAGGGTTGTTTGCATTAATTTGATGCTGGCTGGTCACCTGCGGTAATCTGATATTCTTATCTTCCTGGCTTAGAACATTTGTCGAACAATCATGTCTTATGTACCCATTTTTTTAATAAACTGTTACCTAAGGCTGGGTCATAGGCAGCCTGAGGTCTGTAGCAAGTTCTGCGCACGGCCTGAACAAGATGCGCGTCCATTGCAGGGCTATGTGGAGACAATAATCTGTTTTTAGACTGTGGGAGAAAATTCGCCCACATGTACACACACAGTTGGGGGCAAAAATCGAACCCACAACCGAGGAGATGTGAGGTTACTATGCTCTCCAGTGACTGCGGCTTATCTGTCACGCTATGGCACGCTGTTAAGCCACTGCAAGCGCGCCCAGTATCTGCACTGTGATTATTTTGCATTGTTCTTCTGTGTTAGGTGGTTGTTTGGTGGAAATCAGGCTTCCGCAGGCCAGACATTAATGTCCTGAAGAAGATGCTTGTTTGTTTTTTTGGCCAAGATGTAAACGTTTTAATCCCTCAATGTGATGGCCTGTAACTGCATCCTCCAAAAGAGTGTTTCTCAACACAATCCGGGGGGAACCCCCCCAGACAGTCCACATTTTTTGCCACCCTGCACACCTGTCACAGGCCGTCGGTGTTCTTGATTGGCTGGGAGCTGGGAGGGAGCAAAAATGTGGACTATCTGGGGGTCCCCAAGGACTGGGTTGAGAACCACTCCTCCAAAAGACTTTCTGATAAGATCACATTGCCCTTCTGCAGGGTCACGAGTTTTCTCGAAGAAATATCCTTTGGAGCTCTGCGTCTCCTTGGATTCTTTTGGAAATTCCCTCTAGAAATTCCCCTTTCATTTTCCGCATTACCACAGATGCATCCCGCTAATGTTATATGTCTAGTGTCAGTTATTCTTACATTTTTTGTTCTTATGTTTTTAATCTCATCTTATTCTTAAAGGATGCCGTCATGTAATTGAAAATAATTTTTTAGTTCTGCATAGCTCATGGCCATGTTTTATCGAAAATAGCTTTCTTTACTTGCTTGCTAGTTTGTTTGCTCTTCTCCACCTCCCCCGATCTCCTCTTGTGCTGCAAATGAAACAGGAAGTCAGAACCGCCCCCCCCCTCCTTATTTTGGCCTAGCTAGCTGTATAGTCATGCATTTATAGAACTACGTGGGAGTCTTGCACCATGACCTGACCACAATGGCAGCGCAAGTTAGGGAGCGTGTTAAAACCACCCAAGAGAGGTCCTGGGAGAAGTGGCCCAGTCGGTACTGTCTGCTAGCTTTTTTTGAATGATTACAGCCTCTGGTCAGGATGCTAAGAGAAGGAGAGGAGAAGAGACTCTAGGAAGAAAGGCAGAGGCACAAAGTGACCCCCGCTGGCAGAGGAAGTGATGGATGCGTGACTTTTCAGGTGCGGTGGGGGGTGCTCCGATCTCTGCCAGGCCTCCTCCGGTGACAGTTTGTCCTCCGCTTCGCCTGTCTGCCAAAGTGGCTCAGCGTCGGCCCCCGGCCCCCACCAAGCTGCTTTCATATAAAAGGCCCTGGAAACGCTGGTGGCTCAGACCTGTAACTGACAGCAGGTGTGTGACTCGTTCCCTGTGCCCCTGTGGCCCGAATCCCCTCATCGTGGCCCTTTGGGGGACCTGGGATATGAGTCGATAAATAAGCCAAATTCTTTCGGTAAGTCCGCTGCGCTCTGTGTTTTTCTGCTGGTCTATAGGGGATTTTGCTCCCTTCCAGACCGCTTTACAGTATGACAGCAGCAACGGAATTCATACCATAGTCACGTTTTTTTTTAAATTATTATTTATTATTATTTTTTTAATGCACGACTTTTCTGACCGCATGCCCGTGGCTGGTGAACACGTTCCCCGTTCCTGGGGCTGACGGGATCCACTGGCTCCTTGATGAATTCCCGTCCAGATGGCACTCATTTGAGATTCTGGGGGGGGGTGGGGGGGGGGAATGAATTTGCATGTTTCTGCCCTGGGAAAACATCTCTGGGTGCTTTCTGAGGACACACGCGCACAGGAGCACCCATTGGGGTTCGAGGGCTTCCAGGAGGTTTTACATTTTATAGACTGCATGCTTTGTACGGCTGTGTTTTCAGACTGCTATTGTCAAATGTTCTGCTCTTTCTTTTTTTTTTTTTAAATTTGTTTTGCAGGTGTAGTCCCACCTCACCCTGCATCTAAGCGCAGCACTGTGCCCTCTGTACAGAGCCAACCTTGTAGCATGTGGGGCAGTGCTTGGCTCTGTGGGTTAGCATGCTGTACCCATAATCGGAAGGTCGCTGCTTTAAATCCCCTTGGCAGGGTGATTTTACCGTTGGGTCCTTGGTTGCCCAGTTGTTCATCGCCTGTGTTAAGAAGTCTATTAAATAAGAGTAATGTGAGTAAAATTTCCTGTTCCACAGATGTGCCACGCCTCTGTTAGCTAGTGCTAGGGTTTCTGTTGCCGGGACTCAGAAGGTCACCTTAATCGCTGTCCCTTTAGTTGTCCTTGTGTGGCTCCTGTCTCCATTAATACGCACGCACTGGGCTGCTGGTGACTTTGTGTCTGCAGAGCGGCTCGCATTGAGCGAGTCTGATTCCGGGAAACATCGATTTCTGTCCCGGAGTGGGAGGAATTCCATTAGTTTGGCCGTGTAGGGCAGGGGGGTGAGACTCGCTCCGTCTGACGGTCTGATGTTTTAGGAGGACCTTAATTAACTGCCTGGTTAAGGATTCTGGGAAAGTCTCTGCTGCATTCCTGTCCCTTTCCGAGAGGGGTAAACACAGTCAGCCTCAGGCCAGTGCTGCGGATCCGAGCCTGAGTGTTTCCAGTTTAATCCTGGCGTCGTCCGTGAGCTTTTATGCAATTAAGTGCGGGTCTGTGGGAATCTGTGACACCCCCAAAGGCCACCGAGGCAGCAGCACAAAGTCAGGCCACAGACCAATCAGATTCGCCCCTAGTTCAGCTGCCATGACCTTAATGGATACTAAGGTCTCCCTCCCCCAGGACAAAAGTATGCAGAAGGACAGCACTTTGTATCATTTTAGTTTTTTCTATCCCTTGTAATGGGAGGTGGGCATAAATGCTTATGCATCACCATCTCTGGTGTGCCGGAAATGGAGAGTGTGGGCTTTGGTGTGACGGGGAGGATATGGACCCCATCCTGTCCTCGTCACCGGATGGCTTCGGATGTCGGAGAGATCCTGCCTTTGCCTCGCTGTACATTCCTGTTCTAGGTTGTATTTTCTTCATCCTCCATGTGCACATTGGTCACGGATCGAGGCCGGGACGCCTGCCTAAGGTGCCATGATACGCCGGCAGGGAACTGAATTATTAACGTGCTCTGTATGTAGAGTTGCTTTCCGCGGCCTGGTGTGAGCGTCTCACGGCTTTGTGGCTGACTGGGCAGAGCACCACAAATCTCAATAATTAATCGCCCGCTACCTTCCTGGCCAGTAATGGCCGCTCGGGGCCGGGTGGGCATCCGTGGACAGGTTGGGGGGGGGGGGCGTTCCTGACTACTAATCCATAGTAGCCAATCGGAGGCCCTGCTCTGTCCTTCTGGGCTGCTGGCAGCTACTCTCACATTTCGATGTCCTTACTAATTCATCTTAATTCTCTAGAAGATTCCGTCTGAGTCAGAAAACGGTGGGGGTGTGGGTGGGGGGGGGTGTTCTGTGCTTTTCACCAGCCTGCTATTGTTACAGCATGTCCCAGATAAAAAGCCTTCTCTAATGGCTGCCAGATGTTTCCTCAAAATGTGCACTTTTTTAGTATCCTTCTGGGTTAGAGGCGGACTGGCAGCTAGGTCCTTGCAGATGAACCTGACCAGGTCTCATCCACTCGATGTATTGATTTTTATGATGGTTCCCGCGCTGGTTTCTCCCACGCCCATCGCCTTCTCAGGCCATGTTGTTAACCCCTAAAACACGAGCTCTGCCTCTCAGGATTTGTAGGGGGGAGGGTGCATGTGGAAAGGGCAGTCTTCCCCTTTCGGGACCTTCCTATCAGCATCACATCGTGTGTCAGTCTCTTGAGCTCTGGGTGGAATAGCTTGCGTGTTCTGTGAGGAATGAGGAGCTAGGTCTGCCAGGTCTGCCCCAAGAGCGTAGCGTGGGCCTTGGATTGGTGGAGGTGAGGGAGGGCTCTCTGGCTCTCTCTCTCTCTCTCGCGCTTGCCCTCTCTCGCACACATACTGATCCTCACACACACAGCGTTATTCGGCTCAGACCCCAGGCTCTCAGACTGAGAGCATGGCTGTTAAAACACCTGAGCCCAACAAGTCATTCGGGGCCTCAGCTTCGCAACGTCTCTGCTAGTGACTCTCGGTTTATGTTTAATCATTTTTACACCTTGATACAAAGAAAAGCCCATATAACATGCATGCTGTACACACTTGGGCACGGTGGAATGCAGTGCTGCCTGGCCACCCTGCGTCGTCCGCAGGAAACGGGCCAGGAACAGCAGTTATTTCTGCGAGCTGCCGTTTTGGGGTCGACACGGAAACGGGAAATGTGCTAATGAAATGGCATCGCTGAGTGACAGCCCGGTGACCTTTCAGTGATGGGTGTTTTAGCCAGCAGTCTGAGCTTTAATTAGGCTGAAGTGTGCAGAGTATAGTAGAGTATAGTGTAGTACGGTAGTGTGTAGTATAGTGGAGTGAAAATTATGGTGAAGGAAAGGTTGGATTTGGCAACGGTGAATCCTGACTGGCTCCCTCTCTCTCGCACTCTCCGTGTGTCAGTCGCCCTGGGTCGCAACCAGCCCCTGAGGAGGGACAAGCCCCGATGGAAGAGCGACTACCCCATGACGGACGGCCAGCTACGCAGCAAGCGGGACGAGTTCTGGGACACGGCGCCGGCCTTCGAGGGCCGCGAGGAGATCTGGGACGCCCTGCGCGCCGCCGCCAGCGCCTTCGAGGGCGACGACCACCAGCTGGCCCAGGCCATCGTCGACGGGGCCAGCATCACGCTCCCACACGGTACGGCCGGGGCTCCAGGGGGTGCTGCGCCGTGCGTCCCATGGGGAGGGTGGCTGCTTCAAATCCTGTGCTCAGTAGAGGGATTTTCTAGGTGGTCGCTTAACCCCCAGTTGATGCAGGAACTGTCGGACTCCTCAAAAACACTTTTATCCAAAGTGATATACCTAACAGCTAAATAAATTAAATGTAAGTTAATGGAACGTAGTACCTCAACAAGAAATCCGCCCCATTTTTTACTCGGACGATCCCGGTAAGACCTGTCCATAGGTGTGACCCCCTTTCCTAACATCTTTTTTTTATTTTTTTTTCAAGGTATGGATTTTATAGCATCATAGATGTTCAGGATTTGAATATTAGGGGGGTTGGGGGGGACTGCCGCACTGTGTGTGTGTGTGTGTGGGGGAGTACTGTCATACAGTCATTTCTGTTATATAGAAGTGTGGTAGGTAAGATTTCGTAGTTCACAAGGTGCTTTTCTTGTTTCATTCCCATGAGATCAGTCTGCCGGCTGTAGATGGGTGTGCTGAGTGCTGATTGCTGAGGCTTAGCTGTATGACATCAATCTCTCCTTTCATCCTCGGTCCATTCCTCCGTCTGTGGCCTTGCCTCCTCCATCACTCCTTAGCCCCTCACCCCCACTTTGGGTGTGTCGCAATAACCAGGCCGTTGCCACGGCATTACGAAAGAATTTATTCCGCCAAAGGAGACAGACACAGGGGTGAGATGAGGTGGAAACACAGCTCCGGTCTCGGCTCCGCATTCTTCTGCGAAAGTGCAGGCGTTCACGAATTCCTGTGTGACGCGCGGGCCTTGCACATTCCCCTTTCCCGCTGACCGCTTCAACCCCCCCCGGCTGGGAGAAAAAGCAGCCGAGGACAAACTCCGATAAGCCTAACGGTTGATGCTAACTGGCGACGCTACCAGACAGTGCTGCCGCTACCACATAGCGTTTGTGCTAACAGATAGCACTAGCAGACAAAGCTAACATATAGCGCTAGCATTAACAGAACTAACACGGGGCTGCCGACTCTCGCGCATCTGACGTGACACGCGTGCTTTTAGATTCTCACTGTCAGGCAAGAAATCTTACGGCTGGTCTATATTATTTCATTATAAACCTACAATTAGCTGCATCTAAAGTGTTGGGGCAGTTTACAAACCCTACAGACGATTTACAAGGTAATAAAATGGTTACTTAAATGTGAAGGTGTGTGCAGACTTGTCTCAAATTGAAAATCTCCAGCTAGCCAGCTGATCAAGCCAGAGATTTACTGGGGCTCTTGAATCCGTAAAATTACAGTGGGGGGGCGGGGATGTAAGGTTTTGTCAGGGGGCCTATAATTTCCAGCCAAACCCCTGGCACTCAGAATATCCTGGGTGAAGACTCACTGAGGACCAGTTCTAGCTTCCCAAGGCTGATGGGTGAATGGGTAAATCCTGAATGGATTGGGTATGCTAATTGAATCTGTTTTCTAGGGGACAGCCTCTCAGACGCCAAGTCGCTTATGACTCGCTCGTGTGCATGTGTTAATGAACATGCTCGCCAAGTGGGGGAAGCCGGGGATGATGTGTCATCTGGTCGGGGGGGGGGGGGGCTCATATAGCTGTTTGCCCTGGATTAGCAGGGATTGCAGACGCTGGTGAGGGATCTAATTAAACCTGCATCAAGCCTCAAAGCTTCCTGTAATCGGTGGAGGAATCCCTCCAGCGGCGTGACGGGCGGCTGAGATTGCGATCTTCTGAGCATGGCTTCTCCTCTTCCTCATTGCTTCTGCTTCATGCCCTCCCCTCCACCTTCCTTTTCCAGTAACTGTTTAGCGCCACCTAGTGGCTCGCCAGCCTCACACGGTCATGCCGCGGGGTGAATCTGAATCATTTGGAGCTCCCGGGCCGGACTCCTGACAGGAAAACACCATTTAGGCTGACAGTAGGCCCACGTAGCACTCGGCACTGTGACTCAGTCATTCCCTCGTCTGACCTGGGCAGCCTGGAGCCCCCAGCAGGGGCAGCAGAGAGCTTCTAGGGAGTGAAAGCCCTGTGTGATGTCAGCAAAGCCCCCGGCCGGCATCAGAAGGTCATGTTAGGACACAGATGTGTGTAGTGAGCTATATCTACAGCCCTGGGGCCTGCATAGACACTATTCTGACTAATAGAGGAATCACAGTTGTTAATAAGGCTTTCTTAAACCCAGCACTGTGCTTGAATATATTAGCTAAAAATCCACAATGTTTAGGTTTGCAAATGATCTGTTTCTTCTTTTGTTCTTTAATTGATTTGATTGTAGGCGTCCCCTGCAAGTTAAACATTCGGATTTGAGCCATTGGCAGGCTAGGTGCTCTTAAGACGGAAGTCACGGTTTAAATGGTCATGGTAGAACTGAGCTTGCTTACCTCTATATTATAATCTGCATTCAGAATCTTTTTTTATTGCCATGCATAACAGTAATCTCCTTGTGTGAGGAGAACGTAGCGCGGTGATTTCATGCTAAGAGGCCTAATAGCGGAGATGCTCCCTCCTACCGAACATTTAGCTGCTCACTTTAATCGTTCCCCTCTTCCATATTCCTCAGGCACTGATAGGATCCCCCCGGTACCGGTAACCAGAAGGTCGCTTTGGATAAAAGCATCTGTTCAATAAATAAAAATGCTAGCTGCTTTCACATTGGACCTTATCTTAATGATTTGCTAAAGCGATTAAGAGCTGAGGCGAAGTGCAAGGTTCCGGAGATCTCCCGAGCTCTAGTGTGGTGATGTGAATCCTGCACCTCAAGCTGCTCGACTAGACCTGGGTATGGTGCGGGATAGAGAAGATCTTATCGATTTTGTAGGACACACAGATTTCAGTCTGTCCTGATCAGCCCCCCCCCCCACTGTTAAATCTTGTTCCTGTTTGGACAATGGGGGGTTCCTGCTTAATTGGCAGAGAACATGGAGAAACTGGACTTGCAGGACTGTATCACACTTGTGGTTCCACTCACAACAGAAGCCAATGACATGGTGCAAGCCATGTGACTGCTTTCCATGGCCAGACTGCCCTTCCTGTTGTCAGGACCTCCGGGTTCCCTCTGGTGTCAGCACCTTGCCATTCATTATAACCAGTTCCCCTTCTGATTACGAATCATCTTGAACCAAATCACGGTCGGCTATATTAGAAGTGATTTTGCCACTCGATTGGCAGTTTGCTCTTAGGTGACTGGAGATGTATAGAGGGCTGCAGAAATGAAGGCGTTCCCTCATTGCAGGTCGTTATGTTTCATTTTCTGTATTTATGGTCTGATTGCACTCAGATATGGTTGAAGTCTCACTCAGAGCTCCTTGTTGGATACACAACAAGCAAATTTGTTCCCATTGGTTCATTTTCTATTTCATACTACTGTCGCCACTCTAATTCAGCATTTAAGTTTTTTTCTTTTCTTTTTTTATTTGCTGCAACTGACTAAAATTGTTCCCTTTCACTGGTTTGACACAGAAATTGTGCAAAGCTAGATTTGAATTAAGCACCTATGACATTCTGTGCATCTCGCTGAAACATGTAGGCCTGTTGGCTTCTGTCCGCGTCTGCTGTTGCCAAGAAGGTGTAGAATGTGCTTTTCTTGTTAACGAAGCTTTACAGTGAGAATTCTGTCTTTCGGGGACAAACGACAGCCTGGTGGACGTCTTCTTACAATTACTAGAATTTCCATGTGCACCTCTGAGGTTTTTCGCCTGCAGACGGACACGCTGGCATGTGATCTGATCACTTTTAACTTACTGCGGAAAAGTCGGGTTTCTTGGAGGCTCGGTGGGTTGATACCAGGATGGGAATGGTCATCGGTTCAGATCCGGTGGTCTGCAGTAGAATCGCGTTGCTGCTGGGGCCTTGAGCGAGACCCTTACCTCCCAAAAAATGATGTGGGGGGGGTCTCAAATAAATGGCAGTCTCTGTCCTTGGAGCTTCATTCTCACATGTATATGTGTTTCTCTCATAGTGGAACAAAATAGAATATTTGAAAATGAAACAGTTTATATGTACTGTGCTTGTACTAATGTCAAATAAGTAGCTGCACCTTTTCGCATAGATAGGAGCTCTATCACTTTTGTCCAGTCTTATCAGGCTAAACGCACAGTGTTATTCAGAATGCCATTTCGAGCTGCCTCGACAGTAGGGTAATTCATGACGTCTTTAAAAACGTATTTGCAGAAAGATACCTTATGTCTGAGTTCGCGCTTGGACGTTGTTTGAATTGGCCGGCACTAAATGTCAAATATCCTCCCTTTCCAGAAGCTGGAGACAGGAGATGTTTAGCACACGTAGCCAGGGAATTTACATTTGGGATTGTGGGACGTCAAGGATTTGCCCGGAGCTGCAGGATCAATGTGAATTCCAGGTGTGGGGGCTGCACTGGTCATGAGCATAGCGATCATACCACTTTTGGGCCCTTAAGCGAGGCCCCGCCCGCATCGGGGCCCTGGATGCTGGCCTTATGCCCTGACCTCAGAATTACTCTCACCTGTATAAACTTGCATTTGTTAATTCTACCTGCATTGCTGGGCCGCGTTAATGAAGGTGAAGCCTTTTCCTATCAGGTCTTGTTCACTCACTGTAAGCTCATTAGTTTATGACATTTTAGGATGAGGTGTGGAATACAAGCTCTTCGCCTCAGTGGCTTCTTAGATTTAGCCGCGGGCTCTGTCATTCCCATTAATATTCTGTCGTCACGGGGGGGTGGCTCGTCACTCACCTCGTGCCTTCCTGCTCATAGTACTGGTTTTGGCATGCAGTGTCCTTCACGTGGCACGTTCGGGAAGTGACCCGCCATCATCGGGGTCGTATGTCGACCGCGGCATCGCGTGTCATTGCCAGTGTGCTGCCTTAAATTAAAACCTCGATGCAGTCTGTCACGTGACGCTTGGTTTGGAGGGGACCAGTAAACCAGTGGAAGTTTTGAAAAATATTTGTGGAAGTGAATCAAAACTTACTCAAATGCCCCCACATGTATAGTTTATGGTAAACCCTCTGCAGTTTCATATCCTTCGGGATTTCACACGTGCATGTCACGTGTCTGTGCATCACGGGCTCGCCACAGGTGGAACCTTCTGGGCCTCAGCTGTTATATTGGGGTGTACATAGGTGAGGGGGGGAGGGGGGGTCAGCTCTGAGACTATGCAGAGGGGAGGTCATTGGCCGGGGGTATAATAATGACACGGCACACCTAAACCCAGGACGCGAAAAAGTTTGAAGGTGAGAGCCCACCTCTGGTGCGGGAGGCTGTCTGTCTGGAGGCCGTGCCACAGTGCTGTGGCCAAGCTAGCCCTTTTTACAGCAATGCGTAAGATGAGACCCCTCACCCAAATGATGGCACATCGCTGTGGGAAAATAAACCGTTTTAAAGGTTAATTTACCACAAGTAATTAAATGCTAAAGAAATGCAGCCAATCCTCCTGTGAAAAGTCCACATCTTATTACCACAGACGAGTGTTTGAAAAGTCCAACTTTTAACTGACTTTTTTTTTTTTTTAGTGAGGTTACTATTAATAATTTTGGCCTTAAAGGACAATGCAGAGAGCTGTACAGTGGAGGGCAGGGGGGGGGGGGGGGCTGGCAATCAGAGGCCATGTTGGGGGGCCATGGGGGGGATGTCAGGGGATC
>JAODKN010000048.1:5102445-5114792 GCA_026774425.1 Petrocephalus zakoni | reverse complement strand
ATAAGAGTCAGTGGGAGGATATGACTAAAGACTCACACAGCAATAAGAGTCAGTGGGAGCAAATGGGCATATATGGGAAGAATATTACAATCATTAGTGAAGAGCAGAAGATACAGACCAGACTCTCCTCTCTGCTACCCATCATCATGATCTTGGTGTTTGGCTTCAGCTTCAAGGCTCCCAGTTTGATTCCATCCTCAGCTGGTTTGCCTGGGAAGATAATTAACAACGATCCAATCAGAATACAAATCAAGCCCCCCTAACACAGATGAGAGACTGTACCAGCTTGTCTACCCCCCAAGTACATGGCATTTCAGTAGTGCTGTGTATTCATGCAAGGCGGGGCCTTCGACACGCAGTTATTACGGGACATACAGTCTAACTTTCGCTTGAACATACCTTTGACTTTCAGGCCGAGGAGCTTCTGCCTCTCCGGCAACACGCCAGTCAGGCTCTTGATTGACTGCTTGAGATCCAACACGGTGTCCTCCTCGGACAAGGTGCTGATGGAGTATTCCTGCCCGCCCCACTTTATGATGACGGAGACGGACATCACGCTGTGAGCCGCTGGCCAAAGGGGTAAAGGGGGAATTAATGCTTGAATACTGTCCTCGCACAGGAAACTACAGCAAAAATCATGGACTGGATGCTGATGTGTTCAGATTTTAAACCATAAAATTAGCATATTTTGGACAGAAAAGCTTGCCTATATATACAGTACTAACGGGGTATTACGCTACCGAGTTACACTGGAGCATTTAATGTAAACAGTGCAATAGTGCCGTCTTACTGATACTACACTGGGACAGGATTCATTCCGATAGGTGGAATATCTGAATATCAATCCATCCTCGAACTGTCTGTCGAGTCGGGGTGAGGTGGCTCGGAAACTGTTCCCAGCCAGCAAAGGGCACAAGGCAGCGGTGCGAAACATCAAATCCGCGTGACGCTGTAGTTCTGTTGCCTGGTTTCACCTCTTCCCGGTCCGCGCCGTGCACGACCCCCGGACGACCTGCAGCGGAGCACCGCTCCCGTCCGCAGCGCCGGCTCGGGTCAGCGGGCATCGCGGGCGCGAATAACGGGCTTCCACGAAATTCGCTATCGCGGACTGTCTTCGCTCGCATTGCATTGCATCGCACCCCGGGGGAGGGAATGAACGCTTCCAGCACGCCGCGCATTCGCGCCACGCTTTGAAAAAAGGAGAAAAAAATCCCGCGAGCAGAGCACAAGACCTCGCAATGCTATATAATAACCAAAGCGCAATCGCGGTAACGAAGTAGCCACTGGGAGCAGATGCGCGCAGTGCCGCCGCCGGGCAGCCCGGTGGCTCCATGCAGTCCCCCTTTCCCCGGGGCTGCACCGCTCCATTGAGGCCCCCTCGTGCATTTACCCCGCAGATCGCGCCTTAAACTTCGAGCAGTGCATATAGACTCATACCGATCTATTCTGGCTTTTCCCCCTTACTGGGCCTTTTTTGTTCCTTTCAGCAGTGCGGCGTGTGGAGCTGATACTCAGATGGGGCACCGGGCTGGCGATGCAGGCGACGCGATCCCATTCGGCGCCGGGGACTCCTTCCTGTCTCCCAGTGATGCCCCGGTTTGTTACCAAACGCCGTTCCCGCCCCCAGCTTCCTGTGCCGGAGGAAGTCGGCGACGCGTCGCTGCACACACCTACTTCATTTACTTAAAAAAATTAATAAACAAAATAAAATAACAGTAATGAAAGCTGTGTTAAACCCTTCCACTACATATTGTATTTACAGTATTATCAACCATTTCCGTTTAACTGAATTATCAAAGATATTAAACATAATATGAATGCACATTAAAAAATTCTGTTTATATGCCACATTTCAATACATATATACGGACAGTATGAACTGGCGTTTGTTATTGTCACGTATCGTTAATTATTAACGCTAGAATCACAATTCATTTCGGGTTAGTTAAAATAAAGGCATCGGCTAGTTGTACTCGCTTACAAATCGAGATTTTAGGATCTGTATATCATCTGACTGTTTTGTTGTCGCAGTAGCGTTAACAAGCAATAGAGAAGTACGGATCCATAGCTGTCGATTGCCATTTAGTGATGAGCATCATCACTTGTCATCTTAATGCGTCTGCTCCCCAATGCATGCCTGCTAAATCATGCACGCCTTGACTGAAGGCTGGAAACTCCTATGGGGGATGCTATTCTCGTCTAGCAGGGTCCCCTGCCTAAAATTAGACGGGAAGCGAATTATTAATGAAATGCTTCGTATCCTTCGATCCTGTCGGTCAAGCGAGTGACACCGCTTTGTCAACGTGTATATATTTATCGGATGCATACGTGCAGCCGATAGCACAGGCGTCACGGCAGTACTGCCTGGCGCACATTTATTGCTGTCTTTTTAAAAGCAAATATGCCTCGACACTTTGCATTATAACAGCAGCACAGACGGCGCGCTGGTCAAAATCTGTCATTATTACTGGTGAATAACTTTATAATTTGCAGTAAAATAGAAGTCCACGTCTCTCCATTATGTGATGGGCTATATTTTTTTATTTCTTTCGGGGGGGGTGGGACAACGTATCCAGCTATCAATACCGCATTTGCTTTTTATAGTTTAGTACCCATAGCTAAAGAAGGCATATTTGTCTGCGAAAATCCAGCGAGGGCGTCGATCGGCGTCCCTTTAATAGCCGGAGGTCGCGCATGCGCACTAAGCACCCCGGCGCTGCTAATGGCTGCTGGGTGACACGGGAGGGAGTCCGTCGTTCTGCGTCTCCGTGGGGCAGCCCGACACCGCCAGCGCCGCGAACAGGCGACCTAAAATGGTTGATTTCCGACTGGAGATGCGACGCGAATCCGAAGCAAACGGAGCAAAGTAAGTGCTGGTCGCGGAAGGGGGACTTCTTGTATTTGTGGCAGGTTTGGGGTACAGCTAGGCGGGAGCAGCCGATGTGTCGCGTAGCATTGTTTGCTCTTTTACGCGGCCGCCTTGCTAAATAGACGACGCTGGATATGTTTCATGTGTTTTTTCCCCTTCTAAGTACTGTGTCGGGGCCTGCTGCGTAGATGTTGTGGGCTTGCGTACCCGTTTCGTGGGGATTCTGCTTCATAAATTATGGGTTACGCGTCCGCTCGCGCCGTGCAGCTAATCCCACATCAGCCTGCGTATGGAGTTTGGTGGAGTTTGCGCCGCTCTTGCGGCTCCTTTTCCTCACGTTTTGTGTAGAAATCGGCCTTTGGCGAGGTTTTCGCTGCGGCGATGCGCTTTAATGATGATATTGAAAGCGAACTAGTTCCTCACGCCCCCCCCCTTCCCCGCAAAGCGGCTGGCGTGGGAGTGGAGCGGTAGCGCGCGTGTTAATAGGGCTCCTACAGGCGCGGGGTTACTGCAGTTCACGGCGGGGCTGCGCATGCGCGCTGCCGCTCGCCTTTCGCGCCCGCTGCGCGCCGCACTCTGCGTCGCCGTGACACCTCCGCGGTCGCCATCCGTGGCCCTTCGTCTAGTTACATAATCAGAATTAAAAATATATACAAGGAAAGCCGTTGGTTTCTCCTTTGTGGAGTTAACTGCTGATTTGTGCTCTGTCGTCGTGTTTATGTGATAGCCATGCTGTTTTTCATAAACTCTGAATAAACCTTAAGCTTAAGGCGCGTGTTATGGACATGCTATACATGCGATTCCTATGCATCGTGAATGTCACTGACGGGGGCACCGCGGACAGGGGGATGCTTTAAACTTGTGTGTAAAGTGCTGCGTGCTTTGGGGCGGCCGGGCTCAATGTGCCAGAAATCGGTATAATTTTAGCAGCCCTAATTTGATCCCGAAGGTTATTTGTAGTGAATATTTATAGGGTTGTTGTTTTACTGCATCTCTTTGGGGATTGAGATATCAAACTGATGCAACGCGGAATAATATTACTGGCATATTCATACTTTAGACCTACGAGTTGTAATCAGGGTAAAGTACTCTTAATTTGCAAAAGAGAGCTTTGTTTAAGAACATTACGGTTTTCATGAGGGGTGCAGGGGATCACGAAAGTCACGTTTCGCATAGTAGCGCGGATTTGAGTAAAGGACGATTTTTCGAATCAGCCAAAAAAAAATGTTCTTTCCATTTTTTACTTAAAGAACCCTTGAATCAATGAACTTTTAGCATGCCCCATTCACGTGAACGCACAATTCCTTTCTCTGTGTATTTTCACGGCAACTCTGCATTGTATAAAAGCTAATAGAGAACGTCTCATTATTTTTTTCTGTGTTGCTGTTTGGAGATCACGAGTTATTTACGTGAGATCACAAAGTGAAAGTTGTAATTAGATTCGCAAACAGCATTTGCCAAGAGAATGGAGGAGGTGGAATACACTAAAATGCCATTCCTAATGCTATTGAATCAGTTTTTTTATTGCATTACTACTGAAAATCTGAATTCCCCCCATGCTGGAACTCACCCTCATTATGAGAAAAGAATTTTAAACACCCAGTGCATGCCCTCTGAACATCCATAGCATTGAGATTTAGGGAATTATTACACTTTAAAAAATGTTGCAGTAAAACTGTAGTTCACACTATAATTGGTTAACTGTGCACTTAATCCCCTGTCTACATTCCTGCTCAACCATAGGGATGAATCAATATGGATCACGGATCAACTATGGTCTGTTACACCTCTAGTTTTCAAAGAAATATTTTTGGCAAATAAGATTCGGTTGGTAGTTTAGACATTGTTTTTATGTTGGTCTACCTGAAAAATATATTACAGATATGCTCACTGAGTACAAGTAAGTCTCATTTAAAATTAACTTTGATTTTCAGAATTCCTGTAAAATTGGGGAAGAGCATCTTAAATTGGAGCAATGCTCTTTTGCATTGTTTCCCTTTAGAAACAGAAATGTTATTGTCAATGTTGTTGAAGGCCATATTTCTGTAAAGTAATGGGGACAAATTCCAAGCATTTGGAAGAGTTAAAATGCTTGAATACTTATTGTGTCCTTTTTTGGGGAATAATAGAGGATGGGTCATCAGCAAATTCCTCTGTTGTGGCTTTTGCCTGGTTGATGTAGGCTTGACTGTTTGAGGCTGAACTTTGAATCGAAAGTAATAAATTAACAGTAGATGTGTCACTATCACCACGCCCTATTGACAGCTTTGAGACATGGGGGAACTGATCTAAGCAGTGCAACTGGACAGGATGTGAGTGCACCTGGACATTACTCTACTCTATAGGATGTAAGCTGACGGACATGAGTGCACCTAGTCGTTACTCAGTAGGATGCAAGCCAATGAACGTGAGTGCGACCGGATGGTACTCGGTAGGATGTAAGCTGATGGACGTGAGTGCGACTGGACTGTACTCTGTAGGATGCAAGCCGGTGAACGTGAGTGCAATTGTACGGTACTCTGTAGCACAGGGCTAAGGAACCTGATCCATGGAGAGCCGGTGTGGGCTTTTGGGATGACTTTTGAATCAGCCAATAAGACTGGGTCCTCAGGACAGGAGCTATCAGCCAATTGGCTGATTGAGAGGTCATCCCAAAAACCCGCACCCACACCGGCTCTCCATGGATCAGGTTCCCTACCCCTGCTGTAGGATGTGAGCTGGTGAACGTAAGTGCGACCAGACGGTACTCTGTAGGATGTAAATCGATGGATGTATGTGTGACCGGACGTTACTCGGTAGGAGGTAACTCGATGGACGCGTGTGCGAGGGTACGTTACTCGGTAGGATGTAAATCAATGGATGTGTGTGTGACCGGATGTTACAGGTAGTGGTGCAACGGATCAAAAAACTCACGGTTTGGATCGGATCACGGTTTTAAAGTCACGGACTGGATCAATTTTCGGATCAGCGAAAAATGACAAGACCTAAAATATTAATGAGATGCGTGTTGTGATGCCCAGAAGTTAGTAATCTCCATAAATTCGGCGTATCCTTATGTTTATTAAGTCTGGCTAGTGCAGCACGCCACGTACTACTGTTTTGGTAAACCATGTGTTGTTTGTGTTACGGTGCTACTTTTTGCAGTTTAAATTCCCGCACGTTTATTAAAATAATATTATGCCGAATTTTATATAGATTACCAGGGCAATTTCTAGCCAAATTGTGGGCTTAAGCAAAAGTTTGTATTGTGCTGAAAAGCTGGCGTCCGGCCAAATGTTTCACCCATCATCTGATGCGCATGCACCATAAGATCGCAAGGTGATCGCCCAGCCACTTTTTTTTTTTATCTTCGGATCACGTGCGTGCCAAACTGTGGAGAGGGATCGGTTCGGATCACGAATCAACAGTGATCCGTTGCACCACTAGTTACAGGTAGAGCACAGATAGAAGCTGTGTACAGATTTTTCGTCCTTCTTTCCTTAGTGCCCTGAGAAGCAGTTGCATCATTTGTAGCTTTTATTTACTCTGTTCTAGACCCCCCCCCCATAAAAAAAAACCCTTTCCTGTAAAGCAGTTGTTTTCCTTTCACTCTCAGCAACACTCAGCCTCACCCCAGATAGACTTTTAAACGGTGTATTCCAGGATCGGTTCTCATGACCTGCTTCCTCTCTTCCTCTCCCTCTCCTTCGTTCCCTCTCTCCCCTCTCTCCTCGACCCTCCCCAGTTAGTGTTAAGCGCCGTGAACCGGAGCCATGGTGCTGAAGGAGAAGCTTGAGGCGGTGCTGAATGTGGGCCTGCGCGTGCCCAGCATCATGCTGCTGGAGGTGCTCTACAGGTGGGATGTCAGCTCTTTCTTCCAGAAGATCCAGCGGAGCAGCCTCAACAATAATCCTCTCTTCCAGTACAAGTACCTGGCACTCTACCTGCACTATGTGGGTCAGTATCAATCCCCCCTATTAGCATCTGCAGTATTTTCTTGCTTATGCTGCTGAAATTTGCTATATTTTTATATTTATTGAATCACAGGTTGAGGAATGCTTATAGCATAAGGCACAAATATTTGTACATTTTTACATTCCTTTTGTATTTAATCTTATATTCTATTTATACTGTTTTCAATTTTATATTCTAGTCCTCTTATTTTTTTCTGTATTTGTATCCTTTCTGACTCGCTCTCTTTCTTTCACCGACAAGGATAGTCTAGTTGTGCAATGATGATAAAGGCATTCATTCGTCCATTCATAGTCTGTAGCTCGACCGTGGACTCAGCTTGTTCGGTTTTCATACAGGACTGACGTTAGACAAATTTGTGTTCTTGAACTTTGCCTTGAAGGAGCTCTCGAGCATGGACTTGGAACGGGTGACATTGAGGTTCGGCTTGTGATCCGTTCTGTGCTTCCTGAATAATCTAGCTTTAAGGTGCATGGTCCATGAGCAAAATGTCATTTTGTGGCAGGAGTCATCGAGCAAGGTTTTGCCCATTAGAGAAAGCTGATGAGTTTGATTTTAACCGTTGAAGGGACAGCTGGACATTGAGCTGTTTAGTCACCCTCAATGGTGCCGAATGACGCTGTGGTGCTGGAGTAATGGAGAGAAGATGGATTTTTGAACCTGCAGAGCTGGGGCGTTATCTCATTTCAATGATCCATAACTTCACCCTTTGTAATTTCGAGTTACTATTAGACTTGAAAAATATTTTCCGTTAAATACGGTTGGTTTGTTTTGGAAGTGACTTTTGTGTAATTAAGATGGCAGCCTTTGAGACTTTCCCCTTCTTGCAGTGGAGTCACGGAACTGTCTGTGTTAGACCCACCCTCTTTGGTCACGTGATGCTGATCTGAGGGTACAATGAATCTATTATGGGAAAGTGGAAACTTTTATGTTATGTTGCGCCCCCCCCCGAGTTTACTCATCAGGATCATTACCTTGCTTTTTTGTTTCCAGGGGAAAACGACATCCAGTTGACACACTTTCTGTTCTTGTTTTTGTAACTCATCTGCTTTGTAATTTGGCTGTATATGGTGTAATTATCTTAGCTTGGCCCTTCATTTTCTGTGTGTTTGTGTTCGCTCCCCCAGCCATGCTTACCGTGAGGGTTCTCCACACTTTGATATCTAGAATCAGATTCTGAATGGGGCTGCTGATCCGTGCGATCAGCAGTAATGCATCCCATGCCGTACTCTGGCCTCGTGGCTTATTTACAAAGGCCACGTACGTAGGTGAGTACCTCCTTCCGTCGCCTGACCCCCTGCTCCCCACGGGGGTTGGGAAGTCTATGAGATAACAGGCGAGGGGGGTAGGCAGAATGCCCAGAGTCAGATTCCAACGACTAAATCTGAGATAATCTGCCCCCTTCCCCCAATTCTGGAGGTTGGGCTAATCTCTGGTCTTCTCTTAAAGGGCAGCGGCAAATTTTTAGCTGCTGACATCAGTGTTTACATGCTCGGTGCAGTATCGAGTTTTATAATGCCGTATAAAGCGCATACCATGGTGTTTAGTCTTGCATGCTATCCTGTAGGTCTTTTTTGTTTTTTGTTTTTTTTCCCTTGTAATCTCTGCACTGAAGTTTGTTTCATTTTATCGGTGGGGAATTTAAATATTGTCAGTTAAGGCTTGGTAATTAGGTACCCTGCGACTGCCTCAGATCTGCAAGGGAACCTTTAGCCTCTGTGCTCTGTAGGGCATGCAGTCCACTATGGAACTGCAAGCACTGAGGCCTTACACGTTTGAAGCGGAGGGACTGTGTAGTTGCTGCACAGCAGTCTCCCCGGTCTCGTTCACATTTGTTCAGCATTTTTCCAAAGTAGCATACATGCTTCCTGGAGTAGTTGGTTATAGGCCCTGTTAAAGGCTGGGGATTTGACCCTGCAGCCTTCTGGACATGAGCTTGCATATATAACCCTCTGAGCTACATATTGCATGGTGAGACAGTTTATTGGTCAGTTTTCCTTACTGGCTGAGTAGGTAGCTTCTAAAGTAGTGTTTCCCAATCCGGTCCACGGTTTTGCTTCCTCCCAGTTCCCTGCTAAACAGTCTGCATTATTGCCCTATACCAGGAGCTGGGAGGGAGCAAAAATGTGTATTGTATGTGGGTCTCCGAGGACGAGGTTGGGAAATGCTGTTCTTGAGCTAAGGGGTATGTTCTGGAACGCTTCATTTCTGGCTGGGTGTGAGCCTGGCCTGGTCTAGGGCTTGTATCTTGGCTCTGACAGCTCTGAGCGAATCAAACAACTGGTTCCGTGGCATAGCGCTTCTGGGGGAGATTCTCAGCAGTGTGGTTAGCGTGTTTTATTTTTGTTTTGGTCTGCATCGTGCCGCTGTTCATAGTCATCAACCACTGACTTATCTCCAGTCTCCTCTTCTATGAAACTGACTGGCTGATATTTCCTAGGGACACCTACGCCTATAGGCATGAGTATTCATTAGCAATGTAAAGGGTGCTGCATGCTAAAATGAACTTCTGAAAGTCTATGTACTAATCTCTTTTGTTGTGGTTCTTAATTGTCAGCAGAGGATCATTAGCTGTGAACCTTTTAATGTTGGTGTTGAATATACATGCAAGTTTGCAGGGAGTTTCAGGGGAATTTCGGAGTTGCATGTGGGCTGCCAGAGATCGGTGAGATTGTACACTTACACCCACTCTTTTTTTTTTTTTTTTTTTTTATTAAGGAAACGCGCTCTTTATATCCTGTGCACTTAGTCTCTGCAGACGCGGTCGCCTATGTGTCAACGTGTCGGCGGAAGTTTCCACAAAGCGAGGAGGGCGCTGAACTTGGAGGGAGGGTTACGCAGAGAGAGAGAGAGCTGCCGCACCTGCTGTGTGTCTCGTGCAAGCCGCCCGCTGGCCTGAAAGTGGCTTAGGCATACACGCTGGCATAAAGGACAGCGTGGCATTCTGGGGTAGCCATGTTGACAGTTGTTGACAGGCTAGAGTTTCTCCCTAGGGCACTGTCTTACATCACTTCAGATGATTAGCCTGGCCCATTACGCACTCTGTCCCTCTGAGAGCTGCTATAGGTGCTCTCATTGTGGGTAATTTGGTAACTGTGTGTAGGGCGTGTCCATCATAAATGGTGTCCGTTTTCTGTAACTGGGCAAATCCATCATTATGAATGCAGCATTTAGACTCATTGGCAAACGGAATGCCTCGGAGCTAGGCTAAGCCTAAGCAAAGAATAATTTTGCATAGCTTTTTGTGTAACCTCTTGGGTTAACTACAGACAGGTCCTCAAAATTCATATATTAATTTACATGCTAGAAATACATGGCGTTTTATCAGTGTTATGGATGTGACATCAGACACCAGCTTGAGTAACGGTCATAGTTTCAAACCAAATCTTTATCTCTTTGACATATTAGACCGGGTCAACTTTTAACACCGCTGAATTACTGATTAGATGTAGTGAAAAGGAGGCAGATATGGGGGCGGGGGAGAATGTTTCACAACCTCAATGTTTTGATTAACTTAGCATTCCTAAGATTGCTGAGGTCACTGACCACCGACTAGAGTCTTCATTTCGAGATAATGTTCCAGTGTGAAAGGGGAAGCTCGTTCTGGGGCAGCCTAATTGCGTGAGGGCCTTGCTGTCGAATGGCTCTTCCCACTTTAGGCCTGACCCTGGCCATCGACCGGAGATTATTCCACAGCTGTAGATGTCAGTTTCAGAAAAGAGCTGTTAGTTCAGATTAATATAAATGAGAAGAATTAGGAAAACATGCCTCCTGTGCAAATGATTGTGTCCTCAGGTTAACTGTCGCAGTTTTGGCAGGATTGCTCATAGAGGGATGTGTGATATTCCTTTTAATGGGGTGTCATATGTAGTCAATGAAGCGATTGTCTATGTATAGAAATCTGAAGCTGTTCGTACTCTAACTGCTCGCTGAGGAGTGCTGACTCATCCCATTTCTTGTGCACTGAAGCCTGGTGCTTTAACTGCACCCGGATTGGACAGCACAGGCATGCTCGGATTTATGCCAGGTTTTGCTCACCTGTGTCCATTATCTTATTCACCTGACACTTAATCGTATCCATAAGTCAATTCTATCCAGCAGAACTGCAGTGCATGCAGGTCTGATGATGGGCCATTCTAACACAGTTGTTAAAACTCAACTCTCTGCTAAAGTAGCAACTTGTAGTGTGGTTTTTAATATCATAATATTATAATTTTTCAGTATAGCGCTACTCTTTTGTTGTCAGGTTTGTTCTTGCGAGTCTGTGCTGTTCGACAAGGCTCATTTCCTTCTCTGTAATAACGCGCTGTAGCTGCTCACTTGCGTTTGTTCCTGATTTAATCCTGAGCATTAGGTTGCCGCTAGCGACTGTGTCTTTGACCTCACAGCGGGGTATATGAACTTGTTTTGCAGGCTACATCCTAAGTCTAGTTCTTCTGACGCTCCCTCGACAACACCTCGTCCGGTTGTACCTCTACGTCCTCACAGCTCTGCTCCTCTTTGCTGGACACCAAGTCTCCAGGTAATGAAAATTCTTGCCCTTGATTTTTGTCCTCATGAGGGGGTTGGTTCCATCTATTCTCATGAATTTAGCTTATAAAATTCAATGCTATAGCAAATGAGAGGGCCAGGGGTGTTTGGTGGGGCCTTTTTGGATTTTGTGTAAGAAGCCGCTGTTGCATTATGTGATGGATGGATGGACGGAGGTGGCTCAGCAACATTTATTTCCTTAATTTGTGTATAAACTGACCTTTAATGGGCGCGTGAGTCTCTGCCGCAAAGCCGAGCTCCTCAGGAAGGTCACGTTTCATGATGATGCAAGGTGACAGTCGCTGTAATTCAGAGGAGCGCGTGCCGCGTCCTGTGATGCTCAGCACGCCCTGCACCTGCTCTCCGACTTTCACGCCCCGATCCCCTGAATGCCCTTTTTCCCCGTTTACCGGTCACATTCTAAATACCGCAAGTTCCACGTCGCTCATCAGAACTTAGAAGACAATATATGTTTTCCTCTATGCAAATCTGCAGGTTGTGGGTTCTCTGGTTTTAATTGATAATTTAGAACAGATGATTTGAAATGTGTTCAGTCTTAACATCTGGATTTTTCTGTTTATGTCCATCACAATGTTTGTTTAAGGGATATAACAAATACAAGAGTTAATGCATCACTTATGAAACTGTGTAGAAGGGAACATTGAAACCTTAAAACCATGTGATTTGATTGTGACCGGGCATGATGCATGTTCTGGTGTTGCCATACAGATCTTACTATGGTAATGCTGTTTCAGGGACTATGTTCGGAGTGAACTGGATTCTGGGTATGAGGGGCCGCTGTACCTGGAGCCCCTGTCCATGAACAGGTTCATCACGGCTCTGATAGGTGAGCGCACATCTTTTTCATTTGTCTCCCAATGAGCACCCATCTCCCCTCACCCCTGTGTGTGTTGCTGGCCATGAGCACCCATCTCCCCTCACCCCTGTGTGTGTTGCTGGCCATGAGCACCCATCTCCCCTCACCCCTGTGTGTGTT
>JAODKN010000048.1:5083629-5098598 GCA_026774425.1 Petrocephalus zakoni | reverse complement strand
AGAATCAGATGAGGAGTTGCTGCCTGACAGAATCATGCACTTGTACAGAGCAGAGCCGATCATTAGTATGCAGGACTATCCCTTGGAGTGGTGGTCAGCTTATTCAGGAGCTCATGACAAGCTGGCACTGCTGGCTTGCAAATATCTTGCAACCACTGTTCCATGTGAGAGACTGTTCTCAGTTGCAGACATTGTAAATAATAAGCTCTCCTCTCGGAAAACGTCAAAAGAGGAGTAAGAGGGCAACATTAACTGCGATAAATGTTTAGAGAGTTTTTTGTTAACAGGAATGTTCAAGATGTTCAATAAACGTTAAGTGCATATCCAGTTGTGTTCAAAATAATAGCAGTCCGACATCACTAACCTGACCCATCACTGTTTTTGTTAGAAATTCATTTTCTGCCTTTTTCTACATGGCAAATAATTTGCTAGTAGGTGTAGCAGAATAATAGAAAACCAACAGACGACATGCATGCTGCTGTTTCTGTGTAATTTAACCATTAATAGAAAGTGGCATATTCAAAATAATAGCAGTGTGAAGTCAAATTAGTAAGGTAATTCAATCTGTGGGAAAAAAAGGTGTCAATTACAACCCTTATTTAAGGAAGGAAGGCAGCAAATGTTGTACATGCTGCTTATAGTGCATTTCTCTCAGAAAATCTGAGTAAAATGGGTCAATCCAGACATTGTTCAGAAAAGCAGTGTACTGTCATTAAAAAGTTGATTGGAGAGGGTAAAACATATGAAGAAGTGCCAATATGATAGGCTGCTCAGCTCAAATGATCTCTAATGCTTTAAAATGGCAACCAAAACCTGAAAGACGCAGAAGAAATTGGAAAACTACCATCCAAATGGATCAAAGAATAGCCAAAATGGCAAAGACTCGGCCATTGATCAGCTCCAGGAAGATCAAAGAAGGTCTAAAGTTATCTGTGAGTACTGTGACAATTAGAAGACTCCTATGCAATGCCAAGCTACTGGCAAGAAGCCCTCGCAAAGTCCCATTGCTGAAAAAGACATGCTGAAGAGGTTACAATTTGCCAAAGAACATATTAACTGGCTTAAGGAGAAATGGTACAACATTTTGTGAACTGATGAAAGCAAGATTGTTCTTTTTGGGTCTATGGGCTGCAGACAGTTCAGATTGTGGTCAGATGTCCCCCAAACACTGAATCCAAGCCACAGTACCGTCAGAAGACAGTGAAGCATGGTGGCAAAAGCATCATGATATGGGGATGTTTCTCATACTGTGGTGTCGGGCCTATTTATCGCATACCAGGGGTCATGGATCAATCTGAGTACATTAAAATACTTGAAGAGGTCATGTTGCAGTATGCCAAAGAGGATATGCCCTTGAAATGGGTGTTTTAGCAAGACAATGACCCCAGACACGCTAGTAAAAGAGCAACTTCTTGGTTCCAGACCAACAAGATTGCCATTATGGAGTGGCCAGCCCAATCCCCGGACCTTAACTTAATAGAAAACTCGTGGGGTGACATCAAACATGCCGTTTCTGGCAAAACTAAGAAATGCTGAAGAACTGTGGAATGTAGTCCAAGCCTCCTGGGCTGTAATACCCGTTCACAGGTGCAAGATGTGCAGCAGTTCTAGGAATCATGGTCATACAACTATTAATATTTATTAAAAATGAATATTTAATCATGATTAATTTAAATGAATCCACAGCAACACATTATTTTTAATCGTTTGATAGCAGTTATATATACATATATACATATACATATATACACACACACACACACACACACACTTAACATACAATAGAATTTATCAGTCTGTCTATTGAATCTATCTATTTCTAATCTATAACATATCGTGTCGTTCTGCTGAGAGGTGCCTAGTTTTGGAGATATCAGCCGTAGAAATGTTGGGCTTCTCTTGAATATAATGGATGTGAGTGGCATTCTTTCTGTGGTGATTAAAACACCAAAAATACGTTTGAAAAATTCAAGAGCAACCACAAACTTTATACTGAGCAGTTTAGTGTAGGGATTTCCTTCCACAAAACTCCACAAACCAGCTGTATCACTCTGCATAAGATAAGAGTACCCTGCCACTATCTTCTGCTCTGTGATATGATACTACAAAGTCTCTAGATTATCTTGAGTAACTGGGTCATAATTTTGGGCAAGAGACATTGCTGTCTGATTTCTCAGATGTATTTTTTTGGTGCTTTAATCACCACAGAATGAATGCCATTCACTTCCATGATTTTGGAGAGAAGCCCGACATGAGGTTTAGCCTGCGCAGGGCATCACCACTTCCTCTTCCTGCTGTAGGAGTCTCTGGAAGCACTTCCGGGCAGTGAGCCTGTGCCTCTTCCTGCTGGTCTTCCCTGCCTACATGTCCTACATGATCTGCCAGTTCTTCCACATGGACTTCTGGCTCCTCATCATCATCTCGTCCAGCATCCTCACCTCCCTGCAGGTCTGCACCCCTCTCGCATCACTGTCAGGGTGAGGTCTCTCCCTGCAGGTCTGCGTGCCTCTCGCATCACTGTCAGGGTGAGGTCTCTCCCTGCAGGTCTGCATGCTCTCGCATCACTGTCAGGGTGAGGTCTCTCCCTGCAGGTCTGCATGCCTCTCGCATCACTGTCAGGGTGAGGTCTCTCCCTGCAGGTCTGCACCCCTCTCACATCACTGTCAGGGTGAGGTCTCACACGCGTGTCTGTTAGCAAACACACACGTTCATGGATGGACACATTACAGCCCTCTGGCTGGAAGGCTGCTGTCTAATTGTATATGTTCGCACTGGGAGAAATTAGGTCTGTGAAATCTGTCATATTTGTTTTGCACTGATAGCAAAGGTAATTCTACAGTTTCTATTTAAGAACCTTGGTTCTTCCATCTTTATTAAAATACTGCTGCAGTCACCCAGGGAAAGGTCATTCAGTACAGTGAAATGTTTTATTAGACCAGCGCCAGGTTAAGTGAGTGACCATGGGTGTTTCTCAGTATGTATACTTGACCGTACTTGTGTTCTCTTGTACCTGTTTTACACCATCTTTCATTGCTGAAGACCAGTTTCAAAACTAAGAGCAGGAGTATAGTAAAAATCCCTGGATGTCGTTCTTGCCCTGCCCTAAATATCGAGGGTGCGTCGGTTGCATCCCTACCGAAGGAGACAAGTTCCAAAATTCACTGAGCCCCAAGTTCATTCCTGGGAAGAAAGTCAGCAAGGCCAGTCTTGTCGAGATCACAAGTACGATCTTTGCCTTCTTGGTATTGAGAAACACCCAATCATTTGAATGAATTACTTGGTTTATGGTCTGCTGCCCTTGGCACTTGAACCAGCAACCTCTGAGTTATGAGTCCATAACTTTGACCACTGTGCTGCTATCAAGACGGGACTTGACAAGAGTGTGTTGCCTAGGTTTTGGGGACGTTGCTGATCTACGTGCTGTTCATGGTGGAGGAGTTCCGCAAGGAGCCGGTGGAGAACATGGACGACGTCATCTACTACGTGAATGGGACCTACCGGCTGCTGGAGTTTCTGGTGGCCCTGTGCGTGGTGGCCTATGGCGTCTCCGAGACAGTCTTTGGCGAGTGGACCGTCATGGGCTCCACAATCATCTTCGTCCACTCCTACTACAACGTGTGGTTGCGCGCGCAGCTGGGGTGGCAGAGTTTCCTGCTGCGCAGGGATGCCGTCAACAAGATCAAGAGCATGCCCACCGCCACCAGCCAGCAGCTGGAGCAGCACAACGATATCTGTGCCATCTGCTACCAGGTGAGGGCACCCTGCGAGACTCTCTCTTCTATCCGCATGCTCTGTAGTTCATTGTCAGCTCCAAAATCCCAAAATGCTGCAGAACTTCACTAATGTGTCTATAACAACCTATTGTTACAATTATTTTTAATGGAGGGAATAATGCACAAAATCAGTATTGAATTAGGCAAATTTTCATGTAATAAGAAGTAGAAGCTATTAATGAAGGTGGTGTGTGGACACTGCCTGTGATCGAAAGGTCATTTGTTCAACTCCCAGAGTCTTCAGAATGATTTCACCATTGGGCCTTTGTTCAGGACCTTTTAACTACCCCCTTTGGTCCAGGAACTGTCTGACCCAGCCTTCAACTCTGTTAACAAAAAAAATATTGTAGTGTTGATCTCTGTTGTAAATCTTTGTGCCTTAGGACATGAGATCAGCCGTAATCACGCCCTGTAGCCACATCTTCCACGCCGGATGCCTGAAGAAGTGGCTCTACGTGCAGGAGACCTGCCCACTTTGCCACAGCCCGCTGAAGAGCCAATCGCAGCCTGCCGCTGCAAGCCCGGCCGCGCAGGACGCACCGGAGCCAGCCAATCAGAATCAGGGGGAGGTGGGGCAAGTGGGCCCAGCTGCCGAAATCGCCGAAAGGCAGGGAGACTCTTTAGACAAAGCGGACGCTGATCTGGAATCAGATGGAAGTTCACAGGTGTCTGCAGAGTCGGAGCAGGACGTGCCACAGGATGGGCCTCCTGTGAAGGCACGTGTTGAGCCTGCATCCAGCATTGTGCAGGCTGGACAGTAGTCAAGAATGTAATATGGCAGCCAGCACTATTAACACGGGCCAATGAGTAAGATCTCTGCTGTTCGGTTCCTGGTAGATAACCTCTCTCTCTCCCTGCCCGTTGAGCCTCTCTGGGCATTGCGGCATTCAAACTGTGCTCGTAAAGTAACGTCAGCTACACCCCTAACATCTGGGTCATATTCATGTGTTGAGTTGCTGCCCTTCATGCTAAAGTGTGCATTTGAGAGCTTAGCAGGTTTCAAATCCTTTTGTTTCAATGTGAAGCAGTCTCCACAGTTTCAATATTTATTTGAACAAATATAGGCTTATCCATTTTCCTGTGTCCATTGCCGCTGTCATCTAGCCTTTATATATTTTCACCCCCCCCCCCCCCGTGTCATCCACCAATCCATCCATTTTCTGGCTCTTCAGTGTTGTACTGGAAGCCACGCCCACTCCCTTTAAAGCCGCACCCACCATTACAGATTCCCTCGGTTTTCTGAATAGTCAGTGTTGACCGTTGAATGGAAGGTGATTCTCGAAGGGCCATATTAGAACAGCTTACAGTATGGGGGTAAACTTCAGTTAACCTGAAAAGATGACAGCAGTTTATGTACAAGCTTTAAGCACGCTTAACCTAGCACGCTGTCTATTGCGGTAGTTTGTAGGACGTTTTCTTTTTCTCCTTTTTGATAATGTAGCCCATGCTTTAGTATTAAGCAAATGCGTATGCACTAATGTTGGGTATAGCAATGCTCCAAAGTCTGTCTTTGTCACATACCAAATATTTTTGGTTTGTATGAGGAAAAAAAAACTACAAATGTGTTATGCGTGCGTCTATACGCCCATGCACATGTATATACACACATATATTCTAAAAAGGGGTTTTGATATCCAGTACTTAAATGCTGCACCAGGCGATATGAAGTGGAGTGAAGCTCAAATGAGCGCTTAATCCGAAAAAGTGTGAAGAGCTTAATCCCATGGATTCGGATCTGGTGCGAGCAGCGTAAACGGCAAGCGAATTCACAGTATTATTTGGCATTTTGCATCTGTGACAATGAATACAGGAACGGTATGAACGCACTGTTGTAAATGCCATTTTCGTTATTTTGTAGCAACTTGATAGCTTTTGCACAGTTTTTCTTAAAGGAAAAAAATAAAATAGCTATGTGTAAAAATTTTACATTTTTTTTATCTTAGCATTTGTAATGTGGCGTTGACATTTTTTTCTTTATTTTTAAGAGACTAATCCACGTTTTTGGATACAAATGAAGATGAAACGTGCTCTGTGAATGCTGGAGTTTTTCAGTTGTGGTCAAAGAAATGATAGTGACGTCTCATTTTTATGACTGAATGTATTTAAAAAAATAAAATAAACATTGAAACCTTGTATGCTATTCTCGTTATTTGAACGCCTACATGTAACTTAAACGTGGTCCACGTGTGGATCAGTCTGCTAATTAAATCGTGATGGTGTTGCTGTCACCTGGGGCACCGTAGTAAGGTTCAGAAGACGGCCAGCTGTGATTTGTAGGTAACATTTCATTTCTAAACGCAAGGGCTGCATTTGTTCAGCGTAATTCATAACGCAGTATGAGGCCCTGATATTAAGCTATTTCACTATGTAACGTGTCATCTCTATTTAACCTCCTGAGACCCCATGTCCTCATATGGGGACGTTGCATTTTGGCTTCCCTGCTCCATAATGTTATTTTGCTTAACTTAGACCTGACGTACTTATTCGGGGACATTTGTTCTGTCATCTAGTGGCCAGATAAGCACTATGCGCAAAACAGTAAGGGAACAAGATGCTAAAGGAAATTTTAAAAAATGCGCACCAAACAAAAGCCCGGGTCTTAGGAAGTTAAGGGGTAATTAATGAAAATTGAGCTATCATGGCTGCTCTAAACTATAGCCAGGAGACGCTGGAAACGCAATGCATTTGGTCGGCGGTGCTTTAAACGCGACCGGACTGTGTGCGGGCTTTAAGCGCCTGCTTAAATACCCACATTAAGCCCTTTTTTGGACCGCTTCTGCGGTGACTGCAAGGTAAAAAACCACACCGCTGCGAATTATTTACACGACGGCAGCAGATAAGATACTTCATGCTGCGAGGTGATTAGTTTAATGCGGCTGTGCTGTGTAATTCCATAAAACCTGAGTGATAAATGTCTCCACGGGGAAGCCTAATTCCCATTCTTGTTTACAGCACACGAATTATTTTATTGTGAACAGTAACATATTTAGCATCCTTTTTTGCAAATACGTTTTCATGGTTAATATTTCTTGTTTTGTGAACTTTACTGCCGCTCTTTTTAGACTATCATTCAACTGGAGTAATTACATTTTCAAAATAAAAGCGCGAACTTTCGAGCATGATCCTGTACCTGTACTTCCAGTGAAATGTTAGGGTTTGGCGCGAAAAGCCAAAAATAAGATTGTCTTTCTTTTTTGTGTCATACTAACACGGTTAGATTTAAGATAATTTTTCGAAACTAGGACGTTCGTTATTTATATATTCGTTTAATTGCGTTAAAGTTTTAGCTGTCGGGTTGCCAGGGCGAAGGTGGCAGGAAGTCATATGATTTTAAACACAGTTATTTCAGCCAATAGTCGTCGTGTTTGTTTCAAATATGTATTATAATTTTTCAACATATTCAATCCAGGACCCAAAACTGAGTTTTATTTCGTCTAGTTAAATTGGTTTTACATCATTTACGGTTTTGTTTACACTCGGCTGGAACACTGTGTCTGTGAGTGGCCACCGCCCTTTCAGATTTGTTAGAGGAAAAACGTTTTAAATTTGTTTAAACTCAGTTAGACTTGTTGTTGTCATTGTTATTGTACTATAATAATAATAATGGCAGACATGTGTGCTGTGTATAAATGTAAGAACAATACCCGTGAAGAAATCATGATGTAGCGGGTAAGGAGGAGCTGGTAAATATACGCACCTTTGATGTTACTAGGTTGTGAATGGAGCGCGAACCCACCCGTACCCGTTTAGTCAAGTTCGCTCCTTGCTCTCTGATTTCCGTGGGAAGCAGCCTAAGGTTGGTTTTTAAATTGACCGCAAGATGGCGTCATTGCCTCACATTTTACTGTCTTTGTCGCTAAAAGCGTGTAAGCCGTTTAAAGTGCTGTTTGACTAGCTTTACATTTACAAATAAACCATCCACGTTATCTGCTAGTATATATGAATGATTTGCTCATATGTTGCCATCAATTATTTGGGCTAGTTTTTGTAGCGCGACTTTAATAAAATTAGCACGAAATAGGCCTACAAATAGTTTATCAAATTTGGATTCATACAATACCATTCATACAACTTCTGCAAATAATAGTGTATTACATACTTCTGCATACTGTGACCTGGAAATTCTTGAGTTTTAAATCTCTTGTCATCGATTCATCGAAATATCTAAACGCGAATTCTAAGAGTAAATCGAACTAAGAAATACTATATTCGATCAACTGTATAATAGTCCGCAATCTCCGTTAACTGCATGTTGCCACTGACCGTGTGAACATTGCAAAGCAGCGTTCAAGACAGTGGTCAACATTCGAAATGTTCTTGCACTTATAAACTTTTGCAAACATATAATTTTATGCTTCAGAATAAATGGAAGGTCACCACTGATGAGCTTATGACTTGTTTGGCGGGTGTTTACACACGCATACACACATATATGTGATGTATAATATATGTGATATATTGATATATATATTACATTTGTGTGTATAGGCTACACACACTTTATATGTATTTGTTCTGAAGTAAGTTTGTATACTTAAGTTATAGTAATGAGAATGTGGAGACATTTTAATATATGGACCGAGTAACACGTAATCCAATAAAATACATGCAAAAGAATATAAGGGAACTGGGTAAAATTCAGAGTATAGATGTGAAGCGCAGTTATGTACAAACAAGCTCACTCTAGATGATGACAGTAGCCGGCGTTACATCCAAATGTTTAAATAGGCTACATTGGTTTTCAGTGCAAGTGACACATACCAAGGTAACCTGCGTGTTATCTGTGGCACAGCCAGTAAAACCCGCCCCTGAAAAGCACTGAGGAGTTGCAGGTTATAGGCTACATTCATCATCAGCAACCCGGCAAGATTTGTAAACGCTCAAAGGCGCATCATTTGCGTTTTTTTCGTATTGAGGGGTAATTCTTAAGTCTTAAATGGGGTCTAAAATGTATAAAAATATATGGTTCGATACGCGGACATTCAATTCTGGCTTTGCGCTCATTTATTTTTGTTGAATTATGTATTCATTATTTTACTATGTTATTGGTTACTGCATGATAAACAGATGCTATTTAGTATACTTACTATCAGTTGCCGGGTACCTCCTTAAAACGAGCAGGACCCATCTGCGTATTGCCTGTGCTAAGCAAGTTGGTGAAATGAACACTGAGACCTGATTTTTAATTGAAGCTCTCGATTCTTTGTGCCGCAAAATAATTTTTGGGTCGGTGTCAGTGTTCAAAATGGATTACGCTGGGTTCTTCCTATATATCTGACTTCTAAAAATGTTATACTAGCTTTAAAGCAAGCGAGTAGCTAGACTTTCTATGACCGCCCTCACCAGTCAGCCCTGCTACACATCTGATACGACTGCGCTGACGTGCTTTTTAGGAAATGGTTATTTACTATTTGTTATTCTAGGAAGGATTCGTAAACATTTTGTTGGAGAACGAAGTGGGTGTCAAAATACCCTTTAAAGGGAAATTAAAGATTCACGTTTATTATATAGTTTTATCTAGGTGGCCGATGTCCCCCGCCCGTAAAACTTGCCGATTATTTATTATACAGCTGACAGTTTGTTTTATTCCTCCGAATTGCGTAACTTACAGTTTTGCAATTGACCCATTTTCCACAGCTTGATGTTTTACTAACGCGAATCCTGAAATTTTTTGGCCATATTCTAGTTCCTTAACCACTACGCCCAGGGGAGATATTTGTAGCTGTTTGTGTGTTTGTGTAGAAAGAGCCTGCGAACGTTGCGTAAATTAGAGTTTAATCCGTGAGGAAAGTCGAAATGGTCTCTCAGAAATACGAATTGTATAACCACGCTCACAAATTAGTGAACTATGGATAACGGAATTAGCTACACTCCTCTACACGCGTCTGTCGATAACAACGTCCGATTTTTTTTTTTTACCTACACAGGAGTTTTGTGTACATTTTATTAAAAGGTTATTAAGTTAAAATATCCCAGTAATATAAACATAATTATCTTCACACATACGTGGAAATGATCAAATACAAAAAGTATAGGGAAATGAGAACGATTTGTCATCTTCCGTCTCTTACGTATTTTTGCCTTAAAATGCAGGTTATGTGACCTAAAACAGCCTTGAAATTGAAAGGTGATTTCTGCTCCACATGTGAAGAGAAACATTCATTTTCATTTTGTACGTATATAAATTTTTTATTTCATATTTGCAATACACGCAAAATTCCATAAACTCTGCCGTAATACATGCGCTCTTTAAAAATGTAATCGCTATTTATATACACATTTCTATATACAAATGTATTGCTCAAGTTACAAGTGCTTATGCGTGAACTCAGCAAAAAGCGAGCAATTAGATCAATTATGCATAGTATTTTTTTACCCTGCATTTAAAAATATACAGTTGCGTATTTGTTGCAGGAAGTCATAATTTATAAAGAGCCTATAATAATAGATCTCCAGATGATTTCGACGGTGAGCGTCTCTCCGCTGATGCAAAAGGCTGGCGTAGATTGCCTGCTCGGACGGCAGTCACCTCTAAGTTGTGGTAATGTATCAGTAACGGGTCTAATGAATTGTAGTATAGCACTGCCCGTGCTGTAAGAGCGCCATAGGCCAGGTGTGCGGCTATTTCTGACATCTGGCGTAAGGAAATATGTTTCGGCTGCTCTCTGACTTTTTCTCTTTTTTTTTCCAATGACGCTGCATGTTTAATGAAAGAGGGCGGACAGAAATATGTAATGAGCCGCCCGGAGCCGCGGTTGGCGTACAGGGGAGCGGTACTCAGGGCCGGCCACTGTTTAGGGGCGGCCCGTCTCGCGCGGTTACGCCCCTCGCCTTTGGGGCTGGTGTGCCCGTGTTTAGCTCTCAGAGCAGTCAAATCGGATTCCTTAGGGAAGGGACACAAATCACTCCAGTTTTAACAAGGGGGGGATCGAGGCGAGATACGCGTTCACGAGGGGTCCATCTCGTCTTCATTTAGAATTTCTCAATCAATTTGCTTTGAACGGAGGAAGTCGAGGCTGAAAAAGGAAGAAATAAGACGAAAAAAAACTTGTCTGAAGATGATGACACTTGATACCGCCCAGTCCGAATGATCGACTTGATTTTGTTATTTCTTATATCGATATGAAACGGCTTTATTCTTCCCCGCTTGTAATATAGAAGGGAAATCCGCGAACTCTAGTGACACGTTGCTTATTTTCGTTTGTCTGCGATATATTTTATATATTTTTCTTCTTCTTCTCCGAAGTGCTTTTTTTTGCGAAACCTGGATTCTTTCGGCGTGATTTCTCCCTGCTCTGTTTCTGTTGCATGCATATGCATGCTTCTTTCTTAATTAAGCGAGCTCTCACACGCGCATTCTCGTGCAATCGTGATCCCCAGTCGCACGCGGTAACCCACTTACTTGTGACCGAGAGGAACCGGAGCTGCTCGAATAAGCGGTAGAGGGGATCTGGAAGAGTCCGCTTTCATGTTTGGGCTGCAGGAGAGCATTCAGAGGAGTGGGAGTAGCATGAAGGAGGAACCCGTCGTGTCCGGGATGAACGCGGTTCGGACATGGATGCAAGGGGCCGGGGTCCTGGATGCTAACACGGCCGCCCAAAGGTAAGTCCCCCCCGGGCAGCATCCGTGCGTGCGCGCCGGGGGCTCCCGCACAACATTTCAGTCCGTTCAAGTTTAATTCCTTTTTTATCGAGGTGATATTTCCCCCGCGACGACACGGTGATTATCCAGAGAGTACTTCAGAGACCATGTGTTCTCATAATTCTCAGAAGTATTCAGTCAACGCGGCGTTTCGATGCTTGGCGATGCGCGTCCCCGCTTTGACGGACGGCTGCCGGTGCAGCTGCGGACTGCGGACCGGCTAAATGAGCGACAAGGATGGAATTGGGATTAAAACATAATAAGAGCCCTCAGACTATTATTAGGAACAGCTACTATTATAACGACGCTGTTATTATTAACTACTAATAGCGGCGTGTGTTATTAGTAATACCATTGCAGCGCCATTAATATTATTATTTATTATGATAATAAAACTAATGTTGAACAATACATATTAAATGTTGGTTATCAACAGAAAAATGCTTAAAATTTAGTAAAATGTAGGAAAGAAAAGTATCCTGACTTTACCCGCTGGGTAAAACTTAGTTACTTGCGGTTGTAGTTATAAGCATTTGTGTTTGGAACAGTTTTGCGTACATTGTTTTCTCATAGTTACTTTATAACAATTAAGTAAATTAATAAAAACCGGCCGAATTTAAATTTGCAAACAATCAGAAATGCTCCTAAGCAGGGTACCACAATTTAATGATAAATGTAACGATTACTTTTTTGTTCCTCTTAGCAAAAGATTCGATGTTTGTTGACGAAGTGAAGAAATACATTTTTAACTAAGTGGCCTAATAAAAGATGTCCAGCTGTCCTAACAGCGAAGCCTTCTCCCCTGTCCCTCCGCAGTGGGGTCGGTCTCGCCCGGGCTCACTTCGAGAAGCAGCCGCCGTCCAACCTTCGGAAATCAAACTTTTTTCACTTCGTCTTGGCTCTGTACGACAGACAAGGACAGCCGGTGGAAATCGAACGGACGTCGTTTGTCGGCTTCGTCGAGAAGGAGAAGGTAAGTCGCTTCATTAAAAACGTTAAAACTGTCTATTTGGTGAGGTATTCAGCACAGCCTATCAAGTTGTTTCAACTCTCTTAGTTTAAATAATAAGACGTCTTTGCGATTAGATGAGACATTACCAAGCATCTGGTAATATATGATATCAAGATATTTTCAATCTGAGCGCCTGTATTAAACCACCTGTTTTAGTGTTTGAACACTTTATTATTGACACATTTGGCCATACGTATTGGGTTAATATCATTCTCTTCGTTTACAAGATTGCTTTATAGGTGTTAAAAACAATACAAGCTTCTTTGACTATTTCAGCTTGTGTTTTACTTATTTAATATGCATCAGAATATAAACAGAAGTGACAGTAGTATATGCAGAAACAGTTTTTTACGCATCTCGTATGCGTAAAAATCCAACGTGTTTCTGATTTGCATGTAACTATTAACAGCATTTTTAACCGCGACTGAACACTATGGTGTACTGGAATTATTATTATTATTATTATTAATAAATATTTTTTCTCTCCCAAGACCCTTATAATTTAAATGTGACAATGACTATCGTTAGACATGTTTAAATGACCGAATTTATTTGTATTTACATTAAGTTTTATTTAATTTAGTTTAGTTTGCTTTGTCTTTTGCGTTCTTCCTAAAACCCGAGCTGAAAATGCCTATCAGGCAGCATTATAAACCATGCAGTGAAATATTACGCTCGTTGCACACCTGAAGAACATCGACGTACCGAGCCGCCGCTTTTTGACACATTTAAAGTAACTAACTGACAGCGTTACTCGATAATCACATCAAAGATAGCCTACGCCCCTTTCCTAGGAAAAAAATTAAATATAACTCAAGGTCATTTCTGGGTGGGGAATCCTACGTATTCCCTATTTTCCTGTACTGGGTGATTGATCACGTTTCCTTTTAATCTAGATAATACCAAATTGCTCTTAATATATTTCTGTCGTCCTCGTTCCGGCCGTCCCGCCGTCTTTAGCCTGGTGACTTTCCAGCAAATCCGAGCACAGGCGAATCCCACTGAAACACCCATGTTTATCTGTGCAGGAGCTGAACGGGGAGAAGACCAATAATGGAATACATTACAGGCTACAGCTTCTCTACAGCAATGGTAAGTGCTGTGTGGCTCACTGCACCCCCCAAACCACGGTAAAACGGCCACGGCAAAATAATAACGAATTTATACTTTTAGTGTGTTAAAAAACTACATATTTAACATTCTAGGTGGCAACAGCAATTTTGGTTAAATTAATTATCGGTTTTCCGTCGTGCTCACTAATGGTTTTATTTATATTATTTAAAAATGTTAGCTATTCTTCTTCATAAATTATTCATGACTGTCGAGGAAAAAACCTTCTTAGGAGCAATATAGATTTTTCATATTTGTCTAATTTCCCGTATTGCGATTTATTATTAATATTATGCTAATAAACATAATATTTGGCGTGATTATTTTGGTAAACAGATGTTTGAAATGTGACAATATTGATAAACGAACAAAATGCTTAGAAAACACAGTAAAACAAAACCAAAAATAGCAATAATATATAACGCGCGATTATTTTTTTGTTTATTCCGAGGTAAATGTAGCTGCTAATATCTTCTTCATTTAGTCATATTCAGCATATCAAATATAGTGTTGTTTTCAAATATTTTTTCAAGATCGCCCCATATATCATGAAGAATTTAGTCACCTATTTGTGTTAGCAGCTTTACTAACGATATTAACCGGCCGGTAGTATTATACCGTTCGTCTCTTTTTAAACGGTCGTCCTTATGGAGTGTAACTAACCGTGTGTTGTTACAGTAAAATATCTTTCTGAAAAAAGAGCAAACTATAGACGTCACCTATGAACTAAATATACATTGACTTATGAATTATAAGTAACAAATATTTTGAAGACGAAATAGATCCCGTTTTTTGAGTCTTCAGAAGAATGCGTCTTTTTGTAGAGCGTATGCATTGCAGGAAAGGCTGGTTTGAAAAATATCACAATTTTTTAACATCTGTTTTGAAATTTTTGCGTATAACGATTGTTTTCGAAGGCGGACCCCAAGACCAGCGTAAATGCACTTGTTAACGATAAGTAAAAGTATGGATAAAGCACAGAAAAAGTGCTAATATTAGTTAATTATTTGTAAAACAAGTAAACAAAAACAATCAAAAACAAAAATGACCACAAACACTATTGAAAACAATAATTATAGCCGTGCCACCTAACATTAATTTGAGCAGTTTTTAAGCCATAGTTATTGAAATGTTTGTATTTGTATTCTATATATAGGATTTGAAGAATTGAAGTAGCAATTTGCATGCTATGTTTGACCAGAACACTTCATACACATTATATTATATGAAAGATGTAATTTACTTGCCAAACTGATGCCAAACTGTACCTGTGTAATGAAGACGTGCCATGTTGACATGTCGGCCTGCTCTCTCGGCACTTGCAGCCGCTTAAATCGTCGCATTTCGCAGCTGCATTTTCAGACGCCATGTTCCTGTTTTTAACACCGTGAATTGCGGGGGGGGGGGGGGGGGGGGGGGGGGGGGGGGGGGGG
>JAODKN010000048.1:5065111-5075593 GCA_026774425.1 Petrocephalus zakoni | reverse complement strand
CAGGTCAGATATACAGCCTTTTGTGAAAAGACACAAGAAGCTCCTGAAGATGAAAGCGACACTGCAGAAGATGAGTTGCTATCAAACCCTGCACTTTTAATTAAAACCCACAAGATAAATTTCTTATGCTCAAATCTAGGTTGCAAGGATAGGTGCTTGTCTATTTTTAGGAGAACTTGGGAGTCGTGTTCACAGTTTTTCGTCTAAAAATACCGCACTTGTGCCCAGCTAATTAGGTTGAGCAGAAACTCATTACTCAATTTGAAATTTCGTGTTATTATTTGGGGAAACTAATGCTTGTTTCTTTGCATAACGGTTATGAAATATGCAAGAAGTCCCACATGCACGAAGAGACGTGTAAATGAACGTGTAATGCTCGACAATGTAAACACAGCCGCGTACGTGCTTCTGGATCCTGGATAAATAAACTTGAAAAGGTTCCAGATCATGGCCCATATGCAGAATGGCAGAGAGGGCGGTAGCCAAAGTTTTCTCTATCATAAGGAGTAAGGGTGTTTCTAGGATTTTTTAAGGTGGGGGAGGTGTACATTAGGCCATACTCATCATCAGCCAGTAATTTGTTTTGAATTGCTGAGTGACAGGGAAGGGGGCCAATCAGCTTTCATGTGGGACCATCTTCCCTGTGTCCTCCGTGTCCCCGGTACACACCCCTGATAAGGAGATGGACATGCTCCAGTCTCCGCGGCTGATAAGTGCGCTTTTTACCCAGAATTCCCTGCATACTCACATTTTCATCTTTCAAGGTCTTCCAAGGTTATCTTCCCTGCCGGAACCGTGTTGCTTGGGGGGGGGGGGGTGGTCACTGAAGACCATAGAGGAGAGTCTGAGATGTGAAGGAAGGCCAATTTGTAAAAACACGAGACCCCTACACGCACCCCCCACCCCTTCCGCATGTTCCGGCGTCGGCGATGTGCTGATCTCGCAGTGTGGGGTACAAACGCAATATGAATTCTAAGCAGAAAATTAGTCTGTTCACAATTAATCAGTACTGCTAATTGCTGCGTGGTTCAATTTGCCATCTGGTGCCAAGCCAGCTTCCAGGCGATGAGTGAGAGAGCTTTGTCCTTTCTGTTAAAACGAGGGACAAATGGAAAAAAAAAAACTTATCCTCCCTAAAATTAGCATCATAGCGCCAAGGTAACCTTTCGGAATATCATTTGTAAAAACGCGAATGAGGTGATTTTTAACCTTTCGGCTGTGTGTTTTTGCGTCCAAATATCTGCAACGGCAAACATGGCGTTGTAAGTGTAAATATTTCTAAATGTTTTTATGTCCGGAAAAGGGTTCAATTGCGGGTTGTGACAACAATTTTGATGGTAGCTATAATCACTGAAATCCTAGTAATTACACAAAGCAATTTAGATTACATTTCTTCAAAAGCTTTACAAGGAAGAAAACATAGAGATTAAAGATATGACTTCCTTGGATGCCCTCTGGGAAGAAATTGAAATTAACAAGAAAAAAAAACCCTCAACGAATTTGTTTTATACTTGTACTTATTAGCATAATATTAGTATAATATTTATTTGGGGCGGGACATGTAAAGATCCTGCCCTCCTATTGGTGAAGCTAAAAGGATTTTCCAGTGGAAGTGACAGGTTAAAGTAATGAACATTCCTGCCCCGAGTCTCGTCCCCTTCGGGTGATGTCCGATCCAGCGGGACCACACCGTGACCCATTTGAGAAAGACGAATGAGTTAGAGGAACATGGCCAAAGATGTTACATTGCCCTCCCCTAAAATGGCAAAGGAGAACAGGAAGTATTGGCACCTCCTTTTCCTGTGGAACTTTGAGGAGCTCAGTGGAGCTTTGCTTTAGAACAGCGTTTTTGAATCCAGTCCTCAGGGATCCATAGACAGTCCATATTTTGGATTGCCTGGGAGGGAGCAAAACTGTTGACTGTCTGTCACGGAGCTGGGAGGGAGCAAAAATGTGGACCATCTGTGGTCCCCAAGGACTGGATTGGGAAACACTACATTAGGGGTCCTTTCAGTTTCAGTAATATGGATTTTTCTAGACTACCAGATACTAAACATACGTGCAGACAGATTGAAGCGGCCTGCTTCAACAACCACGAGTAGATCAGCAAGAGTGTGGCGCTGCGTGTCTGCGATCGGAACATCGCCTTTCCAGATCTCAGGGCTGGCAGAGTGAGTTCACCTTTGGGCCATACTGCCCGATTTGCTCCAGGCTGACCCTGCTCTCTCCATTCGCACGTCATTTAGGATACAAGCGTCTTCTCAAATAAATGTCACGGTAGATTTTCTCATATGAAAATCCACGTGGTAAAATATGAGTGGGAATAGTATAGTTTGTTTGGTGTGGCGGTTTCCTCGCCTTCCTCATCCATGCTTCGATTCTGGAATGGGCCATCATCTTGTGCTCCTGCCCGCCCCCACCTTGTCCGGCAGCCCTCCCTCGCATCCACCCCCCCCCCCCATGGTCCCTCTGCCAGGGATGGGCACCATTTACTCTGCTGTAATGGAACTCCGCTCGCATCTGGACCCCGTCGAGAGGCAAGCTGCTAACCTGACTGCCCCCGGTAGCTAATTGAGTCTTTGCTCTTGCGACCGATAGCCTGAGATTGAAAGAGCGTGTTAAAAAAACGTAATGCTGCAGCTGAACAGTTTCTATCCCCCTGTCTGCCCCCCCCTCCCAATACAGCCGCTGTTGCGACAAGAAGAGCTGTGGAAATCGCAACGAGACGCCGTCTGACCCTGTCATCATCGACAGGTAGGGGGACCTCCTCTGAGATCCGGTGGTTTGGGGAGGGGGTGGGGAGGGCTCCTGTTCTGCTGAGACATGCCCTGAGGTCCTTTGATGGAGCATCAGCGCAAAGGGTCTCCACGACGACGGTCACCTGGAGCGACCGTCTCCGGGTGATTCCGCCGCCATTTCCTGTGGCTGGGTAACTGGAGATCTGAGGCCGGTTGCCGCGGTGTTTGTTGTCATGCCCCGTCTTCTGGTCCCCCCCCCCCGGGGAGAATGACGAGGGGCCAAGAAAGTGGGGGGCAGCTGTGTGGAGACTATGGCCAGGGGGCTGGGATTCCCAGGACAATGTGTGGGTATCTCTTGTGCCACAGTACAGTATGGTTGGGCCGCTGTGTTTTTATTGCCTGTCAACCCCCCCGGTGAATGAATGTCCTCTCACCCCATAACTGTCGGCGATTCCATGCCCACAGACCCCCCCCCTCGCCACCACTCTGTCCCCCTAGGCTGCAAACCACGTTCCTCCCCTGGGTCCTCCATCCGTGTGACCGGGGTGGTGTTATCACTGACGGCGGGGTGCTCAGACTGTGGTTTAAGGGGCATTTGCGGGGGGCTCAGAGAAGCGCTCGGGGCGCTTTAAACAATCCCCGTCGTCTTTGGAGGGAGGTGGACTTCCTGTGAGAGACACCACCTCAGCACTGAGAGGGTTGGAGCCATTGGAGCACATCTGCTGTTCTTCTTCAGGTCGTTTTCGCCGTTGGAGCGCTGCACGTGTGCAGTCAGAGACAGAGAGCCTCGCACAAAGCCGTGCCGGTCCAAGAATTTTATGACCCATTGGCAAGAAAAAAAAAATATATATATTTCTGTGGGAAAGTGAATGTGCTTGTTTACGCTGGAGTTATTGTTCAGCATGGCGGGCAGCTTGATTTGCGGTTTCGCTCAAAGACCCGAGAGCTGATATGTGAAGGGAAACCCCACAAAATAGGAGGAGCAACGCAAGAATTCTCAGGGTCCTGTAAGCTCTGGCGGCACATTGGTAGGGTGCTCACTGAATGGTTATGAGTAATTATAAACTTCTTATGGAGACTCTGCTTTCAATTAAGTCAAAATGCATCACGTTTTTAAACAATGGCTTCAGTTTCAACATTCGCATTTCGGTTTTTAATTTGTAATCGTAAGAAGAATGATGTCACGGTGTACAGTTTATAAATGGCACTCTGCAGTAGAATTATACTCTGCCATATGCAGAGCAGTGTGTGTGTGTGTGTGTGTGTGTGTGTTTGTCACTGGCAGGCCCCTCTAGATGCTTGCAGGGAACAGAGCTTTCTGCTTGGCAGATCCCAGACCCCCCCTCCCGGATTATGAACCTAACACCACAGAGTCAAAACACAGCAGAGAAAGAGTGGGGGATTCAGGCCTATCCCTTTTCTCCTGATCAGTAATGCTCATTGATTTGTTGATGTTTTAGCGAGATTTTAAAGCAGTAATTAGCCACACGCACGCTAATTTCTCCCTATGAGCAACAAGGGCGACGGATTAATGAGGGTTTCTCTTTGACGCGCATCTCTCTGTGATCCGTTGGCGCTTGCCGTCACGCACCGCTACCTCGCGGTTAAAAACAACCACGACGACAACAGCAACAACAGAAGCATTCAGGAAACGCACCTTGTCAGAATGACAAATTCCGAGCGACACTTTTTTCGCGAGCGTATCTCATTTGCGCGGCCTCTCCATTAAGAGGCGCTGTAAATCAGCGTCCACTCTGCGGGACTGAAAATGGGCCGCATTTTATGATGCGTGGCTGCGTGTGTGCATCCATGTGTGTGGCTACGTGTGTGAATCCATGCGTGTGGCTGTGTGTGTGCGTGCATGCGTGTGGCTGTGTGTGTGCGTGCATGCGTGTGGCTGCGTGTGTATGTTCATGCGTGTGGCTGCGTGTGTACGTGCATGCATGTGGCTGCGTGTTGCACCCTTATGTGTTCTAGCACTGATGGAGAGCTCGGTAACCCAGTTGTTCAACTGTCGCTGTGGACACTGTTACTCGAGGACAGAGTTACAGCAGTAGGAGACTCTTTATCTCCTATTTCCCTCTGATTATGATTGCCTTTGCCCCCGCCCACCCCATTCCAATCCAAGCCCTGCCTCCTGACACTCAGGCCCCGTGGAGATGCTTCTGTTCTTCCAGGACTTGACTCATTTCCTCTCTCGCTTTGTTTGTTTTCTGGTTCGGGGAAGAATAAGGCGCGACCAAACGAGAGCCGAGCTTTGAACCGGCACCTTCAGACGGCCTCTCTGCGGGCGGCTCTGTGTGCGTTAAAGTCGGTCTGCAGTAAGCGAAAGACCCACCAGTGTGGATGATTAACTTTGTTATGGCGTAGCCCCGCTGGCTCGTGAAGAGTTGTTGGGGGAGTGGGGGGGTGTCTGCATATCCCCAGAAATGCAGCTTGAAGGACATTTCGGTCTCAGCCAAATGGATATGAACTGAATGTGATATTAAGCGAATCACGAGCCGCACCCGACTTCACTGGCGCATAAGTGTTGCTTCGCCTCGGCAGCCTTCAATCTTGGAGACTTCAGCGGGAAGGTGCCGGTGTATCCCGGTCTGTAGAGCCGCGCAATCCACTGAGAACTGCTCCAAATGCACAATGCTGGGATGATATGATTACAAGAGTAAGAGAAGACCCTCCGTCATATAAGCGGCTCTCTGACGGACAATGCGAGGACGAGGATGGGGCTTATGTGAGCTGCAGGGTTTATATTGGGGCACCTTTGTAGCTATCCATCAGTGTCCATCTCCTCCACCGTGCCTCGCTGTGTGGTCCCCTCCTTGGGCACGCAAGGAACAATCAGGATCAGCCGGCTTCGGTTCCGTGCTGCTTCCCGGAACACCTGTCGTTTGGATCGAGCTCAGCCAGGCCGGTGGTCTGTTGCACGAGAGGGGGGGCTCACCGAGGCCCAAAAGCGGGGAGGGAGTGTAGAGGAGGCGCAGCCCTCAGCCTGTCTGGGTTAATATGGGGTTAACGATATGGAGCCTCCCTGTCAGCAATCCCATCATCCGCCTGGCTGCTTCTGAAGCCGGAGTGCCCGAGTTCCGTGTGGCCTCCATGGGCCCCCCCCCCTCGCCCCTCTTCTCACATTGCCCCGTGCCGTCCATTGACATCTGTCCGGCTTCGGTTAATCTCCCCCCTTTTAATATATTTTTCACTTTCGCTGTCTCTCATTGGCACCTGATTATGCCTGTATCCCGTCCCATACCCCCCCCCCGCAAGCACCCCAATTTGGTCTGAAACCGAAACCTCCCGCTCGGCTTAAAGCATCGATGCATCTGCCAGTCACGGAAGCGGACCGGCCACAGGGACTTGGGGGATGTCCGACGGTGGCCAGGATAAGGCTGGGAGGGGTCTGACTGAGAAGGGGTGGGGGGCTTTGCACTAGCGGTGGGTGTGAAGCTGGTCTGTCCCTCGGAAGTTCAGCTCAGCGGGCGCTGCTGTAGTGTGCTTCAAGTGCTGAGGACTGAGAGTAGATAAAGGTATGCTTCCATGCTTACTGAGATGCGAATGCTATTGTGCAAATTTAAAACGAATTATATTTCGCAGGTTTGACGTGCTAGGGTCGGTGATGCTTGGTAGGTAGCTGAGATGCCCAGTGAGAATCTTATTACCAGTTAGCTTATCCAGGAACAGTAAGCTAATGCGTCGTTAGCGTAGGCTAATGTTAAGGCGAGGTTGTTCCCATGGTACGGAATAATCAGGTCCTCTCCAGCAAGCCCCTTTCTCATGCCACTGAACTAAACTGATACTTGTGGTTGGTGCTTCTCGTCTTCCTGGGGGGGGGGGGGGCCCAATGGTGGAGTTTCCTGTAAGTTAGCTGGGGTGTTGCGTCTGACTGCGTGTGTGTTGTAGGATGGGGGGGGCAAGGGAGGACGGGGGGTGGGAGAGCTGCCTGCCCGAGGACATGATTTGGGAAGCAGTGGGTGTGACGTGGTGGGGTGGGGTGGGGGGGGGTGATGCCCCCCGTTCCCTCCAAAATGAAACGGATAGGCGGAAGTGAAACTTCACAGAGCGCTACGGCTCGCTTAGCACAGTTTGCATATTCTTAATATCTTTTTTTAGCCCAAACTGTAGACTTTATGTATAAATCTACATTATACTCGTCCGCCTTCCTACGTGCAGAATACAGCCTGTTTCCAGCCTATACTGCTTTTGCGGTAAAATTTAAAGAAAATTTTCATCTGTCTAGGAAACGGGATGTTAATAAAGCTAGCAGCTGTTACGTTCCCGCAGTAACATTTTGAAAATGCGATATTATAATCTACTTTGTAATGCAGCGACATTCTTGCAGAGATTGTAAACGAGTGGTTATCCGTTTATGAGCAGCGGTTAGACCGCTGGCTTTAAGAGCAGAGGTCTTCCTGCTTCGGCTCCACTGGGATATACATTTTAAGGCTTTGTCACATGTGCTGTTAAATGTGGTGAATTAAAACTCTTCCTGGCAGCCTTAAAAGTCTTAAGCACAGGCACGTTTGCAGAGTTCCAGCTAAATCCTATGTCAGTCAGACATGGTTCCTAGAACCTGTCTGCTTTGGCCGCACTAGTGTGACGTCAGCCCGGCCACATCGACTGTCTGTTTTACCGTCAGCGTCTCGAACGATCGGGATAATATAAAACGGTGTTAGCAGTGATGACAGCGCCTGACAGGTCTTTGGGAAAGTGTGAAGGTCGCTGTGGATCTCCTCGTTGTTACATCATTCCCTGCAGGTCCTAATTCCTCTCACGTCCCTCCCTATCTCACCTTGACACACACACATACATTTGTATTCATATCTTAGTGGGGACCGTCCATTCATTTCTATGGGGAAAAACCCTAATCCCAGTCACGACACCCAAAACCCCTACCCAGCCCTAACCATAACCTTAAGAAACCAAATGAAATACAAGACTTTTTTCATTTTTTTGATTGCAGTCACAGATTTCTATAAAATTGAGTTTCCCATTGTGGGGACCAAAATAATGCTTTCCACAAGGTCAAAATAAAGGGTTATCAGATTATGGGGACAATTGGTCCCCACAATGTAATGTATACATGACCCCCCCCCCCTTCCCCAACACACACACAGACACACTCTTACCCCCAGCCAGGCAGCTAAACACCTGGGGCTCCCTAATCTCATTAACGCCCCTCAGCAGTCCAGAAGCACAGAGTCAAAGCACCCCCCCATCACCCCACCCATACATTAATTGGTTTAATTACTCGACATGGTCACCCCCCCGCAGGCTGTTTTCCTGCACGCGGCTCCTCTTCTGTGTTTATTTTGCAGCCAGATCCGCACAGCTTCAAAACCGAGAGACGGACACAAGTTGAGTTGAGTGAGACGCGTCTTGGAATTAAGCCGTAATACATAACACGTGGATATATTTAATTAGTTGGGGCCCCCGCCCCCAAGCGGTCGTCCCCATTGTTATGTTTTCATTTCACTTCCTGTGGGGAAAGGTCAGCAGTGCCCAGTGCTGGGGGGGGGGGGGTGTTGGTGAATTATTCATGCCATTGACTTTGTGTCAGGTTTCGCAGTTGTGCCCAGGGATGTTTTATTCATTTATCTCATTTAGGGGCTCCGGCTGCACCTGTTCTTCCATTAAGGAGCCGCTCATTTGCATTCCATGCTAATTTCCCTTTCTGGGATGAGGGGCCGGGGACCCACTGGCACCCCCTGGCTGAGGGCCGTGATGGTGCGGGGAGGGGGGGGGCAGTCTATGGCTCGCAGCATATGATCCCAAACCATGCCTGTCGGGGGAGATCCGGGGGTCGGTGTGCCACAAAATACCCACCCCCCAGCTGTATTTCTGAGATTGGCTCTCATTTCAAACACAAGACACAACAAGAGATCAGCATCTGATCAACACAACCTTCAATGCCTGAAACACTCCATGTCGAACCGGGTCTTTGTTAACGATAAATCAGAGTGAACTAATCTCTATGTGAGGAATGGTAACACCCCTATTTAAGATTGTATGGCCAGGAGTGACCATCGGCGTCCAGCACGACGATGCTGGTCTGTGCCATTGGAGTTACCCCGGTGTCTGCTGGTTGGAGGCACCAGGCGTGTGTATTACATACCCTGCCCCTGCACTCACTTAATGTCATTTTGTGGCACCTCTCGGCCCGATAGAGTGAGCAAAAATGTACTTTTTTTTCTCGTCAGGATAGTTGTGAAAAAGGAAAACATTTCTCGGTGGGAACCTGTCATCTCTGTGCAGAAAGGCCCAAACACTGAAATAATGTCGTTTTTATAGTCAAATGTACGGTAACTACAGAAGCTGGCTGGCGCGCTGTTTAAGATGCCAAGTCCTCTTTTTTTCCCCTTACGATAATTATGTACGCAAGTTATTTTTTTCTGGGAGTTTCATTAAAGTTGTGGGAAAAATGTGATGAAATGAGTCATTTTTCCTTTCTGCGGGGCTGTCGAGAACAGCCCCGGGCGGAGTACGCCTTACGGGCTCTGAGGGGGCGTGTCCACCTGGCTCCCGGGACTCAAACCACTTCCTTCCTTCCTCTCATTGGCTGGATCTAACGTGTTTCGTTTGTGTTTCCCAGCTGCGGATTCATCGTTTGCACCTATAGAAGCCATGGCGTTCCTGATGTTGTGCTAACCCCAGGGGCGATTCTAGGATTTTTCAAGATTGGGGGCATGAGAGGGGCCATAATTCATACAGGGGGGCAAACTTATTCTTAGTCTGTGATATGTTTTGAATCGGTGAGTGACAGGGGAGTGGGCCAATCAGATTTCAGCTGGGGTTAGTACCCCTGTGACCCCACCCCTAGACCTTGATCTATCTCATTCTATTTAGAGTGGGCCACTCTGGAGTGGGGGGGGGTGAATTACAGCTGCGATTACCTGTCGCTTTGCTGTTTAGAGATAAAGTGGGGCAGGTTTTGGGGGACAAGAGATTCAAGACGCACGTTTGGGGGGCGTGGATTTTGTTTAAAAGAGAAAACGGGCATTTAATTTCTGCTCGGCTTGTGTTGTAAACCCGCAATGGTGGGCACACATATTATGGATGGGGGGGCGGGGGCAGCTGGAAGGTCAGTGCCGTTGGATCATTCGCGTCAGGGGACAGGGCACAGGCGGTGCAGTGTGAATGACATGTACTTCATTATTTTTAACCACCGTCTGTTTGTGTTCCCCGTAGTCAGGTGACCGGTAGGGACGGTAACGCGCGGAACCGGCTTCAGAGCCCCACTGCCAAACCTGAAATGGGATTTATATGCAGTGTAGCATTTTTGGATGTTAATCGATGACCTTTTCTTAATGTGCAGCTAGAATTCCGTACGTTTAAAGAGCCCCTGGTTTATTTTGCTGGTTTATAGGGTGAGATAATTCGGGTTAAAGTCCAGATTCCGGGCTCTTAGAGCCTAGGTTCCCACCCTGATGTCGACTGACGGCGTTTTGCCAATATTTTCAACTTATTAAATGTCACATGACCTAAAAATGGGAAAAGAATGTTGTAGCCGGGAGGGGGGCGGGTTCTCTCTCCAGCAAAGGCTCATGGGAGCTGAAACGGCAAGTGCTGCTGTACCGTATCGTAGGCGAGGAGACACGGGCCTGCAGTGGCGCTGAGAGGACACGCTGGTGCTGAAGCAGGATGTGTGTGTGTGTGTGTGTGTGTGTGTGTGTTTGGGGGGGGCAGGATTGCAGAAGCCATACATCACTTCATTATTAATAGCATCGCCTAAATAAAAACGCAAAGCTTGTCA
>JAODKN010000048.1:5038131-5055016 GCA_026774425.1 Petrocephalus zakoni | reverse complement strand
TGGGACATTCTAAAAGGATACGCCCCTTCCTGGTTAGTCAGTCATCTCTGCCCCTCATTGGCCCAGCCTGATAAGTTCAGCCTATGGATTTAGGGCTTTATGTCATGTGCCTTTGCTTGTTAGGTGAAGCTAGTGTGCCTGCACATATATATAGCATGCTGTGAACCAGAAACACCGGGGCCAGATTTAGGTCAATCGCTTACCTCATTGAAGGCAGATGCTAGAGGAGAATGGGGGGAAGAGAGAGAGGTACAGCATTGGGGCTACAGGCAGGAAAGAAAGGGAGCAGATAGATTCCCTGCAATGACCTGACCCTGTCAGCAGTACTTGTTAATTTACATTTATTTAGCAAATGCTTTTATGCAAAGCGACGTACATTTGAGAGAGCAGGGTCAGACAGTCCCCGGAGTTATTGGGGTTAAGGGCCGTGCTCGGGGACGCAATGGTAAAACCACTTGGTGGCCACGGGATTCGAACCAACAACCTTACAATCACAAGCACAGCCTGCTGACTCATTTAAAGTTTCCTTGAAGGTTAAGGGAAATTAAAGAGCCACTGAGCTGGATGAGTGACAGCCGCTGATGTGTGTGTGTGTGGGGGGGGGCGATTACACAGTCATGTGGCTCGGTAAAGGTAAACATTGATCCGGGTGACCATTCAGGGTAAACCACCAGTGCTACACAGTTTGTTTCCTGCCTCAGACAGACAGACGGTTCCTCAGAACCACAGCCCCCCCCAGACCCGGCAAAACAGCGATTTGGGTGGATCAGACGTGCCCGTCCGCTCGTCTGCCTGCCTCTCCCCAAGTTCTTTATTTATTTATGAGAAGCGAGCCTGGGTTTCTGGGGGTGGGGGGGGGGGACCCTGACGGCTGGAAAGCCTTACACGCCAACGTCGCCTCTGCTCACGGGAAGTGTCAAAGACGTGGCACGACGTCCCCTCCCCCCCCGATCCATCAGCCAGGGTGGCTCCGAGCCCCTCTCCCACTCAGACACGGGTACCTGTCAGCGCTTCCCGCCTGCGCCCGGTCGAGATGAAACGGGACCGTTTTCAGCTCCCCTTAAAGACGCCGTCTCTGGGCGACTCTATCAAGGCCCCGAACCGGGTCGCCTGTCACTTACCATCCGAGAGACGATAAACACCTCCCCCCCACTCCCCACACACATGGTGTTTACACAGCGGCTACGCCACTTATTTCGGGGCTTCGGTGCCTGTCACGCTGCCGAGCGTGTCAGGCAGACGTCGCGTATGATGAGGCTCCGGGAGATGGGCGGATTGTTATATAAGCTATATTTTCGGAGAATCGAGGCGCGTGGCGGAGCTGCCGGCCGGCCGCGTGGCCCCGTATCCCAGAGGCTGGACATTACACTGCTTCCTGGCCATGCCAGACTGGGAGAGCCTGAACGTCACTGGCAGGGCTGTGAGAGCTTCCGAGAAACAGTGCTCAATTAGTGGGCTCCAGGCCCCCGCTTCTCCTGCCGGACGTCGGCGGAAATGAATTTATAAGGAGCAGCTCGGCAAGGAGCCCCCATCCACCCCACCCCATGCCACTCCTCTAATGATGTAGACTTAGACCCGGCAAGCTGTTGCATGCAACAGTAATGATTAGATCTCCCCTAATGAAGCAACACGAGTGAAAAAGGCCCCGGTGGCCGACAGGGGAAGTGCGGCCCAGCAGTGGCATAATGAAGGCAATTGGCCTGTAATTTACTTACTTACCAGAGCATAAGAAGTACATATGCAAGCAGACCCTGGCTGTAATGTGGCCGGTGTGGAGGGATGAGAGGCGGACCGACCCACTGGACGTGAGGGGCGGGGCTTGGGCAATCACCCCGCCCCAAAGCTCTCAGAATAAAAGATTACCTGTCCCGTTCACAAACACACCTGAGTTAACCACACTGTTTATGCACGTTTGTTAATTTATTATTATGTTTTTTGCTTTTCTTTAATTGAATTTTTCGGGGTATCCAGCGAGCGTGTAATTGCAATGCAGATAACTGAATAATAACTGAATAATATTAAAAGCCGAGTTGTTTTTAATAGTTTAGTCGATTTGTTTACAGGCGACAATTAGCATTCGTGCCAATGTGGGGTGATTGTTAGTTAAATACAGGTGTATGAGCCTGGGATGAGTTGTGAGCATTAATGGGCATTATTATGTTTCACTATTAAATAACCACCTTTTTCTTCTTTTAATGTTTTGTTTTATGTTTATGTTTAACTCTCATTGGGGGAGTGTTCATTTACCATCCTCATATACAGAAGAGCTAATAGTTTTTCTCCTTCCAGCTTCCAGTGTCACCTGATTGGTCAGCTAAAGAATTGCATCACCTTTTGAGGATGCAGGGTATTTACTCTGCACTGTCTGACCTCTTTTAATTGTTTTCAATCACATCCATTGGTCTACATGTCAAAATAGTGCATTTTTATCTTAATATGAAGGGAGTATCACCATAAACCAATTTACTCTTCATGTTGAACTTAGAAAATCACTAAAAGTATTACCTTTTACTCCAAGACCAGTGTTAAGTTAATCTTTTCACGTTTGTATTCAGTATTGTCAGAGATTTTTTTTTTTATAAAATCGAGTTTCCCCTTATGGAGACTGAAAAATGTCCCCAGAAGGTCAAAATAAAAGGTTTTTATTACTTTGTTGGGACATTTGGTCCACACAATGTAACATACACATGATCACACACACACACACATATGGGAGAGGAGTGGGTTTAAAATGTATTGTTTTTATGTTTAAAAGAAAATTTAAATTTATAAATTTTATTGCAGCTTTATTTATGATTAATTATTCATCAGCGACATGCTAATTGATCCACCGGTGCTGAATATTCATCGCGACGCTAAATCGAAGAAAGACAATGAGCTTAGCAACAACATCATGAATATTCCGAGATTTAAGGTCATAGGAGAGCGACGGGGAAGCCACCCGTGTGTGTGTGTGTGAGTGGAGGGGGGGGTGGGCTCAGCGCAGGCGCCATTACCGTCGTCATTGTCAAAAAGAGGGAAACATCAACAACGACGCTACATAAACTCACCCATGCTGCACCTTTGTAAATATGCAAAACCGCATGGCTTTACAGAGCTGAAATTGCTGTGATTCCTTCCACGGTTTCCTGGGAGAAGTAGAATTCGTCTACCCGGTTTCCTGGCCTAGTTATCAGCTCCCAATGTGATGATAGCCTCAAACAGTGCGGCGTCATGTCTGTCGCATCGCTTTGCTCCCCGTAAGCCGGCTTCCCTCTCAGCATCATTGTTTATCGTTATTGTGCTCCTTTCAGAACGTGACGAGGGAGCCGCCTGCTATATTCTGGGGTCTCCGGCGCTGGTGTGTGTTGGGGGGGGGGGCACTGGTGGTTACGACTGTCCCCGGATTCTGACATTTCCCTTGTCTGGATAGTCGTCTCGTTCCCCGTTCCTCCGACCACGGATGCGGAAATGTCCAGCTGTCGATCGAGCAACTCATTCGAGCGGAAGGTCGAGGGAGGGGTGTGCGGGTCCGCCATCTCGCCCACCAGGAATCCAGAACCTCTTTTCGGAACCACTCCCGGGTTGCATTCTTATGTTTGCTTCCTCTGATCGCTTCCTTGTCTTCTTGGGGCCGTTAAAATCAAGGTAGTTGGGATAATTGCAGGGCTGCCGACTGTCACGCAATGAGCGTCTTCTCACGCCATACCTCCCATTTCTCACGCCGAGAATCTATGGGCGCGTCGACTTCATGCAGCCCCTTAGAGCGCCTGCCCAGCCACCCCGGCGACAGTGAACTTAACCTGCACCGTCATGGGCCACACCCACCCCAAAAATCACACTCCAAGGTTTTTGGAAAGGTTGGCAGCCCTGTAATCGTGGGGGACGAGTTAAGAGCCGACAGCGAATCGGCCCATCGACCCACAGGCCGGCCCGTCGGGTGGATGCTGGCCTGTGTCGCTTTCCCAGGCTGCAGATAAAGAGCAGCGTAACCCGGCGGGCTGGTAATTAAGAAGGCAGCCAGTCGTGCTCATCTCCCCTTTGAACCCCACATTGATTTAGTCCCTCGTTACCGTGGCTTGCAAGAGCTGACACTTACCACACAAGTGTTTTCTTCCTCTGTGGTTGCGCGAGTAAGAATAAGATTTCCTTTCAACGCACCGCAGCGAGGGGGGGCCGCAGGGCCGACGGCTGGGTCACGTTACCGCCCACCCCCGCTCGCGGGCTCCCACCACGTCTTGGTTATCTGTCAGCTAGCACCAAACCCTTCCGGACCGGTAACGGGACCCTTTCATGAGGTGCCTTTTGAATGACCTCGCCACCACCAAGTGCAATGCCCTGGCCACGGACGAGTGCTCATCAGGCTTTGCTCTAATCAGTGGCGGTTGGTTAATTTGACCCTGGCGGAGCTTCGGAGTTGTCCAATCACGTTTAGCTGGCGTAGAAATAGGGGATGTTTCTCAGTACCAAGAATGCAGAGCTTGTACTTGTGGTCCTGCCAGGCACACGAGAACACAAGTGCGCATATTGAGAAACACCCAGGATCAACTGATCTACACATGCTGTCCTTCTCAACATGGATACCCTCAAATGCTAAAAGCAACCTTCAGTACACAGGATAAAGATGATGAATTGAATGCTATTCAATAATGAAAATTGCAGTGGCGCCATCTTGGGGATCGGAGGTTAAAATGCAGCGGATGTAACAGAGCAGCTGGCCTTCCTGCCCCACTCAAGTCAAACTTTAGGGGGCACTCAGTAGACTTGCGTGACTCTTGTCTGCTCAGTATTGCTGGGTGCCTAGGCGACGCCGCGTGACGAACGCCCTCGTTTTCCGCATACCCAGTTCATGCGGTTTCCCCAGAGTTGACCTAATTGGACAGCAGGCCTGGCTTCTCTTGGCGGCCGAGTCATTAGTCCCCGGAAAAGTGTGCAAGCCTGTGGTGAGAGAGGGGGGAGGATCAGGCCAGTATGGACAGGCCGCCTCGGGGACAGCTCTGGACGCGGATTCACAGGCGACGCACGCTAAAACTAGGGGCACGAGTGCTATGACGTACCCTGCGGTCGGGTACGGGAGGGGGAAGGTTCACAAGAAGCGCACTCCAGCGCCGATGACACTCGAGAATAAACACGTTTACTGCCACGCCGAATTGCTGCAGTATCGCTTCCTACAACCTCATTAGTGTCACTAATTAAAACTGCAGCTCTTGACTTTGATGCTGGTGGAGGCAGAAAAAGGGAGAAGCTGTTGGGGCTCGCGCACACACACACACACACACACACACACACAAACGATGGCACAGGGAGAAAGGGAGCAAGGAACAGAGAGGAAAACGGAGGAGAAAAAGAGAAAGAGGACAGAGGGAGGGTGGGGGTTGGCCATGATGGATCGCACCGCTCAGCAACGGCCCCAAATTAAACCCATTTCTTGCAACTTTGATAAAATATTATTAAATACACTGCAGCTTCGCATATGGCGAATTAATCAGCTACCCCGTTTGTGTCTGATAGAAATTAGAGTTATGTTTTGATTGTGCTTTTGTGTGAAAAGCTTTTTGTTGTGTTTTGTTATGATAGGGACTTTCGTTTTGTTTTTGTTTTGTTTCGTTTCATGAAAAGTGGAATAATAGCCAGTGTAGAACGAAAGATTCTCGAGGGGAGGGGTGGGGGGCTGGGGTCGGATGAGAGGGTTTCAGAAGAGACTGGGGAGCAGGCGGCACTGCCACGCATGTTCCGATTCTTTACTAATTAAAGCACCAACTTCTGAAATGCCATAATAGCTGTTAATTAGGGGCCGGCTTTTTTCAACACAATTTGCTAATTAGATCGTGCATCGGTGCAGCGTATCTAGCTAATTACTGCAGGGCTGGAGCGACAGACACTTGTGACTTGAGTGTAAATGACACCATTACGAGGTCCAGCGGCACCAGAGACCTGCCAGAAACACATAATTACTCCCGGCCCTGATCTACAGAAGGGGGGGGGGGGGCTTTTGTTTCCGTGTCCTGCTAGTAACAGGAAATCTTGCTTCCATGGAAAAAGGAAAAGGACAAAAATCTGCAAATTTTTTTGAAAATCCCGCACTAACTAGGAATATGTCAGCTACCCTGAAGTCACCAGTGGGATCGCACGAATCTCGTGAACAGGGGGCACGATCAGAGGCAAGTCACGCAGCGTGAACTTGCACGTCGCCCACGTGCTCCAGAAAGTCATCCGCCGTGCTATCGGCCCGCTCGCCGGCATCTGCTAGCCTCCGCCGAGGTAATCGAGCGATTCTGGAAGCGCTCCTAGCCGGCGAAGGATTTCCGGGTTGGAGTCGGTGTACGTCGCCTTGACGGTGAAGGGCTGCCAAAGGCACTTCCTGCCCTTGAGGAGCGAGACCGAGCGTGGGCGACGTTTTGTTTTGGGACGGCAGCTATGGAGTCGTGTAACCCCTTCATTTTTTTTCACAACCCCCACCCCGCCCGCCTCAGTGTAGTTTCTGGTGTGGTGTAAAATGATATTATCTGAATTTTGATATGACTTCATTTTTGGGGAGCTGTGATAGCAAGTTGGCAGCATGCCCGATGTTAGGGTGTAAGGACCACGGCTTAGAGAGAAGTTCGCTTCCAAAGGCTCTTGTTTGTTGTGTAGCAGATTGGATCTTTGCAGTGCAGTGCCTCGTGTGAGATAAAAATAAATGCGAGTGGATGGATCTTCCTCAAGTTTCCCTGGCTTCCCAGAAGTTCCTCTCGGCCTTAAAATGCGGTGGTGACTCAGCAGCGCTCAGTGGCGCAGACGGACAGCACCTCAGGATGCTCACCACCTCTCGCCTGGCTCTCTCTTGCAGCCGGTCGGTCTTCGTTAAGCTCCTGCAGGGTGTTACCGTGGATGCGGATGAACCGCTTCGGGCTGGCTGGAGGCACACAGGATTTTCCAGCCCCGGAGAGGACAATGGAGGGAGGGCTGAGGGTTCTACGCGGAGAATTCCAGGGTAAACACATGTTGTGGAAACAGAGTTACACACAGTACAGATGTGAAGGGACAACAACAAAGATTCAGGGCAGGTCCCTTATTCCCCATAACCCCTGACACTCCCTTCTGTTGGATTTATGGCGCTCTTTGCTGTGAGAGACTCTGATTGGCCGGCGTCCAGCATGTGATCACCGCTATTATTTTAATGAGCCTGGCTTCGGCTTCGGGGTGTGGATCTTTCTGTTTGGCGACGTATTGGGGTTGGATTTGCTGCCGTTGAGAACATACCAGAGAAATGTTGTCACCTCTGAAATAGCAGATGAAAACAGAATATTCAGAAGCATGAGTTGGATAGCTGTTTACTATGGGTTCCTCTCATGTTAAGGAACATAGTTTCCATTATTCTCACTGTCTCTTAGTTTTCTACCAAGATCAGTTTCCCCTCACATCTCCTCTATGGTCAGCAGATGTATGGCTAAATCGTATGGCTATCTTTCCAGAAAACGAGCAGAGCCCTCTGTACTACCCCTGTGTCCTTCGATATCCCCTGTCTGACCCCAGCGTGACAGTGAAGGCTTTTGCGTTAACCCCAAATCTCAAAATGGGCTGCAGTCCCAGCAGAGGCCTTTAGGGCGGCGCCACGCAAACCCTGCCAGGCTGTGACAAACACACCTGGCGCAGACTTACTGTAACGAGAGCATGGAACAGGGGGCGGCCCGCTTCAGACGCAAAGGCCTCCCTCTCTACATCCGTTAATATGTTTTAATTAATCCCGACAAATTTCCAGAGAGACACAGGTTAAGGGATCCTCTCTGTTTGCCATTAATTAAAATGCACCGCAAGGTTTTATCTTTGAAATAAGGTGCTCCGTCCGCCTCGCCCCCTTGCCCATACGCCATCCCCTCCCCCCCCCTTGGAGCGGGCGGTCCGGTGGTCTTGACGAGTGTCCCGTCACCCCCGTTAATCAAATTACTCATGAACCGAAATTGACAGTTTTCATTAATTATAAAGGATTATTCTAATTGCAATTCAAATTTATTCATTTACAACAGACGGCATTCAGTAATATTTCAGGAAATTTGCATATTAAATGGAGAGGGCCGGCCATTAACGATGGTAATTTATGCATATTTCCTTATTTTTAACTTCTGGGCCATATGTAGCTTTGGCTCTTTCGCAGGTGAGGCATCGAGGAAGTGGCCCGTTCATGGGGCAGTCGCACGCGGTGGGGGGGAGGGGGGGCATCTCTGTGTCCTCTCGGCCCCAGCCGCCCACATCCTCTCTTTTGACTCGGGGGGGCCTTTCCGTGTTTGCTGGAACCAGAGGACCTCGGCACCCACAGGATGGCAGGCAGCTGTGCTGGATTTTTTATTTTTTATTTTTTTTGCCTGTCCTTTCATTCTCTGGGTGCGGGTGCCATGGGGGGCTGGGGGCCGGGAAATAAAACAGATATTACATTTCAAAGCAAACACGCGTATGCCATTTAAGGCTGTTCTGATTTGTTTTTCTTTTTTCTCTCCCTCTTTTTCTTTTCTTTTTTGAAGCCGTGATCAAGTCATTAGCTGACAGAGCTGTGAAATTGGCTCTTTGAAAGGCCTGAAACTGCCTGGTACACTTGCAGATTCCCAAGGTCATCTCTCGTAGATGAAAGGGGGGGGGGATTACGGCTCCCATTAACTGTTACCGATTCCGCCTCCCCCCCTCACCCCCCCCCCATAGCGCCCCCTTCTGGGCACCTGGCCAGCTTGCTGGTTTTTACCACACTCTATTTCCTCCTCTTCTGATGTTATTATTTCCCCCCCCCCTCGTAATTTTTCTCTAAATGTGCATTTTTCTAGCCGCCGATTTGCTATTTTTAAAAGGGTACAGCTTATATCATCAGTTCAGTCTCTCGACTATTGTATTTTTTGAGCCTGGGTTTTCTCTTACAATGGGTTCGGCCTGGTCCGGGAAACATCCCATCCAAGGCGCAGTTAAGGCCCATCGCGATCGGGGGAAACATCTCTCACTCCCTACTGCATTTTATGAGCCTCTAAACGTGGGCCGCGGTCCGGCGTGAGTAATGGTGGCCCCCACCCCTCTCGCGGGGCCCACTGTTGGCCATCGACAGGCTCCATTTTTCACACACGCCGACAAGGGGGTGGCCTGGGGCACAGGCTGCTGGTTTCAGGCTGGTGGGGGTTGCACCCGTGCCTCTGCGCACGCCGGGGGCCTTTGGACACCAGCGTCGCCCCCCAGCTGCGCTGATTCCGAGCCTGTCTTTACCCCCACCCTGGGCAGATTAATGAGGTGCAATTCAGAGGCAGAGGCACTTAAATCAAGGCCCCCCTCTAAGCCTCACCACCCCCGGCCAAAGCCGCACATGTCCGTCAAAGGAAACAGTCGTTATGCTCTCGCCTGCTAACATCCCGTAAGGTGGCGCACATGTAAGCTGTCATCACACTGGCTCGCATGCCGTCTCCGAGATAAATAGCATGGGAATAGCAAATAAATATGGTACATAAACGGAAGATAAAAAGGAGAGGGGGGGAGAGCTGGAAACAAGTCTTCATCATATGACCCAAAAATGCAGGGGTGTTCTGTGCTGGGGGTGGTTCAATGAGTTAGGATGCAGTGTTTTGGATCGGAAGGTTGCTGGTTCAAATCCCAGCGTTAGCAGGGTGATGTCACAGATGGCATGTCGGACCCTCCTATCTCAGATATATGCATTGCGATGGATCAAAGTGTCTGTTAAATAAATGTTTAGTGTCTTGGTGGTGAAAATTACACTAAATTATGGGGGTGGCTGTCATGGGAATACTAATGGCCACAGTCTATGTAGGGTGGTGACACTCTGAACACAAGGCCGATGTCTGATCACATGATCCAGTAACATGATACCCACTCGGGTTCCTAATTAGCTCCCTCTGTAGGAATGTGTTTGTCATTACCAACAAAGGCGAGAACACCAGGCTTCCGACGAAGGCATGCAGTGTCAGTGACGTATTCGCTATGCACCTTTGCAGTGAGCTGCCGGAACCTTCTCCGACCTTCACCGCATCTCTGACATGGCCCACGTTCAGCTCTAATCGTTTCTTATTCTGCCCAGCACTGGAACGGAGCAGTAGAAGGCAACAGGAAGGCTTTGTTGGTTTGCAGTACTTTTTAAGCAGGGCGAGGTGCACAAGCCAGAATATACTCAGCCAGGCATGAATGAACTATAGGGGGTTTCCATCTCAAAACCTGCAGGCTTAATGGGGGCGGGGCCTCCAGCAGAGAAGGGCAATATGAAGGTATCGAGCCCGAAGGCAGAGTATGGGCAATTCAGTGGGTAGCACTGTTGTTGCTATCAGGATCATGGATTTGCATCCCACCTCTGGTCTACCTGTTGTACCTCTATCTCTTGTGGGTGCATTCCCTGTAATATGATTTTGTAAACTGCTTTCTGCAGTCCAAATATTTCATTAGGCTAATTTAGTGTTCCTAAATTGCTCAAAGCATGTGTGTGACCTATGGAGGATTGGCACCCTGTCCAAGGTGGACCCCAGTGCCATGAACCTGACCAGTGGCCTGTATCACGAAGCAAGATTTGTTGGTTAGCTGGATAACTTGTCAGATTTAATGTAGCCCAGCTTAAATGGACCTTGTCTTTGTTCACTAACGTTTAGCTCAGACTACCTTAAATCTGACAAGTTATCCGTCAGTAAGAAATCCTGCTTCATGATGCAGGCCCTGGGATAAGAGGATATATATTTCTTTCCATTTGAAGCATGGGTCACCAGATGGAAGATCGGGGGGTTTAAACATGCAGAGTGGTCACATGACAGGAAGCCGTGTCAGGGGCCAGGCCTTTGTTGCCCTTAGTGTCTCGTTTTAATGAAAAAGAGGATGAGAGCGGCAGGTCGGGGGGGAGGCGGGGTGTCACCGAGCTCCATTTGTTCTAAGAAATATTTAACGACGGCTGAAACGTACAGGACACAGCCACGATTAGGCGGGGAGTGCGCGCCACGATGAATTTTTCATTGCAATGAGATGTTGAGACTAAATAAAATATATCACTTTAAATAGACATGAGGCGATATGGCAGGGGGGGGGCAGAGAAAGATGGACAGGAAGACGCCGGCATCCCTGCTTGCTGCACACAGAGTCATTTGAGGGGGGGGCATTCCCATCGTTACTGCATTTGGAGTGAAACGGCACTAATGTGACCCCCATGCTCGCTGCCACATTAAGGTATCATTTTTTACTTGGGGGGGGGGGGCATAGATCTCTGGCCCCCCATGAGTATCCCAGCACCAGTGGCCGTTACTGTCCAAGTGTAATCTAAATGTGGGGCTGGCATGGGGTTTGGCAGGTATCTGTGGGTGTGATCTGATGGTCGTTGGTTCGAATCCCGGGGGTTGGTAGAGCCTTAGCCCACAATTGCTTCAGAGACTGGCTGACCCTGCTTTCTTAAGTGTTTGTTGTTTGAATAAAAGCTTCTGCTAAATAAATAAATGTGATGGTCCATGTGGATCCTCAGATAGCCGCTGTTTATCGCTCTGGAGTGCCGCCTAGTGTTGTCCACGCGTAACTTCCTTCTCGGCTCCCCCTCCTCCTGCCAGTGTAAACACCTATGTCCTACCCAGGATCCCCTGCCTCTGACTCATTCCTTCAATTTGTTGCTTCTCTTACCGGGAAATACTACATGGGGGTCGCCTCCAAGGTTCTTTTTCTTCACTTTTTTTTTTTTGCATTTTTCATCAGTTTTCACTTTTATTTGATTTTTAGTTTTCATTTTCAATTTAATTTAATTTAGTTTAGTTTAATTTAATTTAGTTTACTTTAATTTTTAATGCTTGATTTCTCTGGGATTGAGTCGGAATCCCTCCAGCTTCCCAGGGACCCCCCACTCCCAGTCCCCTGCAACATAAACAGGACAAGAGAGCATGTAGCAAGCCCCACCCCTAGGACACGGGCCCCCATCCATGCACCACCCCGAAGCCCTGCCCACACACTACCCGAGGCCCCGCCCACACACCACCCCGAAGCCCTGCCCACACACTACCCGAGGCCCCGCCCACACACCACCCCGAGGCCCCGCCCACACACCACCCGAGGCAGGGCAGAGGCTCTGATCTTCAATGCTGCTTTTCCCACGTCACTTTGTTAAAAGTTCCCACGCTTTTTTCTCCTTGTGCACGTGTTCTCCTTTTTTTCCAGAAAGCAGTGTAGTGGAGCTGGGCTCTCTCCACACGGGGGGGGGACCCCCCGCCTCCCAGCTCCCAGTCACAGCGCCCCCTGTCCCACCTCGCTTCATTCCATTCCTTACGTCTCCCACCCCCCCCACACCACCCGCCTCCCCAGACATCAACGATCTGATGGAAATGGGCGCTTTTGCATTTGCTCGATAGCGCTGGGGGGGTGGGCTCAGCTGGGGGGGGTACAGTCACACAGTTTATGATCCGAATTAGCACCTCAATGCGGCGCCTTTGTTCCTGGCGCCGTTCGCATCGCCGGGCCCATTCTTCAGCAAGATAAATATGACAGACGCCTGCAGATAAACAATAACAGGACCGGGGGGTATCTTTGTTCCCCACTATCTATATGCCGGGGAAAGTAGGGGGCGGGGGGGGGACCAGGGTCCAGGCGCTACCGACGTACCTTTTCAATGAGGCCCGAAACTAATTAACGCTTTATGTTAATCCTCTTTGTTTATATTGTATAATGTGGGTGATATACTGTAAGCTCTCCATTCACTGCTATTAAACACACATGATTTATCCTTTAAACAAAGTCAGATCCCATGCTATAATTTTCCCCATTATTGCCAGTTGTATTTATTATTTTTTAATTAAGCTTTGCTTGCGTTCTCACTTCTGATTTTGCCGTTAATAGCCAGACGGCGCACGGTATGTGATCATGTCGTTGACACTAAGGCCCGCCTCCTGAACGTGTGATTGACGCGATCGCGGGCCCTGTGGTACAGTGCAGGGGTGGAGGCCGTAATGTGGGTCACCTTGCTTTTTCTGGGTCAGGATGAGGAGGTTCGGGAAGAGCGTGGTGCTGGAAAGGGCTCTCTCTCTCTCGCTTTCTCTCTCTCTCTTTGTTCCTCGCTGTCCCATGGGGAATATTTCAGCCTTGGAGTGTGCAGATGCAGGGGGGCGCGGCGTGTCCCAGTAGGCTTCTGAATGCCCCCTGACACACAGACTTACATCCCCCACTCTCCCCCCATCACACATGGAGAGGTCAGACTTCCAACTCATTTGTTCTCAACGTCCATCCATAGACTTGACTGCAAAATGTTCTTTTCACCTCTATTTATGAGATTCTTTTATCCAAGCCTTGTACGAGTGTGCAGGGTTGGCCAATCAAAGACATTCCGATTACAAGTATGGCATCACAACCAAAGAGTGACACACCGCCCTGATATGTTGTGATCAATATAGATAGATGTTCGCTCATTGATGGATGGCAGATCGTGATCTTCTCATCCCTTGATTGCACTATACTCAGCGTCGTACATCTCAGTGTGCCAGCAAGGTCTCTGCTTTGAGTATGAGGGTCACTCCTACTCCGTATGATTACTGATATGCTGCTCTCCTTCATGGATTTGTTCTCTTGTTCTTGGTTCATCCCTGCTTACTTGGCTGGCTGTGATCGGTAGCCTGATAGCTACGTTATGACATGGGGCTACAGTGGCTGAGGTCTTCCCAGGACAGTCCCTGGGATAATTGTAGAGTAGCTGAGGTCTCTCTGGGTGGCTGGGGTCTCCAGCAGCATAGACATTAATTTGGAGGTTAGGTTCGGGATGATTTATTTTAGCTTTTAATATAGCGCCGTCCCCACAGTAGTTGTCCCAAAGCAAAATGAAATTCATACAAAGATAAGGACAGATTGTCCCCCCGTTTATGAGTGAAGCTTCCTGTTCTGGCCATTTCTTAAGCTGACAAATGGACCCTCATGTCTGGCCAAGAGACCAGCACCTTGCCATTCCGCCAAAGAAGCTTCCTGCTTCTAGAGATGTTCAATGTTCCCTCCCTCAGGCCTTCTTTGGGACCTGAGGGATCCCATTGATGGACTCCTCTGTTCCTCTCTCGTCCATGTGGCTCCAAAGCCTGCTGGGAATTTTGTTGGCGGTTCTCATGGGTTCTAATGTGTGGCTCTTGTGTTTGCTATCGTGAGAGATCCTCAGCTGCCCTGTGCCACAGCGCCATGTCAGTACAGCTAACATGACTAATATACATTAAAGATAAAGCACTCAGCCTTTATATGAACGCAGTCATCTTTTTTAATGTTTAACGATGTTACGTTCTAAATATATTGGAAATATTATCCGTCCTGAATCGCACACATACATTTCCCATTTTCGCTGCAGGAACTGAGAACCTCCAACACATATTTACTTTAAAAAAATTAATCATTTGAGTCGTTCTCCCCATATGGAACATGCTTTATTTACATTTCACAGCAACATGGCGCTAATATTCAAAGTTATTGTGATTCCAGCCCGCTCTGCCATCCGGTAATTACTCAAGGCGTAAATGAAAATGTGCGGGCGATGTGGGAATAATGGCATTCCCGTAATCCGAAAGAATAATGGCCAGCTTTCTTCGCCGGTCACTCGCTAATCTCCGGGTGCTAATTAAGCACCGGGTCCAGGAGGATCGGCTTTGGTGGCCTTGCATGGCGAATGGGTCTTTCTCACCATGGCGATGCGTCCCAGCTGTGCAGCTGTGCAGCTGTGCGAGGGAATGTGAGAATGGCGGGGAAGCATCAAACGTTGTGGCTGGTGCACAGGGGCCCGTTAATGAATGACTGTGAACACCTGTTCGGTATTTCAGGAGGGATGGTGGATTAGCAGTTAGCACTGTAGCCTGACCTGTCCCAGGGGGTTGTGTGTTCGATTCCTTCAGCTCCCCTTCCAGGGACTTCCCTCCATGACCCCAGCTATAAGATGGATGGATGGCTGAATGTTGTGATTTTGATTCTGTGTTTTTATATGAAGATCCTCTATCTTTATTCAGATATTCAGATGCATCGACTTAAGGCTGAGGACACGTAATGCTGCAGAGTTTTAAGCTAGTAAGGTACAGTGCAGCCAAACAGAGATGTAGTGTAAGGCAGACAGTGAAGGTAAGTTCTGCAGCGAGAGGCTGTTAGGCTCCGTTGGTGTGGGTCTACGAATAATGTGCCGTTGTGCTACGTGCACATGCCGTATGGTATCTGTGGATGTCAGCGTGTGTTTGTGGGATCTCCATTTCTCGACAGTGTCAGCAGATAAGTCCTGCCGGGCCGCGGTTACAGCACCTCTGTGGCAAGCCCCACGCCCCCCCATCTGATCGCAGAGTGAAATCTAAATCTAAAGGAGAACCAGCCTGACTTCACCTGACAACACAGCCATTATCCGGCATGAAGCTCCTTCAGTTACTGTTACAGCCACTAGCTCAAACAGCCATGGCTCTCGGTACATTAAAAGATACACACTGACAGAATATGGGGAGAAATAAGAAGCAGTAAATCTGCCCCCCGCCCCCCGCACAGCTGAGAGGAGCTAAGCCAGAGAGAGACCTCCGCAAAGCATTCAAACAACAACACTTAGGGCTGATGATTTCCCTGTCTGCCAGCCCCACTAGCCTGATCTAGGCCCTACCACCCAAAAAACCCCCCAAAAATCAATCGCTCATTCATGAATTATTGACATGTTTGCCTTTAGCTTCTAAAATATAAAAGAGGGTAGTCAAACTGCTTCATCTCTCTCTCTCCCTCTCTCTCTCGCTCCCCTGCTCTCTCTCTTTGTGCTCCCCTTCGCTTGTTTTATTTTCTCCTCGGTCTTTTAAAGGAAAGCCCTTCCAAGAATCACTTCCTAGAATCCTTCTGGGAAAAGGAGCTGGTTTGAGAATCGCACAGACGTGTGGGTTATAATGTGCATCGGTGTGTGTGTGTGTTTGCATGTGTGTGTGTCTGTGTCTTTGTGTACGTGCATGTGGGTTATAAATATATTACATTGTGGGGACCGAATTTCCCCACAATGTGATAAAAACCTGTTATTTTGACCTTGTGGTAACCATTTTTTTTTCGATCCCCTCAAGGGGAAACTCAATTTCTGAAAATCTGTGACTTGAGTCAAAAAACTATAAATGCCAAAAGTCTTGTTTTTTGTTTGGATGCTTATGGTTAAGGTTAGGGCTGGTAGGGGTTCTGGTTGTCATAGTTGTGTGTGTGTGGGTGCCTGATCAGCTGTTGCTTTAACTTGCTAGTATTTCTTCCAGAGGGAGATGTGTGTGTGTCTGTTCTGCAGACGCGGCGTGCGTGCCATGGGGTCCCCGTGCTCTCCACGCGTCGCTGTTCACACCGTGGGGGGATCAGACTGACCCTGCACGAGCTTTCCCTCCCGCACCCCCCCCCCCAGCCGATTCTGACTTGACTCTGCTCACATCGACCGTCCCACAGAAAGGCATTTGCATTTTCTGTATGTGCATCCAGCTTCACGCATGTGAAGGTCGCGGGTTTGAGACCCAGGGGCAGGAAGTGCCTTGATTGTTTCAGTAGAAAGCAGCTGAACAAAAATCCATCCATGTAAAACCATTTTGGATAAAGCTTCATAACTCCTGCTATTACCATATGATTACTGCTAATGCTAATAGTAATATGCTAATAATAATCAGAGGAATAAGGAATAATAATAATAGCCTGACAGTTGAGAGTGTGCTGCTGTCTCTTCCACGGTGAGGGCTTCATGTGGTCGAGCAGTTCTAGGGGGTGCCACTGCGCCGTGGCCCATGTACCCATTCATACGGGCAGCATATATGACATCATCCCTAGCTCTAGGTCGGGCACACATGCTGCCAGACAGGCACCGATGCCCATGATGAGCTCACGCTCTGACCGGCCGGATCGTGCTGTGATCTGGCATGTGGCTTACCGCTCAGGCCACGCCTACTCAGACTATCGAAACCGGGAACACAACACACATTCTCTCTCTCTCTCTCTC
>JAODKN010000048.1:5021804-5033942 GCA_026774425.1 Petrocephalus zakoni | reverse complement strand
GGAGGAGTGGGCGGGGCAAAGGAGGAGGGAAAAGAGGGGTGGGCGGGGCAAAGGAGGAGGGGAAATGGGGGGGTGGGCGGGGCAAAGGAGGGAAGGGAGGGGCAAAAGAGGAGTGCAAAGGGAGGGATGGGAGGGTAAAAGAGGAGGGGAATGGGGGAGATGATGGGGCAAAGGAGAAGGAGAGCAGCGTGTCAGATTGCAGGATGCAGAGGAGAGATGTGCGGCACCGTGTGCTGCCTGTGGTATCCAGTCGGTGTTAGAGACCCCCCCCCCAGCAAAGGGCCAGTCTCCTTCATTAGCTCTGGATGTGCGGAGATGTGGCTTCTTCACAGAAGCATGTGTTTGGGCCCGGGTTCCCAGAGCGATCCAGGATCCGCTGCGGGGGGGGGGGGTGCCACGTTAGAGTCCCGCTTGATGCTCTGCGGAGTTTTACGTTCTATTCTGGAACCTGTTCCACTAAATGCGTCCCGGGTCAGGAGGTGACCCCACACATCTCTGCTGAGGAGTAATTAAGGGGAGGGCTGGCTAGAGCGAAGGAAGGGGCCGCTAATGAAGGAGGGCATTCCCTCGCCTGGCAGCAGAGGACGTGCGGCGCAGTCGTCACGACGATGGGGAGAGCCCGCGGCTTCCGGCAGCCGCTAATGAAAAGCCACGGAAGAGCGGTGATGGCAGGGCTGTGCCTGGTGATGGCGCTTTTACCGCGAGCCGCCCGCTACATAAAAAGTATAATATCCGCGATTCCCGCCAGCAACTCTGGCTCCATCGCCCTGAACAGAATTCCTGCAATTTATTCCTCCACCTATTTGTTTATTTCAGTTTTTCTTTTTTTTTTGAGGCTGTCTGTGAGAGCTTGTCAGTCACTGTCACCCACCAGGAGCAGTGCAGGGCGGCGGGGATGTTGGGAGGTGTGTGTGTGAGCATGTTAGTTTTTTCATGTTGTACACCATATCTGACGCCTAGGACACTGTGACAGTTTACACTTGTTGATGCTCCACTCTGATTGGCTGGGGTGGAATGGAGGATGAAGATGTACACACACATGAGGGAAAGAGAAGACGTGGCCAGCACCCAGACATGACACCTTGCATCACCCTTCAGTGTCTCTGTGCATGGGTGGCAGGGCTGACTGAGGGTCAGCTAGCGCCTCCTGTTGGTGGAGCAGCATTTCAGCATTTCATCGCCAGTGAACATCCAGAAACCACTGTGTTCTGGTTATATTAAGAAGTGGAAAGAACAGGGCGCAGATGGGTATTAATCAGGAACGGAGGAAAGAGCTGTGGTTCGACTCGCTTTCCCCGTCCGTGGGAGGGACAGACAGGGGTTGTCTGAACAGCGCTGACAGACATTTCCATGGGGATGGGAGCCCGAGCCTAAAATGCTGGATTATGGGGGATCTGCTTACACCGGGACACCCTGCTCGGCTCTTGTGGGGACGTCTCGGCTCGTTTGGCCTCCGTGATAATGCCACTGCAGGCTGAGTGTGCATTCTGCATTATGCGAGACAGAGCAGGGTCTGTGCGTGTGTGCCAGCCGACGGAGGTATGATCGTGTCTGCGCGTCTGCCGCGGGGGGGGTATATTTTTATTGCATTATGGTGACCAAATGTCTCCTCAATGTGTTAAAAATCTGTTATTTTGGGAACATTTTCTTTGGTCCCCACAAGGGAAACTCAGTTTTATAAAAACTGTGACTGCGGAAAAAAAAAAGCAAAAGTCTTGTATTTTGTTTGGTTAGTTATGGTTAAGGTTAGGGTGGGGTAGGGGTTAAGGTTAGGGTGGGGTAGGGTTAAGGCTGTCATAGTTGGAATTAGGGTTTTGTGAGTGTCCCCATACAAACATATATATGTGTGCGTGTGTGCGCCAGTCATGTCATCGGCCTGGGTGTCCAGTTGCCAGTCATTAAATACTGAGCCTGTGACAGCCAGAAGACCTCTGTCAGTCCAGGGATGACTGATGCATCATAGCCCTCAGAGCAAAGCCCTGCTTAGTCAGCGGGAGCATTTACAGTGACATTTAGCTGCTATCAAGTGGCCAGTTCCGTCCGAGGGCAGCGAGGCTCTGACCGCGCCCACTTGGGTGGTCTGCTTTTGGTCACAAGTTAGGCTCCACACCCAGCCAGTCTCCAAGGCTACCGCGTACAGTCGCCCCCGGTGACTGGCTGTGATTGGACTCTCCGTGGAAACTCTCCGTGTCTCTGTGGAAACTCACTTCTCACACTCCTCTCTGTTCTCTTTGCAGGTTCTTCCTGAAATTCTTCCTGAAATGCAACCAGAACTGTCTGAAGAACGCGGGGAACCCACGGGACATGCGCCGGTTCCAGGTACAGGCAGCACCCCACCCCCCCCAAAAAAATCAGCATGCTGACAAAGGAGAGCTTGAGTGTTGAATTCTGTATTTTTTTAAATAAAATTCCCCAAAAGCCCCCCACTTCCTTGTTTTCTCTCTTTTCCTCTGTCCTATCCTGGCCTTCCATGTAGTGGATACTCTTCTTAGACTCCTCCCATCTTTCTCTGAACCTGTCCACCAAACAGTGACCACCCAGCCTCCCACAGAGTGCCCCCCCCCCATCCTGTGCAGTGACACCTTCACAGTCCGCACAGTTGCTTCCATATGTGCTTGTCCGACAAGCCGACATGGCTGGTCCCGGGGCGGTATGGCTTAGCACCCCACCACCATGGCCTGTTTGTATGTGCATCTCTCTCTCAGCCAGCAGGAATGTGCACAGGCCAGTTTAAATAAACCTTCACTTCCTGTGGGGGAACGTGAGACCTGGACCCTGATCCGCCCCTAGACCATGACCCCTCGGGCCTAGAGACCTTTGCACAAACACGGCCCCTCTGTCTTAAAGCTCATGCCATAACTTACCCCATGGGAATCACTGCCGTCCTGCCTGGATTTATCCCCATCCCATCTTTTAGCAGCTTCTCAGATGTGCCGTCTCAAACATGCCTCAAAACAACAGCACGCCGCCTGCCACTGCTACTACGGGGCTCTTAAAGGGACAGACCCTCCTCTGGTAGTACATGTCACCGCGGCGCGCTGGATGTAGGCCACTTGCCGGCGTCGTGCTCACCGTGTAATGAGAGTGTCTCCAGACAGCTGGGCTTGTTAACCACTCTCGGGAAACCCCCACATTATCTCCCAGCTCTCCGCTCTCCGGTGGGTCTTAATTGGGCCGTGCCAGACAGGAAGTGACACGTCCAAATAATATTTTTCCGTTCTGAATTATCCGCCCCGCACCTCAGCCCAGCACACTCTGCACCATCTCTGGGGCCGTTCTTCGCTTTTTTTTTCAGTGGAACATCCCTGCGAGTCTCCTCTCAGAGCCCAGGGGGTGCATACAGGAAGTTAGCACTTCGACGTCAACAGTAATGCAGATTTTTTTTTTTTATGATTTTCAGATTCATTTTTTTGCTGTTTATTGTAAGAAGGGGGACTTGACCGGAATCATTATGATCCTTAGTAAATCTTTGTTTCTTCATTACTTGGGCTATAAGGTCTCTCTGTGGTCCAAAAAATCACCAAAGTGACATATTAATAAGTTATTGTATGTTGGCTAAACCTTGCCAATACTAATAAATTGATGATCTCGCCTGATATACTGGCATTCTAAATAATTTGGCAGCTATGCAGGAGACGGCTTCATCGCCAGTGAAATTCCATTATCTGTGCATCTTGACTAACATCAGCATGTGTGTGTGTCTGTGTCTGTGTGCTGCCCTGCCTCATGTGTTAACTTGATGTATGTGACACCCATCAGATACAAGCAATTTTGTAAAAAAAAAATAAAATAAAAAAAATACTCTGGAATAGAGCCAAAGAGAGAGAACGAGCGAGAGAAAACTGAGAGGAAATGAAGGCAGAGAGAGTGTCTGTCCCTGAGCGAGCGGAGATGTCGTTTGCTAAATCGGGTTCAAGCACATCCTCTCCTAAGGGGGGGGGGGTGACCTCTTGAGGCTCTCCAGCAATTTTGACAAGAGGCTCTCAAGTTGGGGCAGATTGTGGAGGGGTGCGGTGGGGGGTGCAAACACAATAGTACTCAAGGCACTGCAGTGGATTCCCAGATACTCCGGATCCTTAACAGTGACTTTAGTCATGTTAGATAGTGATGTACATGGATTTATCTGTGGGAGAGTGTTACTCTCGTATTCTGAGTAGACTGGGACAGAATGTGCATTTCCCCTGTCAAACAGGCAAAGACACACACACACATGCACACACCACCTGAGGATAGTCTGGAAAATTCTCAAACCGACACACACTCACACACACCAGCTCAGGATGGTCGGGAACCTTTCAAACAGACACACACACAGACACCAGTTAGGGATGGTCAGGAACCTTCTCAAACAGACACACATACCAGCTTGGGATGGTTAGGAACCTTCTCAAACAGGCAAACACACAGAGAATCCAGGCTGCATGTGTGCTAGGCATCACGTCCAGGTTTGACCCTGAGAGCATCAGCCCTAAGCAAAAAATCCCAGACTAAAGCTGCCATGTCCCACCTCTCATGGGCTGTCTTCCCTGTAGGTGGTGGTCTCCACGACGGTCAGCGTGGATGGCCATGTTCTCTCCGTGTCTGACAACATGTTCGTGCACAACAACTCCAAGCATGGCCGACGGGCCCGCAGGCTCGACGCCTCAGAGGGGACGCCGTCCTTCCTGGAGCACGGTAGGCATGTCATCTCCTTCCCGAATCTGTCTGAGGACATTGCGTTTCAGAACTAACATGTCCCATCCAGGTCCACTGCAGGTGCAAACAGCTAATTAGCTAATGAGTCGCCTGAGCTACAGTATGTTTGAGCATTTGGTAGAACTTTACAGTACTGAAGTGATTTAAAAAAAGCTCCACCATGGATTTCCTTTATCTAATCTGGTCCCCAGCCAGTGCATACATGTGTCCTTGTGTCCCGAGTGGCTCGCAATATTAACATAGACCTCTGGGTTGACCTCAACTGCAATGACACTAATGACCACAACAGCGAGTATCAGGACCTCCTGACCTCAGCTAGAGAATTAAGTTCTGTTCTTTTCCGTCCAGCTTGAAGGTGCATAGAGCATCTCAATGTTCTTCTAGGCACGTAAGTGGGCACCTACGATCCTGCTTACGTAACCTCGCTCGGTAATGAAAGCAGCCCCTCTCCACATCACACTCAGCCTAGTCTGGAGGCTTCCGATGTGAGAGATTTTTGGAAGGTCTTCAATCGCCCCTAACACCCCCCCCCCCCGGCAGGTGTGTCCGGGGCTCAGTCGGAAGCCTCTGTTCCGCGGGGCTGCTCCGACAGATGGGGGGAGTCTGCACACCCTGCCGCATTGACAAACAGAGCCGTCTTACACGGGGCCACGGCAGAGGGAAGGGGAGGGGGAGTCAGCGCCCTGAGATAATGCCCTCTTAAATGGCTGGGTAGGTTTGGGAAAACATGGCAGCTTCATTTGTCAACCCCCACTCCCGACCCCCCCCCCCGGTCCCGGGAAGCCCCTGTGCTGGATACTGTTAGCCCCCGCGCTGCGCTGCTTCGTCAACCGGCGGCTGGAGCACAGATCGGGCGCTGGCAGGCTATTGGCCGACGGGGTGGAGACGCTGCCCGTGTCTGTCTGAGCTGGTGCCCTGGCCCTGACAGACCCAACCCCATGCCTCTCCACCATCTGTTACAACAAAAGACTCCATCTAATTAATGCGGTGACCTGCCTCTCTGCCCAGCCCGGGCCTTGTGCAGGGGTGGGCTTGATGGGTGATGAAGCTGTTTCCTTTGTGAGCAATCGGCCGCATCCGGCGTCGGCCTGGATCCCTCACACCCCAGAGAGCTCCGCTGTTTTCCTGACCACATCTGTCCCCCCCATCAGTTAGGGGATCCCCCCAACCCAAACCTGGATGTGTGTTGTCACAGCTTTTCACCAGAAAGTTACGGAACAAGCCTCCTCAGAAGTGTGCCAACAGCTTAAATAATCCTGTCTTCGATTTGCGCCTTGGTTTAAGGTTAAAGAGTGTACGTTTAATGTTGGTGGGTATAACTTACGACATTGTTAAAACACACCTTCATGTGCCACAGTGGAGGGCTCTTAGCCAAACAAACGTTTACTGGTGTTGCCCAGTAGGCCGGTGCTCCAGAGGGTGTGCCTTCTGTTCCTTGCGTGGCGGCCTCCTCTCCTCATAGGATAAGATCAGCCATGACTTTCCTCTGAATTTCCCCTGTGGCTTGGTGACACTGAATGTTGCTGCTCAAGCTGGCGTGGGGTGACGTTGGGGGCATCCATGCTGACGCGCTTTGAGGGACACGCGCCAGCAATTTAGAAACTGATTTTCGGAGTTAAGCAAATCCAATCGGCTTCTCATTTTCGTATCTTGGGTCTATGAAATAACAAAAGTACATTTATGTTGCATTTATTTTTCATTATGATTTAAGCGTCTCTCGAGGGAGCTTGTGGTTCTGATTGTGTTTTAAAAGAGATTAACGGGGGAATGAAGAGTCTACATCTTTTTGCAGAGCAGGAAATCCTTAGCAGAAGCTTGGAAAATTTAATCTGGCTGATTCTTCATGTGCTCATTTCCTGTACCTTCAAATCCGACGATCGGGCACATTAGTCGGGCACTTAAAGTGCGAATGTGGGGGCGTCGCGTGGCTCAGTGCGTTCGGATGCTGCGCGTCACCATAAGGTTGCTGGTTCAGATCCTTGGGTCGGCCAAATGGTTTCAGTGTTGGCCCCCTGAGAAACATCCTTAATCCCCGGTTGCTCCGGGAACTGGCTTTCTTAAAAATGCTCATCGCTGTAGATAACAGCACCTGCTGCGTAAGTGGACATGCTGCCTTAAACAGCTTGCCTGTCATCTTCTGGTGGGCTCCCTGACTGCAGGAGCTCACGTCCCACCACAGCTAAGATACACAGTGCACAATACATTCCATTATATCCATGTCACTTTTTTTTTTATAAATCGAGGTTTAAATTTGATATTGTCAATTCAAATCTAATATCGTGTGCTATCATTTGAGTTGAGATGGAGAGAAATAGCCGGTGAAATAAAGGATAACGTTTAAGAACGCTTGGTCACCCGCTTCTGATATTGACCGTTTGGTCGGCTCTTCTACCTACGACCTTCATCTGAACCACAAAGCAAATGTGGGGCTTGTCAATCCTTCCCCTACTGCCCCGCCCCCTGCTAATATAGCCGACACCCACTCAGAAGGTAGGAAGCTTCCTATTGGGGGATTTTCAGCTCAGAAGTTAGACGGCTTTCTGTTGGAGGATGTTCAGGGTGAACTCGCTCTGGTCTGGAGGGGCACCAGAGGGGCCGCTGGTGGAAGGAGGTGTCCCGAGGCAGGACAAGATGGATGGCGAGTGCCCCCCCCCCCCTTCCCCTGGGAAGGCGAAGGGTCCAGCGGGAGGGGCAGAGCGGCATCCGCGCGCGTGGCAGCCTGGGGAACAGATGGCATGGAGGGAGGCGCCGAAGTTTAATCCCATCAGATGGATTCACGCTGCACCATCTGGGTAATCCATAGAGAAGCCGAGCCGCGCCAAGATTACCGACACAGATTGCTGCAGTTCATCGTGCTCATCCTCCCCTGTTTCTCCTGCTGGGAAATTGCGCTGTGCTTCACCCCTGTGTCCCACTGAAGGAAGAGATCGACAATGGAGCAGCAGCCGCTGGGGATAGACATCCCCCGTTTGCAGAAGCAGTGAATCGGATTCTGTTCGTTCCACATGCCAGTGTACTGACGTGTCAAATTTTCACGGGGCAAAGAATATTACGGCATATTGATTTGTGTTCTGGTAGACTGTCTTTGCATCAGAAGCAAGAAAAACATTCATGAGACACGGCCTTCACAGAGAGTCCGGCTTCATCAGATGCAGCCTTCACAGAGAGTCCAGCTTCATCAGATGCAGCCTTCACTGGGAGACTAGCTTCATCAACAGCAGCCTTCACAGAGTTATCTGCATAATCAGGCAAAGCCTTCACAGAGAGACCAGCTTCATCAGATGCAGCCTTCACAGAGAGACCAGCTTCATCAGATGCAGCCTTCACAGAGAGACCAGCTTCATTAGATTCAGCATTCACAGAGAGACCAGCTTCATCAAATGCAGCCTTCACAGAGAGACCAGCTTCATCAGATGCAGCCTTCCCAGGGATACCAGTTTCATCCACCACAGCTTTCACAGAGTTATCTGCATAATCAGGCACAACCTTCACAGAGAGACCAGCTTCATCAACCACAGCCTTCACAGAGTTGTCCGCATAGACACAGCCTTCACAGGGAGTCCAAGCTTCATCAGATACATATATTAAAAAAGTAATACATTAATTAATTAAATCTGTAAAATAAATAATAACTCTACAAATCCACTTGCCAAGATCATGGGTGAATGACCCCCCGCCTCTACCTTTAATGGTTCACCCCGTCACAAAGGCTAACTTTTAACAGACTATCTGTAGTAATTCCAGAGTGAGGGGACATTCCCAACCTCCCCCCATGCGCCCGCATGCCATCTGCTGCCAGAGGCACATCCGTGTGCCAGTTGTGGACACCCACCGAGTCTGCCCCCCCCACCCCGATAGGTTTAGACTCTGTAGCAGTCTGACCCTTTGTAGACAGAATTTCCCCTTTACTTTTCATCAAAACTTTAAGCTAATTGGAACTCAAATAATTTCCCCCCCACCACTCCCCTACCCGGGCTTTTGGAAGCCAGCCATCAGAATCCAGGCCGAAAGTTCAGGGCCCAGAATGAAATTTAAACCAATTAACGCATCAGATTAATGGCTGCTTGTCGTTATCTCCCCGTCTCCCTGGACGCCCGGCCTTTGATCGAGGACTCGAGGGGGTGTCGACCGGCTTCTCAGAGAGAGGGGGCACGGCTGACATTTACACACCTCCCGTAAAACAATCAGCGCCCGCTGACCCTATCCTCCGGGACGGGCCGTGTTTAATAGCGCGCGCATGTGTGTGTGCGCGCGTCAGATCAGTCCAATTAGCATCTCTGTAAAGTCAGTGCCATCGGGACAAAGGGCTAAAACAGCAAGGTGGTCTGGCAGGCCCTGGAAGAGCCTCAGCACCATGCCCAAGCCTGACACAGTTGTCCCTTAATTGTCTGTTAAGCACAGTGGGAGGCGGGGATGATTCTCCAGCTCGTAACAGGAGTCCCCGGCGAAGGAACACGCTCTGACTTTCCCTGCAGTCGCTGTAATAGCACATGTCACGCTGTAAATGTTGCGTGCGATTACTGGGCATGCAATGGAATCCTGGTCACACCATATTTTTTCACCTTCCACCCCCCCATGCAAATCATGGGCCTGGCTCTGTACATGGTTTAGCTTCTAAGATATATAAGAAACCTTCTGGAAAGGATGAGCTGTCCAGCTGTTTCAATGAGTAAGACAATAGTAAGTCAATTCCTACAGCGGCGTCTGAAATGTGAATGTCCTGTGAATTTAACTTGGCTGCGTTTGGCTTGTATATGGGATTGTTTCCAGTTCTAACACACATCTGTGGCTAATCGTGACCATGGTATTCGTAAAACGGCTCCCCTGGAAAATTTGTCTGCTCTGCTGCCCAGAAATCAGAGCGGAGGCTTTTTTGTCGCCTCGTGTGGGTCTGCCGGCCGTGGCGGCCACCATCTTCTGAGTGCTGGACAGCCGCAGAGATGGGATTGTGACATGCATGAGCACAATGTATAATGGCACACGGTGCCAAAAGAAACATGATACGGCCATGGAGTTTAATGTGTGACTGGCTTATTTGCGGATTCGGTGGCAATTATTAGTGCTGACGGGTGTTCGGGTATGTATATCCTCACTGTCCTATGAAAAACATGTATCTCCGAAAAGCTATCATAATAGGAGCATGAAAAATGGTTCAATGTTTTAAATGGACTTACATGGATTGCTGGTCAGTGAGGCATATATGTAAGTGTCAACAAGATACTAAATTATCTTGCCTTATATTCACAATTAACAATGATGTTAGATAGCTAGCTGTCAAGCCATATGTTAAAATTGAGAACTTCATGAAACATCATTTTCATTCATTAATCAAACACTATCAGGCGGAGGAGAGTGTATCGATAATAAAAAGTCACAATTGTCAAAAAGTGGACAGACACTGTTTTCACTGGACAGCGGCGATATGTAGATATTAGGATATTTACGGGTTCTTGCATCAGCGGTCACCATGACGATGGAACGATAATCTGCATACTTGTGACGTGAAGGAGGCGCACTCATCCAAAACTCCTCCCCTTCCTTCCCATCTGCCCATGCGCATGTGCCCGGAAGCAGCCGCACCGTGCATCAAAGCCATCAGCCCCAGCGAGGGCTGGACTACAGGGGGCGCCACCGTCATCATCATCGGAGACAATTTCTTCGACGGCCTCCAGGTCATCTTTGGGACGATGCTGGTCTGGAGCGAGGTAAACCATCTCCCCCGAGCCGAAACACCTATAAAACACAGAGCTGGTGTAGGAATTTTCATCTGGCTTAGCAGTCACACTGATGTCAAAGCTGCCATTTTTACCCTCCTTGAAAGCAAATTTGTGCAAATGAACGGAGGTGAGACAATTATGCTTAAAAATAATAGCGGGGAAGGCTGCTCTGATACGGGTAATTTCCCACGGATTCTGTCCTGTAATTCGTCTAGAAACTGGGTTAGCCTCACTGCCTGTCCTTGTCCCCCTCCCCGGAAATAATTCTATTTTTAAAAAGCCTTTTCCTAGCGTGGTGCGAAACACGGCCAGTGACAGACCAGTTTAGAGATTAAGAGGACAACCTCTTCAGCTTCACCTTCACCTAGACCTCACCTCTAATTATAACAACCTTCAGGAGCTCAAGACAATCATCCTATGTGATATTCACTTTGCCTCGAGTCAGCTCGATCTGAGCGGCTTTATTGGTGTGACGTACCATTTGCTGCAGTGGAGCACTTTACCGGGACATTTCATACTTTTACTACATCACTTTGACGTTGAGAGATTAATGGCATCCTGGGGGGTGGGGGGGGGCAGCTTGTCAGCCCCCCTGCCTTTTCAACACAGTTGGATGTTTAAAAGTGGGCCAGTTGGGTACATGTTTCCCATTATTTCTGCATTTACATGCAGATCCATGGCCTCTGCGAGCTGTTCGGAGTGGAGTCCAGTGCTTTACACCAAGTCCAGTGCTTTACACCATAGTTTCCCAATCTGGTTCTCGGAGACCCACAGCCGGTCCACATTTTTGCTCCCTCCCAGCCCCTGAGCAAAAACATGAAACGTCTGTGGGTCTCCGAGGAGCGGGTTGGGAAGCACTGCTTTAGATGACAAGGCCCAGCCTCACTGGTCTGGGTTTTAACTGACCCCCATGTCTTCAGGCATCAGGGCTGGGGAGCCCCTGAGCGTTCGGTGCGTTGTGGACATTTCATTGGGTTCCATTCAGGTAGCTTCATGTAGGTCTATCGAAGACCTCGCCCCATTGGACGGCTGGCCTGGCCAGGGATTATGTGATGCTGCTGTCTGTCCACTGTCGGCTTCTCTCTAAGCTCCGCCCCTTTCACCTTCACCCTTTGGTCAGGGGCAGCAGATATCACGTGATGATCTAGCAGGCGAGTCTGGCATGTCTGAGACTCTGTTATGTCTGACAGCTGTAACCCTGAGCAGCAGTCCGACTGTAACATACATCTGCAAACACGTCTGGGAATGATTTAGTATCGCACACCCCCTCCTCTGCACCCCTAGTCCCAAAATGTGTGGGCAGTTTGACCCCTGACCTCTCCCCTTGCCCCCACCCACCTAGCTCCAAACAGGGGGGCCATCTCCAATGTCTCCAGCATCTCTGCATGGTGAGATGCAGCAGATGTTCTGGCTAACAAGCGGGGACTTCGACACATGGGGTAGGGGGGCTTATGACCCCCCAGTTCCTCACCAATCCATCTGCTGGGGTTGGTGTGACCCCCCCCCCCCCCACCACCACCACCAACCATGATTTTCTTTTCTTAGAACATTAGGGGCAAATAAATTTACAGGAGGGGGGGCGAATAAAGGGGGCAGAGTGTATTTCCTCTCTTTCCGCCAGTTAAGCCGGGGGCTAACAAACTGATCCAATCGCCGGCCGCCGGGGGGGGGGGGGGGGGGGGGGGGTGGGGCGGGGGGGGGGGGGGGGGTGGTGGGGGGGGGGAGG
>JAODKN010000048.1:4992294-5007849 GCA_026774425.1 Petrocephalus zakoni | reverse complement strand
CCTCTGCGTCATGTTAACATCACCTCAACATCACGCTAACATCGCCTCTGCGTCATGTTAACATCACCTCAACATCACGCTAACATCGCCTCTGCGTCATGTTAACATCACCTCAACATCATGCTAACATCGCCTCTGCGTCATGTCAACATCACCTCAACATCACGCTAACATCGCCTCTGCGTCATGCTAAGTGGTTACTCAGTCATGCTAACATCGCCTCCCAAGTCACGCTAACATCACCTCCACCTCATGTTAGCCTTGTTTCCACCTCATGCTGACGTCACTGTTGCTTCTCTGCCATCCAGCGCTGAACGAGCCCACCATCGACTACGGCTTCCAGCGGCTGCAGAAGGTCATCCCACGGCACCCCGGAGACCCAGAGCGTCTGCCAAAGGTCTGTATTGTTTTTTTGAGCTCCTGGAAGTTTTAAAGCAAAGTCATTCCAAGTCCCGACCCATTCCCAGTACCCTCCTAGGCTCCGGCTTTGTGCTATTAAGCCGGAGCAAGTCTTAGGTCTGTCCTGACAAGGCTGCATAGGAACAGCGACTCTGGGAGAGATGAAAAGAGCAATAGCATTATTTACTTCGGCTCCTGAATTTTCTTTTATTCATAAGCTAGATATTATACATATATTCAGGAATTTTCCTTTCTTGGTATCCTGGATTTCCCAGTTCTGAACTTGCGTTGTGTACGTATATGTGTGGTCATTATATACACCTGTAAATGCCTGATGCACCCTATATATTTTTTTTATATATGCATCCCAACCTTTGTAATCAACTTAAACCAACTCCCATGAATTCCGTGGGATTTCATATAGTATTCAAAGCCATACAGAACACAAAACGATGGCGAGCACTAAGAATTCTGCTGACATTGTACAGTTGTAACGGATACAGTGTGTACTCCTGTTTCATTTGAGTACTGCATCGTCCACACGATTCCGACAGCGGCAATTCTTCACCGTAGGCTACAAGCCACATTCTGTCGTCAGTAATGAGAGTATCAGTGGGTCTTTGTGTAGGAATGTTGTATCTCAGAGTCCTCTGTCTCCTCCGAGAGGCCTGACCCTTCAGGAAGTGTGTGGTATGAGCCACGGAGATGTCAAGCCAGTTGAGATTTACCGCGGACACCCAAACACCTCCTCGGCCGTCCTTGCTGTTTATCAAGTTCAGTGAAGGCGCAGGTCACTCTGTCACGGTCTAGCGGGGTTCTCGTGCCGCCACGAGTGAGCCATTACTGGGAAATCGATCCAAACAATTGATCACTGCTGAATGAGCCTGATATTGCTGGAGTGGGTGGTAACAGTTTCACCAAAAATGTCCACATTGCCAGAGCTTTCGGTAAAAACACGAGTCGCATTCCTACGCAATCTCCTGGGCCCTCCGAAAGAAGCATGTGTCTTATTTGTCAGTTGTTGACAGGTGTTGTTCACATGTACAGTAAAATCGACAGAACAGCCAGCCCCCCTGGCTGTGTGGTAATGGGGCCACATAATAATTGAGTCATCTCAGACATTACGAGGTGCAAGACTTGTACAGACTGCCCAATCCTGCTGTTCGGGTCCCTTTGCTGAAAATTCGCAAAGCTGTGCTGACTAGCCGAGTTGCATTCCGCATGCAGTTCAACACACATCCACACGGGGCGCTTTCTTTGTTATGTTCTAGATGATGCACTGGGGAATAGCTTAGACTCTGATTCCAAGGAAAGGCAGTGATGTCAGAGGGTGAAGTCACGAACGTTTTTCCAGGAATGGATAAGCACATGGTACTAAATGCAGACGTACACCCCTCCCCCGTCCCGTTACTGTCTGCCCTGAATGTTCCAGTGCCTCGGGCTCCCGGTTGTGACCCCGCCCCCTTCAGAACGGAGCGGTCCCACACTGCCGTCGGATCTCAGCATGAGTGTCTGGCACTGCTCGGCCTGCAGCCAGGGTCACACCCTGACTATGCCCTGTACGTCCTCCCACCGTTAAAAGCTCGGGAACACCGGGTCCTCCACCTGCTCCCCGGCTCGGCCCCCCCGCCCCACGTTTGTACGCTTTAGCCTCCGTGCCCGTGCACAGGAGGAGCCGCTCGCCGTCGATGCCGGACCCAGACGCTCGCGCCCCAAACCCAGCACTGCCAAATTTTACCATGTGGACGGAGCGGGTCGCTGCAAAGGTCAGGTGTGCGAATTTGAGATGGAAGTTCTCTTACTGCCACCGATGATAGCGATAGCAATGGATGATAGCGATCTCTGCCTCTGGTTTGGTCTGGTCTAGCTACGGCGTCTCGAACCCTTTGTGTGGACGTGTGTGTGTCACCTCGTGGTGACAGCAGCCAAACAAAGACAGGAAGCGACGACGCCGCCGGGCTGTGTGCTGCTCCATCTCGCTCCTTTCTAAAGCTAAACATCTAAAGCGAAGGATTCGATCCCAAGGTAAAAACGGCCTGATCCCAACATTTTCCATTTTGTTTGCTTTTTTTTTTGTTGACACCACAAACACCAGAATATTCTTTTAAAAGAACTGGTCGTCTCTTAACCTTAGTTTATTCAGATTAATGATAAAATGTGAGATTTATGTGCGTACTAAATTTAACAAGCAGTTAAATAACATTAATATTGATATTGCCAGAATGTTTTGTTCCATAGTCACTGGCTCGGGGCGTTGATAAATAGCTCTCTCCTTTTGTGGTGACCATTGTGGGGGGGAGGGGGGGGTCGACTTGGTTAACGGTCCCCTCAGCCCCGCCCTGTTGCCCCGCCCCCCTCGTCTGCCCTCCTCCCAGTAGAATTCCGGCGCTGAGCGCAGCCCGGTGATCCATCATTGTGATGTCATGTGTCGCAGGGCTGCCTCCTCACAGGTCAGCTCAGTCAGAGGCTTCGCCGGCTGGACTTTGTTAGTGCGGTGACAGTGTCACGGGAAGGAGGCAGATGCAAGAGGGGATGGAGACAAAGAGGCATTCAGTAAAGGGAAATAAATATGCTCCTTTCTCTGCTAAAAACTGCCTGTGAGGAATCGCCGCAGGTTTACAAGTCTTTTCTTTACGTATAACTTTTTAAAAAATTTACCCAAAAGTCCCTGCTTTTTTGCTTTGTTAGTGATCTTTTCACTCATACAGTATCATCCTCTAAACAACATACGACTACTGGCCTTCAATTAAATTTTGTAGGAAGTTTTTTTATTTTTGATTATTGACTATTAATTGTTATCTTTTTCAGATGTAACAAATCAAATGTATGATCATTTTTTTTTCTTTCGCTCGCTTCGAATTTCGGGCCTGATTTCTTAAGAAAAACTTCTGTTCGATATTTTTTCGGTGTCCGAAAAAAAGAAAAAAAACAGATGGGTATTTCTGCTAGGGGAAACGGATACTGGATGATAAAATTAGCTCATTTGGTGCATGTTTTTTTTTCTGGATCCCCTAAGCGACGGCAAAGCCTGTGTCCTTCCTCTCTCTCTCCGTCTGGAGCGTGACGTGTCCGAACGCCGCCACGAGCACATGGCTGGAGTGAAAGATGGCCCCCGAACAGACGGCGTATTAATCCATCTGAGGGGATTATTTGATAGCGCGACCGTCATTGTTCACTGAACATTTGCGCTGTGGGTCTGCGGCTGAGCTCTTTGGCCGGCTTTTCCAAAAGACAAGCTGTGTCCCTTTTTTGTTTCACAATCTTAACCCCCCCTTCCACCCCCTTATTTCATTTTCTTTATTTATTTATATATTTCTCGCACCTGATTCTCTGTCTGGGCCACCGGGGCCCTGCCGTGAGTTACGATATCTGGGAACAAAAGCGGCTCCAGGCGCCAAACTGAGAGATTTGGCTCTCAGCGCCGAGCGTGGATTTAGGTACAAAAAACTAGGATGCCCATTCATAAAATTAGACGTGCGAGGATCCGGCCGAAAGACCAAAGGCTCCATCACACGCTGGCGGTCCTCTAAGGGCACTAACTGAACAAATAAAAGGTTAGCCAATAGACAGAGGTCTCGGGGGGGCAGCAACTTTAAGGATGTTGTTGTATTTTGGTTAAAGACGGACTGCGGGGTTTTTTTTTAAGGGAAAAACCGTTGCTGGTGAAAGTCCCCCAGCTGAGGGGCTGCACATGTGTTCCACACACGTGCCCCCCTCACCATGCCCCTAATTCCTGCCCCTTGTCAAGCCTCAGGCAAATTTTAAACTGATTAATCGTTTTCTGAGAGGCCGATTAAGGCGGAAAGCGAGCGAAAGACCCGGAGATCGATCTCTTTGAGTGTGGCAGTGCGCGCGTGCGGCCGCATTCCTGGATGGCGCTGTCCCTATCCCACGATGGGAGTTGTGGACAGAGCCAGCTACTGTCTGTTAAACCCCTGGTGAAATATCAAGGAGGTTGTTTTTCGCAGCTATTTTGCTTGGACCAGTATTTCGACCAATCAAATACAAGACTCCGAGACCGTCTCTCAGCATGTCCCACTCGGATGCCTTGAGGGACTGGGCTGTGTCAGCTTCCCCCCGTAGCTCAACTCCCTCAGTCTGCCAGTGTCACGCTTAGCCAGGCATGCTAAGCTACCCCCCCACACCCCACCATCACCTCCCAGCCCTCCACTGCCTGCTGGTTTGAAGGAGCGAGGCATCGAGTCACCTGAGTCAACGCAACACAAAACAGGGGGCGAGGCTGCCCTTCTCAGCCTCGGCTCAAGGGCTCACCAAGGTGTGCTAAAAACAGACTGGAAGCCTGCTTTGGTTTGCCGGTGGTATGTCAGTATCCAAGCTTCTATTGTTACCAAAACATGGATCCTGTTTGCTGTGCATCTTGCCCAAGTTTCCGCCTCAGACAGCGCCTTTTGCATGCCGAGGTAACCCTATAAATGTAACATGGCCGCCAAACGGGAGGTCGAGCTCACGGGCGACTGAGCCGCTAATTTTTAGCGTGATGTGCGAGGCCATATTGTTCATCTCTTGGGGGACAGGCATAGGGGCACAGCTGAGTGAGACAGGTGTGTTCAGAGTGGAGCGACGGCCCGCAGATCTCAGGCCCATCTGTCGCAGGTCTTGCCCTCTGCTGTGAGCGCCTCACTGTGGCTGATCTCGGCAGGGCACCTGTGCTGTGTGAACCTGCCTCACAAGGGGGAGGGAACAAACAGGCACGATGGCATTCTTATGGCCTCCCTCGGGCCACACAGAGCAAGCAAGCCGGGGCACCAAACTGCATCCAGAGCATTACGGTCAAGGGTGTAGCTAGACAAAATGTTACCTTGGACCCGATAAAATTCATAATTTTACATATTCAAGGGTCCCCAAAAAGTGTTTGGGCCCTGGAGGCTACCAAAATATCCACACCCCAGCCGCAGCCCTGCTTACAACCAGAGACTGTCTTCACTCAGAAGTCTTAGAAACCGCTGAATTCTTCTGCACTGAAGATGCGTTACTGAGCCGCCAGTTAGCTGACATATCTGCTTTAAAAGATAGGGTGGAGGTCACGGCGAGGGGGCGTAGCGCAAGGTGTTTAAATAGCATCCGGGTGGGGGGTGTCCGGGGGGGCGACGGCGGTGTTTAACAGCACGGGGCCAGGCCCCGGCAGAGGAAGCACTGTGGCTCCTAATGAAATCAAAGTCTGCAGTAAATGGAGTCGCGGGTCAGGGGGTGAGTGCGGGAAGGATGACATCACCATCTCTGCCTTTCCCGTCAGGATAATGACTCTCACCTCGGCCACATTATGTCTCTGACAGAGCATTAGGAGATGATGAAATTGCCGAAGAGCAAGCGGCGATGGGGGGGGTGGAGTAACTGTGTGATGCTTTGTCCTGGGACCCGCCCGTAGACGTGTGAAAGTATCTGCTTGGCTTTTGGGAAGTTTGCACATTTATGTGGCATCGCTTGTGTCTTGAGCTTGTCTAGCAGCCCCAAATCTGCATGGTGTTTTGGTTTGACTAGGGGCCCAAAAGGTGAAATCACTTTGCAGATCCCAGGATTTGAACCAACAACCTTCTGATCACAGGCACAGTCATCCTAACCCAAATAACCACACACTGCCCCCCCCCCCCCAACTTGTACCAGTTACTAATCACTCATTAGAAGCCCAGCCCAGCCTCCGTCACTCTCTGACAGCAGTATGACATCCTCTCTGACTCGCTTCCAAAAGTCTCTTTGGACTGAAGCATCTGCCATATAAATAAATGTAAACACAGGTCGGCCTAAAGAGCCTTCTGTGTAAAACTTGGATTTTAGAGGATAATCGACCAGATACAAGGGAAGTGGAACATTGAGGGAGGGAAATGATCGCTTGATGATATGAAAACAAAAGTACGAGGCGAGCATTTGCCATCCGGTGCTGCCTGACGCATCTGGTTATCGGGGAATAAGGGAAATTGTGAGGACAGAGATTAGAGGGAGAGGTAACCGTGTGGAGTTGGTGCCGCTTAATTAATGATGCTGGTGATCAGTGCAGGAGCTGGTCTGGATCATGTTTCTTTCCTGTTTACCGGTTGGCTCCTCTGGTTTACGGTAACCGTTCCTGCGCTGAGGAAATGGGCTCCAGTTACAGACGTTGGGGCCCCTGGACAATGTTAATGTTGTTATTTGTTTATTGGGGGGGGGTAACTTTCAAACTTCCTTTCCTGATCACATTTGCCCTCTCAGCAGATCCACTGTTGCCAAGGAGACGTAGTAGAGGTGCGAGTAAACATAAACAGGGTAGGGAGAATTTGGGGGGGGGGCGCAAAGGATGGCGTCCTGTCCAGAGAGGGGCGCCGGGGGTCTGGAAATGGCGCCAGCGTGTACTCCTGGTATCCTCCTGGCGAGCTTGGGCTTCCTAAATGGATATGTCCGGGAACACGGAGAATTCCATTTCCCAAATTGACATTTACCAAAGCCTGACCCCCCCCCACCAAAAAGGCACAGATAACAGATGGTTAACAATGTTGCTGCGTGAATTTAGCACCTTGGACAGCATGCTGGTAACCGTCTCGCTTTGCCGGATTATCTGGCCAGGGCTGCATGCGCGTAGTAGGCTTGTGGTCGAGAGGCAGCGCGTTCGCGGCCAAGAGCCGCCCGCGGACGCCATGCGCCCAAGCATTTTTCCGCCGGCCCGTCGGGCCATGACCACGCTCAGTGGTCTGGGCGCATTAACTCTTAATGACGACATGTCACAGGCACTAAGTGTGTTCGGATAGATAAATATGAAAGAAATGATTATAAAATGAGGGGATTTCACCAAATCAGATTACATAGCTAATGCTGGAAAAACAATTTTCACTGTTTTGGTATTTGGAAAAAGAGAAATTTACACTGGAAATACATGGCCGTTCATTTTGCCAATCATTTTGTGATTTCTCCACGCGCACTGTATCCCAGGGGCAGGGTGCTGTTAATGAGAGTCTGATGCATTATCCACCATTACTACCCCCCGTCTGGCCTGCAGTTGCAATTTCCCAATTGCATAGTTTCTAGGAGTGATTCTACTCCATTGGGCCCTTGAGCAAGGCCCTTAGCCTGCAATTGCTTTGTCCTGGGAATGACGTTAATCTACATCCGACCCTGCAAGCAGGTCCACCAGTTTACAGGGAGAATGTGGGGACTGGTGGGAGGATTGGCACTCCAGCCACTGGAAAAACTTCACACTGTTCAGCTCCATCTGAGCAGTGTGGTGCTGAGGTATCACTCACTGCATGGCTGCACTCAGGTTCTCAAGCCTCAGGTGGTTTGTTGTGTGGTGGGTGTGGCAACGCACTGTATCAGTGTGTGCTCCTAACCACTCTCCTCATAAATATAAAACAAAACTGTATGAAAATCCAGGTATTTAATTTTGAAATCCAGTGTTCTATATATGCTGTATTATCAGTCTGAGGTAAGAGGTCAAGAAGCAGAAATGCATGCTTGATGAGGAATAAACATGATGGCATTTGTGCATCCCCTCTGTCTGTGGAATAAACACAATGGCATTTGTGCATCCCCCTCTGTCTGTGGAATAAACACAATGGCATTTGTGCATCCCCCTCTGTCTGTGGAATTAACACAAAGGCATTTGTGCATCCCCCTCTGTCTGTGGAATAAACACAAAGGCATTTGTGCATCCCCCTCTGTCTGTGTCCACAGGAGGTGATCCTGAAGCGAGCTGCTGACTTGGTGGAAGCTCTCTATGGTATGCCGCACAACAATCAGGTGAGACATGCAGTGCCGTGTCTCAGCTCAAGCCCGGCCATTCACGACGGTATTCAGGGTTTGTGGAGTTTGCATGTTCTCCCCATCTCATGCAGGTTTCCTCTGGATAATTCAGTTTCCCCCCTGCAGGCCAAAGAGATGCGATTAGGCTAATTGGCATCTCTAAATTGAAGGGCATGTGTCTGGGTTATGTATATATTACATTGTGGGGACCAAATGTCTCCAGAATGTGAAAAAAACCTGTTATCTTGGCGTAGTGGGGACCATCTTTTGGTCCCCACTAGGGAAACACAATTGTATAAAAATCTGTGACTGCAATCGAAAAACAAAAAATGCCAGAAATTTTGTTGAACGACTTATGGTTAAGGTTAGGGCTGGGTAGGAGTTAAGGGTATGGTGGTTGGGATTAGGGTTATGCTCATACAAATAAATGGATGGTCCTATGTGCGTGTACTTTGCAGGGGACTGATATAACATCTAGGTTGTAGCCCTGTCTTGGGCCGTGTCCTACCAGGGATGGGCTCTCTGATTCCCACAACTATGACCAGGATAAGCAGTTGAAAGATGAATGGATAGATGGATGGATGGATGGATTTTTTAGCAGCTGAAGCAGTTTGAAGCAGTACTGTGCAAATGTCTTGTGTCTCCAAAGGAACTGCTGTTCGTTATTCTCATGTCAGTGTATGTCCATTATTTAATGCTGAAATAAAAGGATGAGTGGCTGGGTGCCAGCTTACCTGTTTCAAAACCTGTCGTCAGTGACCCCAATATTTGGCGTTTATCCAAAATACCAATGCTTTTGTAGAACTATAACACCTCGTTTGGCTTATCAATACCTCATGAAGTTAATTAAATAAGTAATTAGTGGAATTTAACAAAGACACGGAAAGGCTGATGTGCGGCAAAGGAGAGCGGAACTGTCATTTTTATTGGTGGCCTAAGACTTTCGCACAGTACTGAATATCTCTCCTGCCAAAAATATGCAATACAGTAAATGTTGAAATAGTAAAAGAAACAGCAACAACTTCCCTGACAGCTATCTGTCCACAGACGACTTTGTGAATTATGTCGTGTTGAAAAGCTGCTGTGGCCTGTCGCCACTCCATGCTGGCTGACTGACATTACCATCAGTAACCATGGCTGTAACCATGGCTGTAACCACGGCGCCTGTCACCACAGGAGATAATCCTGAAGAGGGCAGCCGACATTGCTGAGGCACTCTACAACGTCCCGCGGAACCACAACCAGCTGCCCGGCCTGAGCAACACTTCGGTGCATGCGGGCATGATGGGGGTTAACTCTTTTCCCAGCCAGCTAGCTGTCAACGTGTCGGAGTCCTCGCAAGCTGCCAGTCAGGGTAAGCCCCGCCGCCCCCATCTCCACATTGTACCTGCTCCAAACTGTGATGATCCACTGTACTGATTTTGCAGTACTGTATACCTGTGTGCTGTTTACGTTCATTAATTTGTATTAGTACAACTGATATTAACCACAGTAATCAAATCACGATTAAGGATGGGGCTTGTGCTCGTGTTAAGTGCAGGAGTGAATCGCCTTTTAGCCACTCCAGTCTACTATTTCCATTTGCTATCCGATCACCTTCACATCCCAAAATAATGCTGAGCTCACACCCTGCATCAGCTGCCAGCAACGGCACCCTTTTAAGGAGACACAGCAACAGGAAGTGATGTCATCGACTGTGTAGCTCACCGACTCTTCTGGACACAGCCATAAAGATGATGCAGCTCCCTAATTCCCCGCAGTTTCTTGTCCTGACTATGTCATCCTTCCTTCTGTTTATTTTAGACTCTGTTGCAACCTATTTTAGGCCTCCGTTGCAACCTGACCTCTAACACCGCAGATGACTAACAATCGCACTTTTTTATCTGCTTATTAATAGATTTGCCAATAGGCTGCATATACTTATGATACCTGAGTGGAGGTGGATTGTTCAAGCCCAGAAAGTAAAAATCCAAACAAGATTTTGTTTCAACCAACCAGTTGAGTAGTCTGTGAATGTGACTCTTAATACTCAACTGCTTGGTTAAAACAAAACAATGGTGTGGAATTGTGCTCTCTGAACCTGAACTACATAAGTAGCTTGTGGGAGTTTTAATTATACAAATTATACAATTTTTGTTCTGCCCTCAGAACATTTTAGTGTAATAAAACTCCCATGAGCACACAGGTACGGGAGAGACTGGGATTGTTACCTATTTTATGCATCCAAGAGGTGTATGAGGCTCTTTCCACTCTAGACTTTAAGGGTTAGGAGAAAGTGTAATAATACAGGCCAGTAATGGGCTTTAGGAGCAGCGACGTGCCCGTTAAGAGTAACAACCTGCAAGATGCTCCGTTTTGCCATCATGTGTTGCACTGGTGTGAGCAGACAGAAGACACGAGAGACGCAGGCCTGCATCCTCTGCGCCACACTCCCGTCACCCGGCACGTGTGACCCTGCAGAATCCGTACCGGGCCTCTGTGTTTGAGCAGAATAAATTAAAATATATATAAATATATATACATATAAATATGTATATATATATATTTTATGAAGACACTTATGATGATTTCTTGCGAGATGCTACACACCTTCCTGCTGCTTAAAGGAGTGGTAGTGTTGTTTACTTCCCCGGGAGATACTTGTGAAGTTCCCCTCATAAATAATCCAGCGGGCGTTCCTGCTTCCACGCTACAATAATGGCCCCTTTCCCCTTTGAATTGCGGAGGAAGTGTTTCTATTTGTCCAAGAGAAGTCCTTTGTGCTCCACCACAATCCAGAAGGTGGCGTGACGGTCAAAGCGTCTGCCGGAATGAGAATGGTGAAATATTGATGACACGGCCCTGGATCCTTGGATCCAAATTCACAGCCAGGGGTTGAGCTTTCCCTGCATACTGTTTTTTTTTTCCTGAAAGAAACTGGAATCTGCAAGCAACGCTGTCGCCTGCCATGCAGGAACCAGTAGAAGTAGTCAGTATCACAGATGTCAGCACTTCCCAAGGCCGGCAAAGTGCAGCGCTTCCCCAGGAAGGCCGTCAGATCTGTGTCCCACAAACACCCAATTTTACACTAACACGGTTTAGCATTAGCATGAGCATTAGCGTGTTTAGCATTAGCACTAGTGGTTTCCCAGCCTTTGCTCATCCACTCCTGTTCTGCCCTAGTTATCCGCTAACGTTAGCATTGCGCTAAAACTGATTAGCATTAGCACAAGCATTCTCCCAGCCTCTGCTCAGCCACTCCTGTTCCTCCCTCGGCCGCAGGTTTCAGCCGGAACACGAGCAGTGTCTCGCCGCACGGCTACGTGCCCAGCTCCACGCCCCAGCAGAGCACCTACAGCTCCGTCACCACCAGTATGAACGGCTACGGGGGTGCCGGCATGTCCAACCTGGGAGGGTCGCCCAACTTCCTCAACGGCTCAGCGGCCAATTCTCCTTACGCCAGTGAGTTTCGGCTTTGCTTGCCATCCGCCGTTGCCCTGCCCTCCAGCTCGCTGACTTTGACTGCTTTTGTCCCATAACCACACCATCATATAATTTCCCCCTCCCATCAAAATGCATTATAATAGACCACGATGCATGTCCAGTTGGGCCCAGCTTAGCATTATTTTCATTGAACAGAGAGTAAGCCTTTATTTAATTGCGGACACCCAACGTGGATTATCAGAGTGGGCATTTTGAAACATTTCTTATTCCAAAAGTTTCTGAGACATTTGGGCACATCCCCAAGGCTCAGAAACACATCTGCAGTTCCTGTAATCGCTATGCGTTTGCTAATAGTAGAGTGACAGGGAAGATGAGGAGGGCTTAGAGAAAGCATGAGAGAGGGTCTGATTATTGTGTAATTATTAAGACGAGGGGTGAGAAGCATCTCCAGGCTGAAAGGTCCCTGGCCAGAAATCTGAAAACAAACAACAGTGGTTACAACCGAATGATCTACACCGCGTGGCCCCGAAGCACAGCGCACACAGCAGCGCTTCAGTATCGACCCTCGTTTGGACAGAAAATGTAACGCTAGGAGTGACCAACTTGCCAGCAGTGTCACTTTAAGAGCTTCAAAGTATGTTGTGCCCCTGGACCGAAACAGGATAAACATGACTACAAACGCTTGTCTATAACGCATGACAACCCACATCACACTAACCTTGTATTCTTGCCTTTAAATTGAAGGCTGCTAATTAAATCAATAGAGTAATTGGGGGAGTACCAATTCAATTTCTGCACTTTGATTTCACGGCGTTAACAAGTGCTTTAAGAGGCTTGCCGAGACGGGACACACATTTCCAATCAATATGGGGACATGCCTTTTAGTTCTGGTTTTCATTAATTGATTAGTTGCTGTGCCGTAATGGATTATGGCATGATTACGAGGTTTAACTCAGATGGCCCCCGGAATATATAAATGTGAAACAGTAAGAACAATAAAAAGAGCAAGATATCGCAGGGCGACCAAAAGGTGACAACAGCGCCTGTGAGATCAGTCAAGGAGAAAATGCCCCCGGCATATTAATAATTAGTGAATTCGGCATTCGCCTTTCGTTAGATACAAAACTATGTGTCTGAATGTTACATTTAGTTAGTGCTTTTCCCAAAGCACTTTACAGATGCCCCCTATGTTCGAAAGATGGGTATAACTAACCAAGGAAGGTAGGACTAACTGCAGGAGGTTGTGAATATCTGCATTAACAAACATTCACACTTTTTGAAAATGATTAAAATGATTTTAATAATTCCACTGCAGTTTTTTAAATCGCACATGTTACAAGGCTCAGCGTAAAATGACGACTGTGACCGCAGACATGTGACTAGAGGCAGTGTGTCACTCTGTTGCTTCCTCCAGTTCTCCTCCAGTTTCCTGCCCCCGCGGGTAAATCCAGCCCCCAGTACTTGTTCACCTGCCATCTTTCATCAGTGTACCTGCCTCCCAGAGTGCCCACTTCTCAGGTGGGGCCTGAAGGGGGTGCCCTGTGTGTCGGCTGAAAGTGACAGTGCTGTGCCCCTCTCGCCCTGTGCCCCCCCAGTCGTACCCTCCAGCCCCACCATGGCCTCCTCCACCAGCCTGCCCTCCAACTGCAGCAGCTCCTCGGGAATCTTCTCCTTCTCGCCCGCCAACATGGTGTCCGCCGTCAAGCAGAAGAGCGCCTTCGCGCCCGTAGTGCGGCCACAGGCCTCGCCGCCGCCCACCTGCACCAGCGCTAACGGCAACGGGCTGCCAGGTGAGCGGCCGGCGCTGTCTGCCGCACGGACAGCCCCCGCTTCCCCCGCCCCGCCCCGCCCCGCCCCGCCCCCAGCTCTCCGGCCTGCCTGTGATTAACACCTGCTTCTCTCTCTCCTTCCTCCACCTGCGTCCCTTCACCCCAGATCAGGCTTTTGTGGACTCTAGCAAGTACTCCACTACCAACCCGCTACAGGGCCTGGCCTTTTCCTGAAGTATGTTACACACACCTCCGCAACCCCGTATCTGTGCTCTCGTCAATCCATCCGTCCATCCATCCCTCCTTCATCCATCCATCCTTATTGACATCGCTTTCCACCTTTGCTTCTAGGGCTGCTCGATAATTTTGGTGAATATTGATCTCGATTATCACGATTACTAAGTGACTTTGGAAAAATCGTGCTATGATTGAATTTTAACAAAACACTCAGTGTAAAAAAATTTGATCAGTGCATTTCCTTAAACCCTAAACAGAATTAAATTGAAAGACCAATAAGGGCCCAGGAAAGGGTGAGCTGGATTTATAACTAATAAATAAAGTAATAAAATGGGAGCATCACTGCAAGTAAAAATTGGGCACAAAAATCATGTTATCTTGATTTAATTTGTTTTGATAATCGCTGGAAGGCAAAACCGTAATTTAAATTAAAATTCGATTGCTTAGCCCTACTTGCTTCGGTGTTTTGGTATTTGGTATTTGGTATTTTTGGTATTTTATTCAAACCCTTTATTGCTATTGCAACACACCATGTCACTGGTCATAAGTACCAGCGAAAGAATTGGCCATCACCCCAACCATACATATACACAAACATCACATTATAGGGGGGTGGACAGGGGATGTAGGAAGAACAGAGAAAACAGAATTACATAGGGAAAGAGGAGGAGAATAAACACCTCAGCAACATAAGCACATAATCACTACACATTACAATATGACTTGCAATGGAAATGGGGAAGTGGGGGTAGCCCAGCATAGACAGACAGCCATCCGGTCCTGCAGCTACAACAGCAGCGCTGGAGCGCTGGTCACAGACCCGCCTGTCCATGCCGGCATTTTTTAATCATTGCATTGTGCCTTTTCTTAAACTCCACATCTTTCCAGGATTTTAACACTATGGAATAAAGGGCTGCGTATGTGCCTAGTGACGACTTGTCTCTCTCTTGGTCATTTTCCTCTTTCTGGTCAATTTCCTGCCCCCAGGGGGTAAATCCAGTGACCAGTAAAGTGTCAGTCAGCTTCCGGCCAACGTACAGTCCTTCCCAGCGGATCCCACTGCTCGAAAATGATTCAGTTTCCTCTCATCTCTCTGTTTATTGTTGCTAGCATTAAGTGTAATACCTTCCAGCATAATATTTGTTCCCAAATAATGATTTGGGACTGTGTGTTTTAATTGATAATTTGCATGTTGAACCGTCTCAGGAAGCAGAGAGGAAGGCCTGTGTAGCACCTGGCAGCAGAGGCAGCCTTTCAGCCGCTGCAGTGCTCTTGTTCTTTGTTTCACCAGCTGGACCCTTTTTAAATGGAGGGGACTGGAATTATTGGTTGAGGTGGCAAATCCATAAGAAATCAATACGCTTATTGACAGATTCCTGCAGTGACTGAAAGCAAGCAGAAGGCAGTGGGGGCTCTTACAGTCAGCTGCCTGTTGAGAGCTTTTTTACTCCCAGTTGATGTCCCTTGGCTATTCATTTTTTAGTATGGCATCACTTTTGACCCCTGTCTTGACAGCTGAGCTGAACATAAACTATAGCGGCCAAGTAAACACAGGACACGCTTAGCATGGGACGGCTAGGTAAACATAGGACACGCTTAGCATGGTACGGCTAGGGAAACACAGGACACGCTTAGCATGGGACGGCTAGGTAAACACAGGACATGCTTAGCATGGTATGGCTAGGGAAACACAGGACACGCTTAGCATGGTACGGCTAGGGAAACACAGGACACACTTAGCATGGTACAGCTAGGGAAACACAGGACACACTTAGCATGGGACGGCTAGGTAAACACAGGACACGCTTAGCATGGTATGGCTAGGGAAACACAGGACATGCTTAGCATGGTACGGCTAGGGAAACACAGGACACACTTAGCATGGGACGGTTAGGTAAACACAGGCACACTTAGCATGGGACGGCTAGGTAAACACAGGACACGCTTAGCATGGGACGGCTAGGTAAACACAGGACACACTTAGCATGGGACGGCTAGG
>JAODKN010000048.1:4946519-4958855 GCA_026774425.1 Petrocephalus zakoni | reverse complement strand
TGGCATCATCTTCTTAAGTCCGTGAATATGTCCATAAGGTTTTTAAGCCTGTAAATATAGATGTAAGCAGGGAAACGAGGAGAACGTATATACCAGGAATAGCATAAACAATAATCAGGCTATTTTGGTTGTTACAACAAATAACATTACAAACCCATGACTAATATCGAACAGTAAAAATGTAATATAGAAACCTCAAAAAAAAAAATTCAAACATTTCTCTAAATGTAATTACAGCAAACGTTATTTTGATAAAACAAAGGCATTCCATTTAATTTTTTATATATCATCCATTTAATAATTTTTCACTTAATACTTATTGAGGTCAAAGTGTGTAGAAATATACACATCCTGTTTGAGTAAAATTACTACTATAATAACTTTCACTTCTATGTGTACTGCCACTATCAGATGGAAACTAAAAAAAACGTTTTGTCGTGGAACATGGAACACTCCCCCCCCCCCCCGCCTAAAACCTCAGGGGACAGAATTTCCATCATTTCCATGGAAAATTAAAAGTGCTTTATCGGTTGCACAAGACAGATTGTGGTTCGGGGTTGGTTTTGGAAGGAGATGTTCTTAACAGTCTGTAGGAGACCAAATGTTATAAGTCTGACCATTTTATTCACACTTTCTGGAGTTTCCAGAAGGTATCTGGTGACACATGACTGTTGAGCGTAGAAATACTGCATTTCCTTCCACACTCTGGACTCTGAAGCGTTAATGTTCTACATGATCTGCCAAGATCAGATTTTTCATATGGGCAATTTCATCCACGAGATTGAGTTCATTTGTATTCATTTGTCCTAACGCTTGACAAGTGTTACTCTAATTGAAATACTTCTCAAATGAAACTTGTCTGGCAGATGTTAGCTTTCACTACATAATTATGACTAAAAAGACACACTACCTAATGGGCAGACACAGCACTGAAGGGAAGCCCGGTCCATTATGATAGACCTAATATGGTCTAAAGTGTGAAATGATTTTATATGTCTTTAAAGAGCACTGCCAGTGTAATACTGGCTAATAACATGCTAATACTAACAATCAACTCCTTTATAACTATCATTTATTATTTATATATTTCTCTGCTCATAAAATTAAGGGCTGTTCGCACCAGATGTCTGTCATTTCGCTAATCATTTTGAGAAATTAAATATTATTTCAAAAGTCAATTAAGGTGTCCCGCGGATCATAGGACTGATATCCCATAATTATCTCGGAAACAAATGCAATAGCTGCCCAAATTAAGCAGCCAGCGCCGAAATGGAAATAAAAAAGATGTATCGTCGTTGTGTGCAGATCCAATTTTCCACGCGCAATGCTTCATTACCACCAACACGGGGGTACTTCATAACATTTCAATTAATGGTGCTGCTTTGGCTGTGCTATTCCTTCATTCGGTCAGCCGGGCTAGAGGCCTCCATGTCTATCCCTACCGTCACTCTGTTGCCGCAGGTGCTGGGGACAGCTTGAAGGAACGACTCGGTGCTGTTAACGAGTAGCTGCTTGTTAGAGATTTGACATTATTTAGCCGTCAGCATGAGGGCCTGAGCCAAAGATCTCTTATGCTGACCCTTTTAATGCTGTCCTAGAACAAGTTATGAGAGCAAATCCTATAATGATGGCCACATAATCATATTTCATATTGGACATATCGGATCCAGAGTCCACCTGACCATAAGGCATGAACAGTAATTGCAGGTAGTCCTCATGTTAAGAACGTCCAACTTGACAGACATACCACCGGCAGTTCACACTAGGTAATCCACTGGAGGTTAAGCAGGTTTGGGCCTGGCCAGTACTTGGATGGGAGACCAACTAAGGAAAATGCCAGGTTGGTGTGGCTAACATGTTAGCCCATCCTGTGGTCTGTCTGGATCCCAATGGCCCAGTGTAGTGACAGGGGTACTGTGCTGTAAAAATGGTGCCATCCTTTGGACGAGATGTAAATCTGAGGTCATACAAAATACCTGGGCATCTTTGGAAAGTGCAGGGGTGGTACCCTAATGTCCTGGCTACAACTGCCCACTGTGGCACTATCATATCTGCCCTCCTAATCATCCCCTTTATCTAACTGGTGAATTCTCTCCTGCCCCTTCACTACCTTAGCTACTGTGCGGAAGGGTTCTAGTGCAGAACACCGTTCAGGTGGGGGCTGCGCAGTGGTTCCCCATTGCTTATGTAAAGCGGTTGGGTGTCTTGAAAAGCATTACATAAATGTAACATTCATTCAACTCATTATGTACTCATGAATGAACTGCCATAAAGCCTATTATCTCTGCTGAAAAAAAACAGCGTATGCTGGTTTTACCTGGTCTAAGATGGTTTTAGATGGTCATGTCCCAGCTCTTACTGCTCTTTGGTGGATTAACTGGGTGGGTAACCAGTTGGTCATGCTGGTATGGCCAGCAAAACTAGCTAGAATGATCATTGTAAGCTGGTATGACAAGCTTAAGCTGTCAATACGTTTTTTTTCAGCATTAAAATGTAATCAATTTAATTGATTTATTTATTATTATTTAATTTGGTTCCAGTTACAGCAGAGATTGATCCAGAATTATGAGCATAATCAAGGTGCTGTTCTGTCCACTGAGGAAACCAGCCACCACCATGATGGTATCTACAGTGTCCCCATGGTCTTGCCATTAGCAATACACCATCTTTTTGCAACAGCAGCAAAAAAATTGAAAAATAGACCCAATATATGAAAAACAGCAATGGTAGGGAAGGGGCAGTTCTATAAATGTTCGGTAATACTGCTTGTGTGAATGTGTTGGCCTGGCTGAGCCAACAGTTGTAAATTGCTACCCCAGGTAACCCTTACTGGATACAAAGCTGCCCTCCAGTGCCAACTGGGAGCAATTTTGTAACTTATACCCTTGTACATTAGTAATTGAAGATGACTGGGTGAGTCTATGACTACATTAACCTTCAGAGTATTTGGCCACGACTGGGTGGACTTGGCCAGCATCCAGCACTCGCTTCTTGACCTCGTTTTTTTTTTTTTTATTAAGGAGGTTCGAGTCACGCAGCTCTGCGTCTGACTGAGAGGCAGCTGCGAGAGGAGGTGCAGCCGCCATCCCGCACACCACTCGCTGAAAATCGCGCTCTAGCCGGCGAGAAAGGGGCACAGAAAGCTAAATAGATAACTGGCGTAATGCGTGCGGATCCGCCTTCAGGTGAGCTCGGCTAACGGGAGAAAGAGCCCTTTGTGAGATCCGGCGCGGCCCGGCGTACATTTAGGTCCCACGCCAAGGGCCAATTAACATCAGGACCATTTCTATCCCTTTGCAATTCGACAATTCGACGACTCAATGCAAAGCAATAACACTGCCACCTCAAATTTTACTGGACGCTGTGACTCTTTGGGTAATGCGTTTTGCCATATTCCGATTTCAGCTATTTTCTTTATTTATCTTATATTTATTTCACATATTTATAATTTATTCAGCCATTTTTCCATCTGCTTTATTTTTATTCCATAAATACATATCCAAATTCAGTTGGATGTCATGTGTTATGGACTGGACAATTCGAATGTAAGAATTCCTATATACTGATGCAAGAAATGCATCATTTGGATATCAGCGAGGAATTTGGGTCCTTGTGCTTTGTCCAGATGATTTCAGATGCTTTTATGTACTTTAAATGATTTCACCGGACTGTAATAATTATTGTATTTTTAATGGCCACTTCCATATTACCTAAGACCATTTACGCACGCTGGCTGAATTGATTTCTTGAAATACAATAAATTCTACTGGCCGCACAATAGGAGCTGATCAGAAAGGGCCAATATCCCTGCTCTGAACTCCAGCCGCCTCCTCTCCGCGTGGCTCATTAGTTTTTGCTGCACATTGCATCAGGTTTACATCACATAATCAGATGAGCTTTTTAAATTATGCATTTTCCTAGTGAGTATCGCTTCTGTTCCTCAACACCCCACGCATTCTCAAAATCGGTCTATAAATATCGGTTTTGTCTCCCCATAACATCATATGGCACCTCAAAGAATCATTAGTCCCAGATTTCATCAATGGAATGGCGCCTTGCCGCCAGGGATGGCGTATGCATGTCGAGAAACATGAATACTAATTTGTTAAGCAGTGCCATATTTTGAAACTGATTGGTCCATCATCTGCATACTGCCATTTAGAAGCAGGCCTCCGATTGGTCAATTGTTTTTGCACTTTCCCTGTACCAGTCAATAGGCTTCTTTAATAGTTTGAATGCATACTCCAGCCCTGGTGCTGTAACCTTAGGCAGGTACACTGGGACTTCCAAATCATAGCTGGAACAGAATTGTTATTTAAAGAGTCCTGCAGGGGGCAGAGTATTGTTATAACAATGCAAGTACAAGAAGACATAACATATTACCAAAGGCCTGGCAAATGCTATTAATATATTGGCCTATAATAATGTTTATTCAAATGAGAGCATCTGTAAACTTTGTTATCAAAGATATATTTAGGCATTTCATAAACAAAGATGATTTAAGGTTTCAGTAGTGATTTGAGGTTTGATATAGAGGACATTGGACATATCCATAGTCAAATCTGCCACGATGACATCACCGCCTTTCACCCTTGAACGTGATGTCATAAGACAGCTAAACGTGTAATTAGGGGTGTTTGTGTCCATGTCGATCTGCACCCGGTAAGTGTGGGGGAAAGGAGACGGTTTCGCCATCTGCGTGCATTTGGGATAACTTGTTGGACTGAGTGCTGAGATGTTCATATGTATCTGAAAGCATTAATTTCTCGTAAGAGTTGAACAATTGAGCAGACTGATGAATATATGTATGAATGTATTCAGAGATTATATCTACATTTAATGTGTATTCAGAGATGCATTATGGGCTATAAATCGGTTTTTAAGACTATTAGGTTGGTTGTCCTCATCTTGACCTCAGAAAGCCAGCCAACATTTCACATAGAATCTACCTTTTCCGACGTAAAAGTATCACTATCAAAGCAGTCTTCTTAAAATTCCCATTCAGCACTGAAAACAACAGGCAGCGTATTCCTTCCTTCTGTAGCTAGTGTCCCAAACAGATAATTTAGGTTAAAAGTGTTTTTACAAAACAGAGGTATCAGTAAAACTAAGCAGCATAAAAAACAGACATCACTAAATGATAAGCAACAGCAAAGTAATAAATGTTTATAAATAAAGAAATTTCTCCGGCTCGTTTTTTGCAATAACAGCGATTGCCTCAAATCAGTCACAGGCCCTGCACGGACTGAGATTCTGTTTTCCGTTTGTTAATCATTACTGGAATTGTTTGTATGCATTGCTATCGTAAGCGGCTGATTCCAGTGATTAAAGTAAAAAAATTCAACTGAAAAAAAGAGATGTTTTGCAGGGTTGGGTAATTAACCCAGTTCTTTTTCACAGCAGCAAAAAAATAAAACAGTCCTGGTGTGCATCTCTCTGTATTCTGTAAATATATCACATGTTGATATTGTACATCAGCTGGATTGTAAATGTTCCTAATGAAGCCACAGAAGAGATGTTTCTCAAAGAAGGGGAATCTTATTACAGTGGTGGCATAAAGCTGCCCCTAATGGGCGTTTTGTCAAAGCTTGATTTCAGTCTGACCTGCTCGTAATGGATACCTTGGATCTGACTGAGCTATCAGAATTGTGCGAGTATAAAGGAGCTTCTTAAAAGGGCCCTCAGCCCTAAACGCTTAAAAAAAAGTCCTCCTTCAACTGTAGGACACTTATACTGAGTGTGCATTGTGTTAGAACAATAGTAAATGTATTTGTTAATGCCCCCTACAAAAACCTTCATATTAATGCAACTCCTGTTTCATGCATAAGTAACCAATATCCACCTTAATATTAAGTACCTACATCAGGTCTACAAGGTGCAGTACACTTCAAGATGCTCCCTACTTCACTTTAGGAAACGTGTAGTAAAATTATAGTGCTTTTTTAAAATGCTGAAGCATGTTTTGTAACTGCGGTTTTCAAATTGCAGCATTTCTTTATTACTCAATTAACAGAACATTTGCCAATATAGTTATCGGATATCTTAGACAGACACATTTTCTTCATTATAGCTAACCATAATTTTAAAACATTGCAAAACATTTCCCAACTTCTGTTTTAATAAAAACATAGAATAAAAAATTGGCTGCCATGTGTATTTTGTCATTCTGTTGTATATTTACTTGTAGGTCTGGCTGTCCGGCTTTGTTATTAGGGGGGTTGTTTCGTTGTGAGTCACCTAGTTCATTAAGTTATTTGTAGAAATGGGTAATAGTGCCACAAGGTCCAGCCTCGGATGGTACCATAGTAATGTCTCTGGTTCACCACTGGGTGACATAAGGGTTCAGCTGGGAGATATTATCCTGCTCTATCCAGTAGATCTATGCTGCCCCCTTTTGGCTGGCAGTGATGATGCTGGCAGAGGTCAGATGTTACAAGGAGACTCAGCTGGAGTAACTTGCTGATGTCAATTCTGTTTTTCCCCCTCCACCTGATTATTAGAGCCAGATTAAAACAAGGCCAGGCGTTTTCCAGGGCAGGGCCACGAGACTCATGCGACTCTGAGCATATGGCGTTTGTGTTATGTAAATGGATTCACAGCTTGGGTTCTGTGAACATAGTAAATGGAGCGGGGTCACGGATCTTTGGCCTTCTGCGTGTACCGGCGCTGTCGGATCCGCCCGGATAGGCGCCCCGATAACAGTCACCCCAGCACGTTTGCCACACGTGTCTTTACACTGGAATTAATGGCGTAGAATGGCTCCCACGGGACGGTGGCTGCTGCGTTCATTTCTTACGGATCTCGCCAGATAAAAAAATACTCAGTATTTGTTGCGGAGACGCACATTTCTTTAAAACGTGAGAATGTCACCCTTGGCGCAGGTGAGCATCGCTGTGTTTGATCTGTGCGTCTCACATAGAGGCCAACAGTCCTTTCATATTCGGAAGTATTACAGTTCACCTTTTTTTATTTTTTCAAATAAAAGTGCATCGCTTGCTAGGCAATAGAAAAATGCCATGTTGAAGTACTGGAGGTGGCCAAATGACCCTTCATTTGCGGGTCAGTAAATGAATGACTCTCAAACCAAACCCCCCACCCCCCAATTCAGACTGCAAAGTGTTAATAAAGTGTCAGAAGAATACAGACTTGATTAAGTTTTCTACGGATCACTGGCGGGAGATCACCGGAGTGGCGAGCCTGTCAGGTTGGGACGCCCGACTCCTAATTGCCCCTGATGCAACCCCCGCTAATTACCCCCTCGGAGCGTAATCTCCAAAGATTATGGCAGCTGTCATAAATAACAAGCGAGTGATTGCACGGCACGTTACACGGCCGGGGAGCCCGGACACGCTTCCCCTAATGAGGCACTTCTTCATTCTAGCGGAGCCGCGCTTTCGGGCCGCCTGTGACAAGCTGATGAATCTCGGGTTAATTTCTCTGACTCCGCCGGCGTCATTATTCCAGCTGACACCGGGGCCGTGGCCGCTGCTCCAAGGGACGGCAAATAGAAATTAGTCCCGATTAATTTCGATACTTAATACCCCCTCGTCCGGTTCAATCGGGTGCCTCCGATGAGATTGTTGTCCGGTTTGATAATAACCGGCTTAGGGAGCCGGGCGCGGTCCAGACGGGATCGGGGGGCACCGGGGGAAAAAATGGGATGAGGGGCTCCGGTTGCGGACTGGCAGATTGGAAGCAGGGGGATGGGTTAAATTAATTCTGTTCCTCGACGTGTTAAGGGACACGAATTAGAGGTGCCCGCGGCGCGCTGGCACCCGGGCTGCCGGTGGAGGGGCGGGCGCGGTCACGATGCTGGCGCACGCCGCAGATCCAGGGCGCGTCCCTTCGTGCACCTGTCCACCCCCATCAGAGCCGCTGGCACTCCGGCCCCAGTACTGCGCAAGCCCCTCTTAAATCTCACCTAAAACGATTTCTAGGTACACACTTTTTGGCAAAGTAACTAATTTTACCATTTTTTTAAAATAGCAGGTATAATGCAATAAGGATACGTGAAAAGGTACATGCCTACTGCGAGAGCGTAGTGCCCGGTTTAATGCTCAGAGCATTAAAAATGCACATATTAAAAAGCTTCGTTTAATCCTTGGGAAAGTGGTTATAGTGTTTTTCTCCCCTCTCCCTTCATACAGATTTTGTTTATCAAACCGATAATGGAAGTCCCTGGTAATCCCTTCCCGCCGTGATTCAGCGCGCCGGTGGAGGACTCTCCCCTTTTCTCCTGGCCACATGCAGAACTGCCCCGGTTTTCCCGAACCGTATATCCAGCGTAGGACCGAGATGAGCCTGCAGCGACCCTCTCAAGTATCACTGCAAATCAAGGCTCCTGTGTAGGGAGCTGGGCGAGGTCCGTAATGCACACTATTAACTATTCTAGCTTATATTCTGCCATAGCATAGGCCGACGGATAATTGACATAAAGGTTTGCACACTATAATGGACTCTATGCGTGCAGAAAATCCCAGAATACTAACCCAGTCAATATCCCAATAATTCCGAATTTTAAGATCTATAATTCCAAAACGAACCTTTTGCTTTGAGATTTTTTTTTTTTGATCAGTGGGTGTTTTTTCTAAGAGATAAAATATTGATGCATTCGTTTTTATGTTGCCCTACATGCGTTTACCATATTTTTAATGCCTTAAGAGACTGAAGGCGTGTGCGATACTTGTATACCTTTCCCATCTCGATCATACACCATACTGTCACGGACATCTGTTATTACGTACCCTTTAAATGCTGGACTATGGAGATTCAGTCATCTGCTTCTTGTTTATGGTGCTCAGCAATTCTATTGTGAGAACATTGCCTGTAGACCATGGCTGGCATTAAATAGGCCATCCAGTGAGATGGCAGATTCTCAGTGAAGTCGATTCCTAAAACGATTCTAAACTCCCCTTATGGATGCTTGCTCGGAGGGGAGTAACCGTTTTTACACTCTGTCGGGTATAAAACATTCATGCGTTTGATACAGAGATGAAACCATGTTGGTAAATGCCTAACAGAATTCTATTGCTTAATGAGTGCACTTTAAGTGTATATCTTTATACTTCAGTCCACTAATTACCAGCGATTTTAGTGCTCCCTGCAACCTCTCCCAACCATAATAAAAGAATTTGCAGGCCCTCTTATGCAACAGCAATAGTTGCTTATTTATATAATAAGAACCCACTACAAAGTGGTGCTACTGACATTCCACCATAAACTGTATAAATAATGATTAGAAGATTACAATCTACTAGTCGAGGTCCATAATCCACAATATGAAGCTTATATTTTGCCTTAGCGTTGGCCTGCGGATAATTTAAATAAAGGTTTGCATGGTATAAGAGTAGTATTTACAATGGGGATTATTCGTATGCAGACTGTAGCTATTTTTGTATCTGTCACAGCGTCTTATAAACTTTATTGTTTTTGAGCTGGGTCTTTTGCTAACAGAGCACCTGCTCGTCTCCAAACCGCCGCTACCCACAATGCCGCAGGCCGTGTAACAGCTGGGAGTCACTTTCGGTAAAGTCGCGTCTCCCTGACGTAAACAGCTAAAGTGGCGCGGTCGGCGCGGGCCAGCGTCGCCTCATGTCTCCCCGACGACCGCCAGACCCGCGGATGAATCATACATTATGGGATGGGACGGAAGAGCTAATGCGCTTGAGCGAAAGGCCGGTGCCCTGTCTGTTGTACCGTCGAAAGCCATCTTGTACATGAATAATGAAGCTGAGGATGGTGGGGGGGTGGGGGGGGATACTTCTAGTTCAGTGACCGTTACTGACATCTGTGAGCAGAACCAACCGATATCTCCTATTACTACTAAAACAACTGCCACTAGTTAAATCTACCAGTAGCTGTCTGTTAAATTGATGAAAACAACAACTGATAATCGTGATGCTTTGTCTTCATTCATGTATTGTGCTGCATGTCAATTTTTGACCTTTATATTTAGATTCTGTAGACAATTCCAGAACTTTAACTAATGAGGTATTGACTTCAGCCTGAATATGATAAATTGTTTGGGTGTTTATTTATTTATGAGCGTTTGATGTATGGAGTTCGGCTCATGATTAATTCCTTACATGGGCCCTGATCAATTTGCAAGATTTATGGGGGATTTGCTTTAATGTTATTTTTATTGAAACCTATGGACACTCTTTTCTGTTTTCTCCCGAATTTTGATTTGATTGATGCTGGGACTGTATTAACATATCCATCCTTTAATACTATGCATAATTTCGAGTTCTGTCAGTCGTGTGATTCTTTCTGCCCTCGTCAAATTGGCTTGTTAAAAATTAAAGCGATTGTATTCGCCTTTCTAATGCAAATGCCTTCCCGCGTGGGTTTAAAATGTAGATGAAGAGGAGAAATTTCGGTCTTTGTGGAACAAATCCAACTTCTTAGATGCGGGAGCCGTTGAATAGTTATGAGACGAGAGACCGGTGCTGACTTTCTCGACCCGAAGATGCACCTGTCAGGCGCTGTCAGTCAAAACAAAGGTGCGGCATGTGACCGGGAAGTTCTTATCCCCCAGTGCTCGGAGTCGCACGCCCGCTTGAGCCCGCGATGCCTCGCTTTGTGCATCCGTGCGCGCCAGTGCAGGCCATGTCTGCCAGTGGAAGTGGCCCAATCCACTGGTGTGTCAGAAACACGCCCCATACAGCTGCTGACTTTCTATGTCAATGTGCTCGAAACATACAAGGCGCGTAAAGCCTCTGCGAGATCCTCAAGCTGACGGAAAGATGTGGAGTTAAATGGAATTCGGGTTATACTGATGCCATAACTGGCCAGTCTACATAAGCATCTATAGAGCTGGATGTCAGTAGGGGAGTAGATCTCCTCACAGGACTTCCAGACCTTTTTCTATCTACTTGGTTCACTTTGGTTCATTTGTAATAACTCAACAGTACCGCTGATCCCATCCATCCATCCCCCCATTATTGGACCACATCTCCTGGTGAGAACTCCACAGAAGCCCCTTTATCCATCTCTCATCACCCCATATCTTCTGATGAGGTTTATGGTAACGAACCTTTTTGCTGCAGCCACTCTACAGCACCAGCTATCTGTATAAATACTGCTATACAAACCAATTAGAATACATTTAAACAACCCCGTCTACATAAACTTGACTATATTTCTACCAATGTAGGAATGAAAACGTGGGGTGCGTGACGTGCAAGGAAATCGTTTGTTTGATTTACAGTGCAATTCACATGATGATAATTTGTACAAACGGATGCCTGGGAGCCGAATAGGGCTCCAACACTAAGCATTAATCTATCTTTGTCAGATTTTTCCTCTTAGCAAAAAAAATTGAACCTTCTGGTTATTTTGACATAATGTTTTCAAAAACTGTTGTACGTTATATGTTTTCAGTGGTGAGTTTGGAGCCTATTATAAAGCAATTAGTAAAAATATGAACTGATATTTTGTATTTTAACTAAAACATAAATGCAAAAAATATTAACCAACAGTAGTTGTTACACCCACTCTGCTTTTATTGTACGACATTTAAATTTATGCATTTTCACCCAAAGCGACACTAGGAGATTGTGGTTGCGGTCCTCAATGGCCCTACATTGACTCTCTACCGTCCACGGGACAGTAACTGTGGGTCTCTAAACCAGATAAATTTAGTGTCGTATCAAATAGCTCCCGTTATCTTCGCTGCTGCTGCTATACAGAGGAGCGCAAAAGACAGTGTGTAAGGCTTCCCCTCCAACTGTTTGATCGCTAGGATTAGTGGTTTTTTTTTTTGCCTCTGCCGTTGTGCAGAAAAGCTCCGGATCACCGGCGAAAAAAGATCGGGGGTGGGAATCGGACGTAATTCGCCGTAGAATGCTTTGCTTTAACTCCAGACCCGGCATCTGGGTTAATACCGAGATATTTTTTGTGCAATTAGGACGGGAGTCAGGAGAGCGTAATTAGCTTTAGCTGCTGTGACAGGCGGGAGTGGCGTGCCGCGGTCTGCGGGGACTCCAGCCGCTCTCCCAGTTCAGCGGTTCATAAATAAGTAATTTGAAGTGCGCTCCTGGGGGACGATCTGCAGCCCCGCCGCGGAGCTCCGAGCCGCCGGAGATCCTCGCTCGGCTCTGCTCCCGCTCAGGTGTGAGGCGAGGCCGCCTCCTCGTCCTCCTACACACACGGCCCGGAGAGGTGGGAGGGAGACTCCTTCACCGGCGCGATCAGACGTCGGGAGTGTGTGTGTGTGTGTGTGTGTGTGTGTGCCTGCATGTAACCCTGTTCAGATCTGTTCGTATGTTCGTGGGCACATGTGCGTTTGGGCATCACACTGTGCATGGGATGTGTGTGCATGGGATGTGTGTGCAT
>JAODKN010000048.1:4926509-4946419 GCA_026774425.1 Petrocephalus zakoni | reverse complement strand
TGTGCATGGGATGTGTGTGCATGGGATGTGTGTGCATCTGCATGTGTATATTTACTTTCCATAAGTGTGTGTATGTGTATGCACGCGCGTGTGCTTGTGCACTCTCACGCATGCCCACAAACCGTCAGTCACGAACGAATGCATTTATTCATATCTACTTGTGCATGCGCCTGTCGGCTTAATGCTGAAATAGAAAAGCTAACGTATCAATTTTACAGTTTAATAATTGATATTATAAACACATAATGAACTCCGAATGCGTCACAGGTGTTTGGATTAGAGAAACTGGACAACAGGGTGGTGTTCATGTTAATTAAGTCTTTCCAGATGGAAGCAGAGATTTGGGACTGACAAATGTACTCTGGGAATTTAAAACAGCGCGGACATGATTTATAAAGACTGAACTTGCTTGACAATGTCAGTGTCTCGTTATACGGTTTGGGAATGTTGCACCTGCGCATACTGAGTTTAAAATTGGCCCGGAAGAACAACCGCCCCCCCCCTCTCCGAACCATCGGAGCCCCGTAGAGAGACTGTTTAAAAGTTTGAAATGTTAGTGTGCACGAGTATTTCTTATTATTTTGTTGTTTCTGGAACAAGAGTCAGTGTCCAACAGATGCATTTATTTTTATTGTATTGTGCCAACATGAAAAATTGCTATGCAAAATATCTGTTTTAATATGCAGTTTGGTTGCATAGTTATGAAAATCATTCTAGTTGGACAAATACATTTTGAAATGAAACAGAAATGTGCATGAGCCTTACTGCCCTACAAAGGCAAAACACGGTAACATCACAGACAGGCCATTCTCACACTTGGCCCAGTTGTTCTCGACTTGGGGGGGTGGGGGGGATGGGGCTTCAAAGTTTTTTTGACTGCCTGTGAGCAAGTTACAGTGTTTTCTTCAAAACTGAGCTTGGCTGAACTAAAAAATACAAGCCTAAGAGACCCAATTTTGGTCATAACTCAACTGTGATCAAATGCAAAGTTGCTGTGTTTTACCTTTGTCTTTATTACCTATCACAGGTGCAGAGGCACAACCCACACAGTGCTGCCAAAGCATATGAGCGCTCCTCATTAGGGAATCGGACCCTGGTCTCCCACATGACAGGTGGGGGGGCGGGGCTAGATCTCCCTATTACACCCTACACCAGTATAATGATGATGGCTTGCATTTGCTCAGTAGTGAATATCTATTGTGTATTTACTCAGATCTTTATTCTTTACATTACCTCATTTTAATCAGCTGCACCGGTCCTGTCACACTCCCTCACCGTGCATTAGTGCTGTCAGGTGATGTACGTTAACCTAAAACATTCATTAAGCAGTAATGATCCTAGTAGCTCATCAGGCTGCCAGTAATTTGAAGATTAGCCGGAGATCTGGGCCAGGGGGTTCACTCGGCTTTTGTGTCTCGCCTTCGGGGGAAGGGGGCCAGTTTTCGTTCTCGAAATTGCGGACGGACCCCGAAGTTGTAACGGATGTTGGAAATGAGACGGGGCACCGTTGGAGGACGGGGACGAAAGGGAAGTCCTCTGTTTTTTGAAGCCGTTTTTCCCCATATCATAGGAATGCGAGTCTATTCATAGCCCTGAAGGCCAACAAAAATAATAAATCCTACTAAATTCCACTCCACCCGGCGTGGGCCCTCTCAGGGCTTCTCCAGCCAGAGTTTGCAGAGAGCTTTGCAGGGTGTGTGGCTAATCGAGGCTTCCTGCTGGGGGCGCCCTCAGCTCTTTACAGTCGTTTCACTCCAGAAAACCTCAATGGCTTCACATAGAGCGCTACATGTCGCTGTTAGTACCGGTCAGTTTCCACTAAGTGCTGGAAAACATCTTGGATTTCAAGTATGGGGCAGGACATCTAACACTGGCCACTATGCTGCTACTGTTACCCAAACAGGTGAGACAAAGGGCAACTCATCTGGGTCTGGATAATGGTGAAAACTTGCTGATCAAAGGTTTTCAAATAGAAATGTGTGGCTCAATATTAATAGGCAACAGTTGTCAGCAATATTGCTCAATCTTAGGCTTCCTGAGCCTAAGTGCATCATGTGATTCCAGGGATAGGCTTCCTTGACCTTGACTAAATAAGCAGTCATTGGACGAGGAATGCATAAATGCAAAGGGAAACGCACATCTTGGCCGAACCTCCCTACCAGCAATTGTTTCATTCTTTATGAAAAACGTATCAGCCCTCAGTGACTGATGTTTTGCATTGTGTTGCACGTTGGCTGGCACCATTCCATTGTCCCCCCAAAGACAGCATACAGCTGTGCTTGAAGTCCTTGAATGCCGCCCCCCCATGAAGTCCAGTATGGAACAATCCCCCTCCCCCACAGAGTAAGAAGTCTCACGGCCTCCTTGCGGCTCTGTGTTAAGGTTAATCACCACTGTTCTTCCCAGCGGCCAGTAAACACAGTAACAATCCTTTCTTCTGGTCTTTTTGTGTCACTTCCCAGAGAAACGGGAAATCGTCTGTATAGCATACAGTCAGTAAATTAACCACGGTCCTGGTGACCTTCTCTGGTCTTAGCAAAGAAGAACATCTTCCCAAATGGGATTTCCGAGGAAAACTAGCCGGAATTAAACAACCGTGTCTTAGTATGTGACCAGAACTCCGAATCCGCACTGAGGCAGAGCCAGAAACTGCAGAACATTACTGTTCTCATTTCAGTCACATGCTGTTGCCATCTCTATGTGTTACAGGGACCCAATGGAAATGCACTGTTCTCTGGGTCAGTCCGCACTCGCCATTTGCTGCCTGGTTTAAAGTTAAAAGCTGGCTTAGTTTAAAGCCTGCAGAGCCTTGACATCTCTGGGTTTTATCCAAGTTAAAATCCCAGTTTAACTTGTTACCACAGTATAGATATCATATTTATATGACATTTTTATAAATCCATTGAGCACTTCTTGCTTAAAAAAAAATACATGCTTGTTTTATTTTCGATTAGATCATTTTATGGCTTTTAAAACAATATTCCGTTGGACATCGTTTGGCAATGATGCATCTATAATCTTTCAGAGTTTCTAAGAGACATTTTATCATTTGAATTTCTCTAGTACTGTATTTACATTTAAACACACCTGCTCTTAATGTTTTGCTAAGCATTAATATATGATAAAATAATGATTATTTACTTTCTTGAGCGTGTTTAATGGGGAATTCTTCTAAAGCTTGCTGCTGTACTTACTGATTCAAAATGTTCACTGTTTTTTTTTACTATTTTGATATGTAGTAAAATGCGGATTTTGGCATATGCGGCTCAGTCGGGAATTTTGGCAGCGGGAACATTCCCAGTGAGAATTCCACCGTTACCCACATTACTTAACCGCTTCATGGCAGAAAGGATTCATGGCAAGCCGTGAGAGTCTGTGGAAGGGTTTGGATGGATCCCCGTCATTTAATACAGATTTGTGCAAATATCACAGTATAGCAGAGAGGTCATTTGCAAAAGTGGAAATCATTCCCAAGGACAGATTTCAGGAAGCGCACAATTTCAGTTAATGGTACGTGTTAAGCAGCATTTTCACCGAACACACCAGAGAGCATCTGGTGATGAAGATGAATAATTTAACAGCCTTGTTGTCAGGAGATCCCCTTTAAGTGCGTTATTCCTGAAAGCAGCATCAATTTATTTGTGTACTGTGTTCTGTAATAATTGTCGTTTTCCAGAAAATTTCCAGTGTGTCATTACATGCATAATTCAAAAGGCGATCATGTTTCTGTATTCAGTTATAAACACATTTATGTTTTCCCACTGTCGTGGGCAGTCATAATGAGAAGGAAAAAACGCGTTTTATCCACACAATTGAACTGAATTTAAATATTCTGGAATATTTGCGTCAATGTTGCTTTCCTCCACTAGGAGCGCTATCCCGACACCTGCCCGTCTGATGTCCTTCCTGAGTCCATTCTTTCAGAGCAGCAGTGCATGGATAGTGACCCAAAACGCCACCAAATCACAGCACAGCGCCACTAATGAGAAGCGCCTGCACCTCTCCTGTCGCTGAATGCCTCAAATGACAAACCATAAACGATTTTATATCATATATCATAACCCCAACCCCTAGGTCTCAACTTCACAGCATGCATTCATCAAATCAATGCAAACCTGATTATTTTCTTTATTATATAACCTTTGTTCCCTCTCTTTGTGTTTCACTCAAGGGTTCTAGTATTAACAGCTTGAATAAAAAAAAAAAATATATATATATATATATAAATATCCCCATCTATTTTTAAATAAGCCTTTTTCCTCCTAGTCGGAGGCGGGGGGTGGCCGTCAGCACCATTGAAGGACAAATGGATGTCCACTGGGAACATTTAAATTCCTGCAGCTTACAAAAAATCTGTGCCGAGATTGACAGCTGTTTTAGTTATGGGCTGGGAAAGGAGTTGATGGACAAGGGTATTCGAAGTGCTGGGCCACCAGGGGAGAAGATTAAAGCCGTGAGGAATATAAATGTATGTAGAGGAAGGCATGGGGGGGACATTAACTGGAGCAAAGTCATTATTAAACTGAGACTGTGGGTGACTGCAAAGCGGCGATTCCTTCAGCCGTGCAACTGAGAGGATGTATGGGGTTATTTCTTCTTATTTTATTCTCTAAAAAGTCCTCAATAGAGCACCTAAGGGATAATTAGAAAGCGCTGTTATTATATGTAGTTAAAACGACTCTCGGGTTGTGTCTAGAGAAGCATTGCTTGGGTTGAGATGTCCAAAAAGCACCAGTTATCCTCTCACGTGTCGCCAGAGGTGAGACATGAACATTTCTTCTGCAGACCCCAGGCGGTCCGAAGCAGCACTTCGCCTCTTCGCCATTTCCGGGGTCCCCGAGGGACCGGATTTATCAATTATGCTAAGTAACATATGGATTTGCGAGCACAGATGCTCACATTCATAAATGTATTAAACGTACTTACATTCATCAGCTTGGATGTCAAGGATTCTCTCGACTTCCCCCGAATTAAACTCGGGAAGGAAAATTGCTCCGATTTTTTCTTCCTTTTTTAAAAAAGCTAATCTGATTCCATCAAACAAGCTGCCAAAAAGAAAGGTTTGAAATTTGAAAATTGAATTGTAGAAGAGCGATCGGAACAGGGTGTATTTGGGGTCCCCATTGGCTAAAGTGTGGCCCTTCTCTGATTACCTAAGGGTTCATGTCTGAATTGTGCTCCACACTATTACCTTGTAAATTAATCTGCTATCCAATATATATATATATATATATTTTTGCAAACCAGTCGTAATATCATTTTGAGGTGCACAGACAAGAGGAGAAGTCAAGTTATCCGGGGTTCCCCCCGACAAACCGTTCCTCCTCTCATGAACATTTCGACCTGCTGCTGAGAGCAGGATTCTTCCATCACAGATAATCCATCTATTGCTATAATAACACGTCTAATTGCAGGGTTCCGAGTTCCCTTCGTTAGAGCTGAATTTTAAAACGCCAGGGGCAGACAGCTTATGGGAGTCACTGTGCTGGAGATGTGCATATTCACATATTGACTATCGTTAGCCTACAAGAGATATCTGAATTTCATAAGCGAGTTCCTGTGAAGCTCTGGGAGGTTGCTCTAGTGGGTGTTCTTTTCAGAAAGTGGCTGCTTGTGCTAATTAAGAAGCAGGAATTACGCGAGCCCATTATGAAGTCAGCAGAAGGCTCGGACAGAAATCTCCCCAACAGAATTTGTGCGCACCCTAATTACAAACAGGATGTACATGATTGTTAGCGAGGGCAATCAAAGCACATTATTACCTGCGCTTTGCTCCATTTAATACTCGGAAAAGAAAAACGGTCTCGGTTCATGCGTGGTAAACTGACCTCCTTTGACCAGGAACGGAGAAGAATGGCGCAGGGAAACGTTCCCAGAAAGCACCGCAACATCACAATTCCCCGCAGCTTTCTCTGAGCATTGTTAAAAAAAAATAACAGGTGACGGATGGACGGACCTGTACGTATTTCATTTAAAATGACCATTGAAATACATCAACAGCTTTTCAGAATGAGCCAGTTGACTATAAGCAGAAGGAGGGTTGTTTTGCAGATTATGAGAAATATTTTACGAAATGAATAATTGACGTGACTCTGCTGGATGGAGGTTGCTGGCTGGGCTGAGACGCTCGGTGACGTGATACAGTTTTCACTAACATATAGGAAAGTTTTATTTTGAGAAAGCAAGCCTGTTATCGATTTGGTGAGCTGTATTAAGTAGTTAAACAGTGATATATTGTCTTTTATTATTTACCAGTTGGCTTATTTTGCATTTCCATAGTATAAATAAAGATTTCAAATCAATGGCACTATATGCAGTATAATTTTTTATTGATATGCGCACGCAATGGACATAGTTACAACCTGCGTATCTGGAGCTTAATACGCAGAACAAAAGTTGTTTTTGCCATAAGTGGCTGTGATGTTTTTTGACCAGTGTTATTTCCTTCTTGTCTAGTGGTTTTTTTTCTTATTCACAACTTCACGGGCCTTTAAAACTTTGATAGTTTGTGAAACGTTTTCTCTATAAATACATCATAAAACGTAAGGCTGTGGATAGGTAATCCAGTGCGCATTCCGGCGAAACAGCTCCACCAGGTGGACCTGAGCAGTACGACAACAGGGAATTTCAGGTAATGCACCTTTAATGGCTAATAACCTCCTTTCTTTCCTCTATAAAACGAAAAGCCAGTTGGATTGATGGTGGTGTAACTCCAACAAAATAAGTTACACGAATTGGAAAAAGTAAAAAAAAAAAAAATGTGGCATTAATGATTATAACCGAATCACCACAAATTTATGAGTACAAATATATATTTTTTCTCAATAACAACAAATGACCCTATCAGAGAAGCGATTTGGCAATTGCTTTACAGTGCAGATTCTTAAAAAATAGATCCAGATTATAAATAGTTACTCCATGTTCCTTGGATGATTGTATCTGATTAACACAAACATAGACTATTTTTATGGTAACTGGAACGTACACGCTTGAAAATAGGATCTAAAAGTGCCGAATTGCTGTTTTTCTCCCCCACACACTGTAAATGTTTAGGTTTAATCGGAGATGGCCGTGTAGTCCCTGACGCTCAATGTGGTTTTCGCCTGAGTCCCTTGTCCGTCGCAGCTTGCTGACAGACCAGCTGATTTACGTGGCGCTGAGAGCGGCAGCCGGGTGCGAGCGCGGAGCTTAAACCTGAACTCCGATTGCTCCTCTCTCCTCAGTCACTCCCCGGCGCTGGGCCCATCAGTCACGATCAACGGGGGTCTCGATGTACCGCGGCTTCGTGCCGGCTTAAAGCATGACCTGTAATGGCTCTCAGATGTGGGGGTAGACAGCTGGGGTCGGATTTGCGAGTCTGTTGCATCTCAGTTCACCCACACGGTTCCAGAAGCCGGGTCAGGTAGGATGGGGAGAGGAGGAGAGACCTCGGCATAGTGGGGAACAATAACTGGCCAGGAAGAACTGCCCCCTTCGACCCCGCGCCCCCCCCGCCCCCTCCGCACCCCCAACCAGCACTCCCAGCCGGCCGTCCGTCTCCAAACACGCAGCCAAGCTCCACCACACTGCTTATTCACTGTGACAGCTGAATGACCAGCAAGGCTCAGCCTGGGGGCCATATTCAATTTTCAACTGTTTCCTATCCCCCGTGTCAAGGAGTATTTGTGGCGGTGGGAAGTGTGTGTGTGTGTGTGTGTGTGTATGTGTGTGTGTGTATGTGTGGCTGGGTGGGTGTGTGGGGGTGGAGGGCACCAGGAAGCACAGCGTTTCAGCCCTGTATGGAAAAGCCCCCCCGCCACCAGCTGCTGGCCCCTGCATCGTGGGGACAGGCTGCGACCCTGACCGGGGCTCACTTTTCGCCACTTGAGTTCTGCTTTAAATGAAACCTGCCCGACTCTTCCTTCTCTTTTCTTTTTTTTCTCCGGGGCCCCCTTCAGTCAGGCATTTCCTGCTCCTAAGAACCACAAGGTGAAATGGCCGCGGGGGTCACATTCCCACGGATGCTGATGTAAAATATTCGCTATAAATCAAACAAATATACCTAAATATTCAACATACGTCAAATATTTAATACGTCTGGCACTTAATATGTCAGGTTAGGGCAGCCGAGCCCACCGCATTCCCAGGAACACAGATGTGAAATATTCAACATGTACCGAACGCTTACAATGTGTCCTTGACGTGAAGCAGAAAGGTTTTTTCCCAATGGCTGGCTTATAAGCAGTTAAGTTAGCTAAACGGGAGGTGGGCCATTGCGAATGAGCTACAGGCAAAAACCGAGGGAGGAAACCACAAGCAATTTCACAATCTGGAGCCGGCGAGAGGCAGGAAAGTGCAGCTGGAGTCCTGGGGCAGCCGTGCCTCACATCTGCAGCTGCTCGTGAAACGACTAATGTCCTCCAGTATCCCAGCATGCCCGTGGCTACCAACGTTACATCTCCCTGTGTTTGAGGGACAGCATGTCCTTGCGTGAGTTTAGCATTGGGGCTGTTTTGCTTTTTGTGGGGAAACTCAGGAGAGTTCTTCTGTGTGAAAACCCTTCCGGCGGAGGGGGGGGGGCTCCGAAATCTGATGGAACTTTCTGCCGGCGTGTTGAAACGGCACAGCTACAGGCAAGAGCGTACTAAGGGTGCTAACACACATTCGAAATGCACTGTGTGCAATATATGACAATGCATTTAAACGTATTCAGCGCTTGGGAAGAGGGTTTTATTTTCCACAGAGAATGGAAGTGTTCAGGAAAAGCCATACAGCCCTAAAACGGTAGACCCACATGATTCCAGTGCAAGTGCTTATATTTATATATTATAAACATATAATTATGTGAACATGGGTGGCTTAGCGGCCACAGTGTGCTCAAGGGTTTCCTCCCACGGTCATGAAATTTAGGTGAATTATTTTCCCTAAATTGTCCTCATTTTTCTGTGTCCTGTGATGGACTGGCATCCCGTCCATGTCTGTCTAGTGCTCTCCGTTTCCAAGAGCAGTGTCCCTGTTTGGCGTGGCGGAGCCTCGAATAAGCCGTGCGTGAAATGGATGGACAGATACTTGAACTAAGATCTGTTGCTGGGATTGTATTGTTTCCCCCCCCCCTCCCGTCTAAAATGTGTTAATATTTACCTTGTCAGAAATGTCACAGGTCACTGAAAACATTAGCAGTCTTAGTGTTCTGGTGAATTGGGTTTTCAGCACCGAGTGTTTACAGTCTGGTCGATGGCTGAGGCTGTAGAGTTACGTTAAGTGAGTATGCTCGCTACGAGTGCAAAGCTTAGGGCTGAGAACGATGTCTCCTTACGTAAATCTTCCGAGTTAAAAAACATGCTTCGGCGCTGCTCACAAGATCATTTAAACAAGACTTTAAGGAATAGTTTTCGGGTGACTGAACACTTTTGTTCCCCATTACTGCCTTTTGAATTAAATTCTGCTTATTTGTTTCACAGCACATTTACAGCCAAGTGTCAGTATCATTGTGAGTTATGCTTAGCTAATATGAGAAACACCTCAATGACACATTTACGAACGACTGGACCGAGAAGCATTTTATGCTTTACGGCTGGCGCTAAGCATTTCCAGATGGAGAGTGAGGGACACTTGTTGAGAATGTTGCTGAAAGGATGGTCCGGGATACTCTCACTGCACACCACTGTAAACTGGAGCGTGTGAGTTTTCGATGGGCCTGAATGCTGGATGTCACATCCATAATCTATATGCATAGGCCGTCCTGAAAAATGTTGTTCACGTTATACTTAATAAAAAGTTACGTGTACCCGAGTTGTCCGTGATTAAATAAAGGTATGGTGATTTGACTCCTAATGGTTCTCTACCTTCCTTACTCCTTAGTGACTGTAAAGGAGTGTTTTACAGTCTAATGGATATGAACTCAGGCCTCGATATTTCATCCAGATGTTTTCTTACAGAGTGTTTCACCACCCATTTACAATGCCTGTGAGCCAAGAGCTTCAGTTTCATAACAAGGTGCTTATAACTGTTGGACTCGCATTAGTGGGACTTAAAGTTGGGAAATGAGGAGATGGATCCAAGTGTTGGGTCTCACCCTCCAAGGGGATGAGCTGAGGAAACCAGCCATCCTATACGTTTGGACCGAGCTGAGAAGGTTATTGTTTTCGCTCAATTGGTAATGGATGCTCGATGTTGCACAATGCCATATGGAGCAAACAAGCCTCAGTAATAGTTGTGTTCTTTGTTAGGATGATTAAAAAAACATCTCCAGATTTCAGTCTTGGCAGAACCTGTTGTCTTATTACTGGCTGTCATGCTCCTCGCGTTGTTTCTGAAATTACAATTTCAGCATTCGCATGTTTTCTTTTTTTTCTTTTTGAATGGTTGCAAGAAGTTTTGTTCATTAATACCCATAAATCCATCTTCTTTTTTTCTGGCAATGTATCAAATCCTGAGGAACGCTCGCATATTCACGAGACGGTCACGCGCTGTTTATGCTGTTTTATTTTTTTTTGCTCGAACCTTCATTTCATAGGATGATTTTTATGCTGACGAGCTGCTGCATCCCGACATCCAACCCAGACTAGTGTGATTCAGAGCCAAACTTGGGAGAAGGTGGTGCAAACACCCCATCCCCCCCCCCCACCCGTCAACTCGGGTAGAGGCATCGGAGGGGCAGGTTCAGGGGGCTTAGCACTTTACAGGAACCCTAGAATACGTAATATTATGTTAAATGGAGGAGGCAGAATTTCTAGGCACACCTCTAAATACAGGCAAATATGATATGAGGCAGAGGCTCAACCTACTTAGCAAATGTGCTTCCAGAAATAAACCCCTATCTATAATATGATACTTTCTATGAGAATAACAAATAAATCAATGGATTAATTCCTCTTCCCGCACATCTAAGCCTTCAGCTGTGTTTACGGGCAGTATTTCAGGGGTGTGAACATCAGACGTCTCCACCTCCAACTCCTCCATCCCGTTCCTTACTGACTCACAGCTGACGTATAAAAACGTGCAGCTCCTGTTAGCTGTGCGGCGTCTGGCTTAAAGCCAGAACATGAGGGTTTCCTCACGTCATGGGATTCCCTCCAAACTGCCAACCAGCTGGGATGAGGTCAGGGGCAATGAGTCTTCTGTAGTGTGTGTAGGGGCACACTTTTACCTAAAAGTTTATGTCCTAGTAAGTATGGAATTGTTTTCCTTTATTTACTTAGTAATCAGATTTTTAAAAAAGCAACACATGGTTGAGAGAGCAGGACTAGGCAGCATTCATGGAGCAGTTAGGGGTTGAGGGTTCTGCTCAAGGGCCCAATGGTGAAATCACTTGGCCAACCCCAGGATTTGAACCAGCAACTTACTGATTACAGGCACAGACAACCCATGTTACTTATATTGAAAAACAAAACTGCCCCTTAACTACTGATTGAGTAAATCTCAGTGACAGCAGCGACGGCGAATGGCTGTCAGATGGTACCGAGGTCGTGGCCTGCGAGACTTCAGGTGATGAGATGGTACCGAAGACGCGGCCTGAGAGACTTTGGGTGATGAGATGGTACCTAGGAGGCAGCCTGCGAGACTTTGGGTGATGAGATGGTACCTAGGAGGCAGCCTGCAAGACTTCGGGTGATGAGATGGTACAGAGGACGCGGCCTGAGAGACTTTGGGTGATGAGATGGTACCTAGGAGGCAGCCTGCGAGACTTCGGGTGATGAGATGGTACCGAGGACGTGGCCTGAGAGACTTCGGGTGATGAGATGGTACAGAGGATGCAGCCTGCGAGACTTTGGGTGATGAGATGGTACCGAGGACGTGGCCTGAGAGACTTCGGGTGATGAGATGGTACCTAGGAGGCAGCCTGCGAGACTTTGGGTGATGAGATGGTACCTAGGAGGCAGCCTGTGAGACTTTGGGTGATGAGATGGTACCGAGGAGGCAGCCTGTGAGACTTTGGGTGATGAGATGGTACCTAGGAGGCAGCCTGCAAGACTTCGGGTGATGAGATAGTACAGAGGATGCGGCCTGCGAGACTTTGGGTGATGAGATGGTACAGAGGACGTGGCCTGCGAGACTTCGGGTGATGTGTCTTGCATCCACAGCCTGCTGCTCGTACCAAAGATGCAGCCTTTCAATTTGTCCTTTAAGGACTCACACACCTGTGAAGCAGAGAACACAGATGTCACTGAGCGCAATTGAATAGTGAGAAATGAGTAATGTTTGATCAGGGGAGGCTGACTCTTCAAAATGATTCAAAATGCCATACAAGTGCATTTTACACACTCACACACACAGAGCCTCGGCGTACCTATCAAAATGGGGACCTTCCATTCATTTCTATGGGAAAAACCCTAATCCCAATCATGACACCCTTAACCCCAACCCATCCCTAACCTTAACCATGAGTAACCAACCCAAATACAAGACTTTTGGCATTTTTACTATTTTGATTGCATTCACAGATTTTTATATAATTGAGGTTTTCCAAATGGGGACCTGAAAAGATTTCCCAAAAAGTAGGGAAGTATCAGGTTTTACCACACTTTGGGGGCATTTTGGTACTCAAAAGTGATCTATGCAAGCCCACACACACACACACAATATTCAACAAAGTCATCAACATCCACAAAGCTTTAACATCTATACTGATGGCCACGTAACTGAATAATGGTATGTCCCAAATACACAGCCCAAGTCACCTAACACCAATCGCCAGTCCACAAAGGCTCCAGCACCCAGGTCATTTGCTGTGGTGGCAAATAATGCAGGCATTGTTCACGTAACCATATTTCACAAGCGAGATCACCACAGGTTAAAAATGATCCCCGGTTGTTACAGAATAACAAAGAAAGAAAAGATGAATACATTTAAGTTAACGCTACTTCTAAATGAACTGCAATTCGTTTCCTGACATGTGCTTCTAATTTTCCCAAATGCTGTGAAACTGTTTTTAACAATGCTATTAGATACAGTGTTTTTGTCTAAATTATTAGGTCTAATTTTACAGCAATGCTGTTCCAACCCCACAAATTTTTTCATGGGATTGTAATTGCAGGACTGGCCAAGGATATCTTGCAGTGTTTTTACATGCGGGATGTTGTTTTTGGCTGAGATGCAGGCCACAGTGTGTTGCACCATTTGCCAGCAACCTTCGTACATGTCATACATCAGGCGGCCCTGGTGCGCATGACAAGGCATTGTTAGACTATTATAGTTTTTATGGTTCAAGCAAAACACCGTGGTGTTGCAGGAGAAGTTTAGCAAGCCACCATTCCAGCGAGAGCACACTGATCTGGCTAGATCAGGAAAAAACATTACAGCAGTACATACAGACGGGCAAGGCCAGCACCAAACCCCAGCTAATTCATTAAATTCACCATTTGTTTCAAAAACAACATTTGCTTGGGTAAAAAAATTGCAGCGGACTGGAAAGTGGCCCGACTGGTAAACGATTCCCGTTAGGTTTCTTTTCATAGCGCTTCGCTTTTACTCGTTTGTCCGGTTATACAGATGCACAGCGCCCCCTGTCGAATCGTAATTTCATCGGTCTCCAGTGAGATTCAAACACAATGCTGAATGACAGCTCCGAATACATAAGGCCCATTAAGCTACATCGGCATTTTAATAAAATATAAAGTTGATTGATGAGGAAATGACAATTTAGTGTTTCGGATTTCTCAAGCCTGGAAGTTTTAAATGTTCCCCTCCTGTCACCCAGCTTCCATAACCAGGTATCCAGTGTAACCAGGTATCAATCTGTAGAGAACACCGGTTCAAAGCAGGTACAGTGGTGTATAAAAGTCAATAATGCTGCACATAACTGTACACCCCCCCCCCCCCCCAACAGATCTTGATTCATGTCAATGATTTCAAACGCCCTCCTTTGAATCTATCCATCCTTAAGACGCACAGCAACAAAGTGCACTGCCTATCAGATGGAGCTACGCATTTCATTGGTCACATAAAACTGTTATTTTTAGCGGAACCCGAAGTTGCTGTGATTTTCTTGTATTAAATAACAATGGAAGCTGTGGCAGGAATCCTGCAGGAAAAAGACCCGACTCCCACACGCTTCATAAGCTCCGTAAGGGTTCTGCGGAAAAGCGCACGCCAATCACCGCTGTTCCTCACTGTTAAAAAAGCCAGATCGTTTCTGAAGGACATGACAACTAAATGTACTCCTCCTCCTAGATCTCCCTTCTCAAAAAAGAGCATACCCATAGCGGGTCCCTTTGAAGTACTGTAGTAATTGGGGTGTCTCCCTTGGCTGCTGCGCTTTTCGGGATGTTAAGTGCTGTCTCTTGTCATATCACCTTTTTATGACAGTTGCCTTTCCTCCCCACTGTTGCTTTCAGTCATTTTATCCCCCCCCCCCCCCAATATGTGTGTTTTTGCAGAGGCGCAGAAGTCTCCTGTTTTCCCTGTGATTTCGCTATCCCCACGGGGAAAGCCGTCCAGCTGCTATGGACTGCGCATTTTCACCCTCCGTCCACCCCCGGGACCCCCACCTGTACTCGGCTGAGAAATGGACACGGGATCAGATGTGACACCCGGAAGTCCCCCTCCATGTCCGGCCCTGATGTCTCCTGTCCGTGTGGAGACAGGCGTGACTGAATCGGGGTGACAGACTGAGTGAATTTGCAGGGCAAAGTCTTCGCTTAACTTTACGGCTGGAGCCGCAGAAAGGCTGAGTAGCTCACCGCTGTTATTTATGCACACGCTGCTCTTTTGTGTGCTTCCACCGGCTGTCATGACGTCCTGACTTATAAGCATAAAACACTTTCGCAAATAATGTGAAAACAGAAAGCCAACGACCGGGAGAAAAAAAAACAAATGCCAGGGTTTGCCTTATTTCTGTTGACAGAATAAGATTTAGGGCGGAAGATTCCTATTTAAATTTAATTTAAAGCTGAAACATAAAGTGGCTGTGAGTAATGCATTAATACGAAAAGTGCATACTTATAAAGTATTTTATGCTGCTGTTATAATGTAATATTCTAACAGTCCAAAAAGCCTGACTGTGAGTCTTTTCATTGTGGTGATGTGCCTTAGGATTCGCTTTTTGTCATGTGGTGTCCTCAGCAGAGTTTCTCCTCATTCTGCCGCTAAATCATCCCCTTTTCAGCAAAGACGGTAGTTTAGGTTGCCTTTCGTTCACTGTGTTATATGGTGATTTGTGAGACATGAAACGATATGCAAGAACTCCGACAGACTGTTTAGAAACGGCCCCTGTAAGGGAGATAAATTATGCCCGTTATTCGGTGAAAATGCACATTTTTAAAGAACACGCTGGATCGTAGTGAAAACATGAATACCAAATATAATAAATCTGCACAAGCGCGACGACGGGGTGAATATTTCATGGCAGCTATTCCGTTGCTCGTCTCTGATTTTTTTTTTTTTTTGCAAAATAACCACAGCTTTCATTTTCACAACTCAATTCTACCTGCTTTTAGAGTCGCCTAAGAAAGGTGGACGTAATTATGTCAGCATAAATCCGACAGCAACCCCCCCGCACATACGCTAATACACACGAGAGCCGCACATGGCAGTACACAGAACACGCCGCATCTGACAGTCACAAGCCGGGGTTTCACTGCGCTTTGACGAGAGCCACCCCCTTTCAAGTTAATATGGCAAGGCGAGACCGCGGCAAGACAGCAGCTCATTATAGATTCCCGGCTTTAACACGTGTTTTCATTATTACACTTTTGTTTATTTTTTGACAGACGCATCTGTCTGTTGTTTCTCATATATTCTCGTGCTAAACAAAAATGCTTTTGTTTCTACTACTATAAATACACCAGAATGTCAGTAGGAATGTATAGATTTAAATGTCATTTGATACAACATCAACCTCTAAAGTTGAACACAGAAAAGTAAATGTCTACCTTAATTACTCTGGTTTAAAAATAACAGAACATAGATACGTAAGCATACAGCCAAGGCACTTGACTACAGGGTATGATTTATATATTGCCACTTTACTGAAAAAGAAGTTTTCATCCACCCATCCGTCCATCCATCCACCCATACGGCACATACAGAACAGGACTGCAATCAGCATGAGCCAGCGTCCTGCCAGGGGGTCCCTACATCATGTTCATTCTGGGATAATCTCTATGCTACTTCGCATAAGAAGTAATGTGCAGCTTCGGTTGTTGGAGTTAGGCAGGAAAACTGTATGCTCAAGACCACAATGTCCTTAATACAGTATTCCAGTTTAAATCTGTAATATTTCACTTGGTTTGACATTTGGTAGAAAACTTGCCTGCAGGAAACTGAGGCCTCACTGTGGACAGTCCGCTGGGGGAAAGTAGCACAGTGGTGCCAGATGTTAGATGTGGCAACCGGGAAGGAAATCGGCAAGTTGTGAATGACTGTCACGTGACTAACTGGTTGGTATGCGGTAGTCTTGCCCAGGAGGGGGGAATCTATCGATCCTAGGAGTCTTGTCCTCAGTACAGGAGCATGCTGCAGGCTGCCCCCTGTTGAAACCTCCACAGTGATAAAAGAACACATTAATGTATAGATAATGGCTGGATCATTTTACATTGTGTTTTATAAACAAAGAGATAACAGTATCCCAAATCAGTTTATGTAAAAAAAAGGAAAACAAAATGGATCACAGGCAGTACAGGAAAAAAACATTTACACAGAATATGCTGTTTAAGTTATGGATGCGCATTAAAACTGTTTATCTTGTGATTCCATAAACATGGGATGCTCAATATGTCCAACGAACTCCATTTCCCATGATGCCATCGCAAGCACGAATCCCGCGCCTCTCCGCGCGCCGATGACGTCTCAAGGACGTCTCCGTAGTAACCCCTGCCAATGCTGCTTACGAGGTAACGGGGGAGTGGAAGGGAGCCGGGATTTTCGCTGTCGGCGACAGGAATTTCGAGTCCACCACTGGATTTGAACGGCCCGGACGGTGCGTTGCGGAGACGGGAAGGCCCAGTCGGAGCGCCGGGATCGCGTAAACATGTGGAAAGTCAGGGAGCTGGTGGACAAGGCGTAAGTACCGAGAGGCCGCTGCCTCTACCTGTTTCGCGAGCGTCGCGAGCCTCCCGGTGACGTCACGCCACGGGCTCAGCTGACGCGCGCGCGCAATGGCCGCCCGTCCCGAGTGCGGAGCGCGCTGTGCATTCTGTGCCCGCCGCATTCTGCCCTATTTACACCCACCTCCTCTACTCCGACCGCTCCCCATTTTACCCTACGCGCCCGAAACGGCCCCCACTGCCCCCTCTTGTACGACCCCGTTTGTAGCTGGCGCCGTTTCTCCGCGGTGCGTGTGTCTCCTACCTGTTTTAAAAATGCATGCAGCTGGAACGCGGTGCTTTTTGTGGCGTCGTGTTGGTGTTGTGCAGACTGTTCTTCAACATTTAGCTTGATATAACAAAAGATATCCGGAATAATGTGCCCAGCAACACCACAGTCTGTATAAAACATAAGTATTTTCCATCTTTAAATGAATAAGGGCCTTTCATATGTTGAGTATAGCCTTACTGGCATGAATGAAGAATACGTTTGGGATGAGATAGGTGACAGTGCGGGTAAGCGCTGTGGCTTTCGGTGGTGAGTAGCAGCATGCTAAATAAATGACAACCATTATGGAGATACCGTTGCACTGTATCGTTACTTATTTGGCTTTCTAAGGGTGCCATCTCTTTTGATGGGAGATCCGTTACCTGGATAAAACCTGTACTGTCTTCCGCAAAACAATGAATAAAAGTATGTAGAACCTGTTATGCCAGATCCTTGTGAAACGGTCAGAATTGACATATCTGTCATAAGAATAACTTGTAAAAATCCAGTGAGTCAGTATAGCTAATCCTTGCAGTGACACTGAGAAGTTAACGCTTGTCATTTTTGTATTCTTACGTCGAGTATAATATCGCATCACATATTAAAAAGTGTGGATTTTATTTTAGCTACAGCACAAAAGCGACCATTAATTGTTGATACATTACTTTAAGGACATGTAAACTGATACGCCGATTCTTAGTTTGCCCTGCGATTTGATACGTGTAGGCTTATGATCATTGATCAAATAATAGGAAATAATAGCACTGCCAGTAGCAATAACATTCTCTTAATCTTGATAAATTATCTCTTGGAATAAACAAAACATGATGGCAGCTGTCAGCTCAGAAAACAGTTATATGGCTCGTTTTAATATCAGAACTTATTTTTTTGCAAGTGATGTACTGTATTGCATTCCGTGAACACGAAAAAGAATAATAGTTCTTTTAAACAGTGTAATCCTTATTCAACTTACTAATTGTCATAGTAAACTATATACCGCATGCTCTGCTTTGAGACACATGCATGAACACATATATGGGTGGTTTAGGGGGTTAGGCCTCAGTTCCTGTAATCCGAAGTTTGCCAGTATGGATGTGGGCCGTGGCACAATTGTCACATCTGTTGGGCCCTTGAGCAAGGCCCTTAACACCCCCGCCCCCCAAAATGCTCCTGGGGCATCAGATAAATAGCCTGACCTTGGACCCCAAGCTTGTTTATATATGTGTTCATTCATGTGTCTCAAAGCAGAGCATGCTGGGATATGGGAAAAGAAGCATTGCATTGTATGTGTACTCATACTTGTGCAGATGGCAAATAAAGTGTCATTTCATTTTTATTTCACATATGTCCTGTCAGCTTTTATCATATTTAATGTATTTTTTCCAATTCCTTTGTAATTTTTTCCCACCATCTGTGCCATAGATTGATGACAAATCAGTTGAAAGCTGAACATTTGGATTAATCCAGACAGCAGTAACAAAGGTGGTCATTTGGCCAGGCCAGAGAGCTGGTGAACGTGCTCATGAGAAGTCAGTAATAGTTAAAGTCAGAAACCCAAGGTGTTTGCTTTTTTTAGCCCGTGCTATGAACTCAGATTTGGGGGTTTAGGGGCTTAATTCTGGCTGATTCAGAGGTTAGCACATCATGGTCCACCCGTAGTGGTTTTCCATTAGAATTTCTCCTTCCTTTTTTCCCTTTTTAAGTCAATTAATATATTTGAGGTGCAGTGACAGAGAAGTTTGTAAAGAGGTCTGTGCATGAAAATTTGAAATATTTCATTTGTGGAACTCCACTGTGATTTGTGGTTAGAGGGTATTTGCCTTAACTGTCAAAATAAAGTCAGAGTGACCCCCCCCCCCCCCACCATACTGTTGTTTTTTAGTATGGTTTTTATTCCATCTCGCCCTGACAAGGTCACTTCTGTTTCCATTACTTGCCATGTCCATTCCTTTCGTTGCCTGCCAGCCGTAGCGATAATGGGGTTAAATGAAACTTTTTTTTTTGTCGAAAGAAAAACGAAAATCACCTGGGAAATGGGAGCAGATGTATTGTCTGCCAGTAATGTGAACCTTAACCTTCTGTTTAATAGGCTTTTTGATGGTGCTCGACCAGTCGTGACCACAGAGTCTAACGTAACGTAACAGCCTGGCACAGGAGTTGTGCTTGATGTGGTTAAGGGCTGCCAGTTTGCTTAGCTACCTGACTCTCATTTCTTTGGGACTTTTTTGGGACTGAAGGGTCAAAGGTTGAATATTCATTACTGATGTAAATGTCATGTATCATGTGATAAAGGTATTTCTTTTGTATAGTGTTTGGCGTTGGCATCCCAATGAAGCTGGAATATGCTCTCTCGAATGCTCACTTCTGTTGGTGAATTCACGTGAAAACGTGAATTCACGACTTTGCTATTGTTTCATTTCTGTGGGCAGGACCTTAATCCCAACAATCACAACCTTAGCCTCTACCCAGCCCTAGCCTTAACCATAAGTAACAAAACTAAATACAGTACTTTCTGAAGTTTTTTTTTATTGCAGTCAGAGATTTTTATAAATTGCATTTCCGGTTGTGGGGACTGAAATGTCCACACAGAATCAACATAACAGGTTTTTATCACATTGTGGGGCCCAGTGTCCCCGCAA
>JAODKN010000048.1:4867496-4878946 GCA_026774425.1 Petrocephalus zakoni | reverse complement strand
CCCCCCCCCCCCCCCCCCCCCCCCCCCCCCCCCCCCCCCCCCCCCCCCCCCCCCCCGCACAGGGCGCCCCGGGGGCTGCTCTCTGGCTTCTCTAAATTACAGCCCGTGTCTGACACCGTTAGCGGTGACATGCTGGTGCCACGGCTGGCGACTCTGACGTTCTGTTGGGAGTAGGCAAGCGAGCCGTGAAGAGACAGCTGAGGAACTTAGCAGGTGCGAGAAATTGGGGAACCCAAAAAAAAAAGCCTTTTCGGATTTGTGTTCCTTTTGCTTAACGGACAGCGGGGCATGTGACAAGGAGGGCCGTACCTGATATATCTCTAGGGGTTTGCACTCCATATTCACATCCCAAACCTTCACAGTCAGGTAGTCCCGTGTCATTAGGTACCTCCCGCTGTGGCTGAACTTGACGTCGGAGATGGAGGAGATGATCTCGGAGAAGAACGAGCGGTTATTGGGGTCCTCTGGTTCCTCGAAGACTAGTAGGGGTAGAGGAACACAGGGAACGTCATGTTACCAAGCCAGAGGCGGGACACAGGCCATGTGCGCACATGCACCGCTCTGTCAGAGCGGTTTTAGATCCCCTTTCTCCCAACAATTTTGTCTCAGTTCTGTGCATGAGCACCTGCTGCACCAAGCTGTCCAAAAAAGCACCCATGAGCCCACTAGCTTTACTTTCAAACAAGAATCAGCCCCTTTTTGTATAAGAAACCGATAAGATGTGCCTAGTAAATGCTGAAGGATGATTTCTGGGTGTACCAAGTCCATCTGGCCAGCAGGCTCTATTGCCATTATATGATATTCTTTCCCCAAACATGCACCAAAGAAGAAAATAAGATGTTTGGCACAGCACATACTGTCAATCCTAGGAGTGAAAAACCAACACCACTATGAGGTGTTTTAAATGGAACGTAAAAGTGTATAGTGTATATCTAATATAGCAAAAGTAATAGTAAATCAAGATGGAAAATATGAAATCTGCATTAAAATGAATCAGTTAACATCCTATAATACAGTTTAATAAAAAGCAACACCACGGCAGCTGAGGTCCCAATGTTATTCACGGTAAACTGTAGGCAGGGGAGACTTCACGGGCATCAGTCAGCACAGTTCAGCGGGGGGGGGGGGCATGGCTATTGCCTAATGAACCCCTCCCAGCTAATAGCAACAATTCCAAGGACTTCGGGGGAACCTTCCCTACAGGTTACATTTTCAGGTTGGTTCTAGAACCTTTGTGGGGGCTGGGATTCTATGGGGGATTTTTAGCAGTCAATGAGAATCTTTGCCCAAAGGTTGTACAGCATCTAGAGGGATGTTATCTGTGACCTAAAAAGAATGGTCCTGAAATAGAGAGAAACCCCAGCAAATTCATGGTACACATACATAAACTGATGTTTTTTAATGAACCAAGAAATGCGATCACGCCCCTGTGTTATCCTATGCTAGTAAATCTCAGATGGTATAATGAAGACCCAGAGGATGATTCTCCCAGGATGGATCCAGACGCATGGGTGCATACATTTCTTACAATAATTTGCATATCAGTGTATTTCATCTGCTTCACAAAGATATGGTAACGGCTCTCTTGTCGAAATACATCCTTCAGTCCACTTTCAATTATGCTACAATATCGAGACACACCCAAATTGACTTGCCTCAGGTGGTCCCTGTCCCCTGCACAGGAAGCTGTACTCACATTTTGAGTGATTGTCGCACAGGGCAGCTGCCCGCATGTCGCATAGCCGGATGGAGCCTTTGCTGCTGCTGTAGACGAAGGTGTTGCATTGGTTCGGGTGAAACTCCGCCGCGGTAATCACCTCTGTCAGCTCCTCCATGTTGGCTGGCTTGATGTCCACGATGTCTAGGGGAGGTTTGGGCTCAGGGCCAAAAAACGAGCGGCTCGGGACTTGTCAAAAACCCATCACTGTCACCCACAAGAAGCGGTGATGGGGAACAATACATTGACAGAACACAGCGCCACCAATAGGGCAGAATGAGAAGTGAAGGACAAGGCTCGTGAGCCGGTGGTGATGTAGGCTGGGTGACTAAAATTAGCCGAAAACATGGATCAAGATGGCCTTATACATAAAAAAGAATATGGCGCCCCTATAGAGTGGGATGAGAAATTAATCATGGGGCCTGTGGTGCCTCATGCCGGGTGAATGGAGATGGCAAAATAACGACAGCTCAACACATTGGTGGCACAGCGCAGCGACTAATAATCACCTCTGCACATCTCCAAATGTGAAAAATCAATAGCAATCCGCTGAGATATGAGTGTGGCAGTAAGCTTTTCCCGTTAATTTACAAATATCACAGAGCCAAGTAATCGCAATAAAACAAGTCTCTTCATTTTCATAGTGCAATGTGAAAGATGTGTGAAAAGTGTGTGAAAGACGCAGACGCTGTTCTTTATTGTGTCTGAAGTCACAAAGAGCCCCAATGGTTAAAAAAAATACCTGTAAAGGGCCTCATTTCAAAGGCACATGGCGTCTTGTGTCAGTGAGTTTTATTTGACTTTGCTTTGTGGGAATTTTGATTTAATTTGTGACATTAAAGACAGAATTTGACAGCACGTTTTCCGACAAGTCTCTAACTGTTCTGTGTAAATGTCAGATTAGATATCTTAATCTTGCGTCTGTTTACAAAAGTGTTGGGAGATCTTTAAGGCTTGTTTATGTTCTGGAGATAACACCATCGGACTGGGGGAAGGATACTGAAACTCCTGTTGGTGATCTCTAAGTTCCAGAGGTTTATTCGAAGGTCATCCGTGGACATGTACGTCTCGTAGTCGCTGTTGACGGAGATGGAGTTTATGTGGTAGGTGTGTCCGTTGGAGAAAATCCGCCGAGGCGTCGCCTCCACCATGAGATCCATGGGTCGTAGTACTGGAACCTGCAAGGTAGGCCAGATCCATCAGAGTCTTTGTTTGGTAAGCTGCCAGCTGGTGATTGGCTGCCTTGAGAGACACTCATCCACGATTGACTTCCTCGCCCTCTCAGCACTACTAATTACACATCACGCTAAAAAAAATTCTGGACATTGCATTGCAGCAAGGGGTAACTGCAGGTGGCCCGGATCAGAAAGCCCCCTCCAGCGCGAGCTGTCTGGACTGCTGTGTGGGTCTGCCTCACACTCTCACCTTAATTGCATATTTGACCTTAAACGCCCCTATGGGTTAGGAGTACAGACACCGTGTCTCTTTATGGAGCAGCTGGAGACTGTAGCTGACGTGATTAGAGCTGGAGACATTGATTAGCGTCATTGTGCCTTTACAGTTTGCTAAGTGTATCTACAGCATGACGGGCATTCAGATGCTTTACGATTTTAACTGAGCAAACCGGCCTGTGTTTCTTTTTATAACGAATGGATCCTTTTTCTGACAGCTGTTATGTCTTTTAGGCAAATAAATACGACGTAATTCTCCCAATTTAGCGCTTGCCTGCAAGACAAGCGATGGAAATGCCACAATGAAGAGCCCTTGATGGTTTTCTTGCCGCGTCGCTCGAAGTCGACACCCTTTCAGAGGCCGAAAGACTTTCCCAGCTGCCTGGAAGTAATTTAGTCTGCAGTTTACTGAGTCAAATTAAGGGTCTGAGACTCAGTCACTGTCACACAATATGAATTTATGACGGTGGCATCTTAATCAGTAGGTAACACTGGAAGGAAAAGATATAATCTGAGCGAAGATATACAAGCACAGACTAGAATGTAAGCTCTGTATCAGCCTGGAGTATCTTTGCAGATCTATGCCTTCATGCAGAAACCGATTTGGCTTAAAACTAATGTTCCCTCCATAGTCACACATTTACACTCACTCACTGCCCATCACTCATTAAAGTGGAAAAACCTATTTTAATGGAGGGCACGGTGATTTAAATGGTGTTAATTAAGATTTCAGACCCGTTACAGAGAAGCGTTAATTAGCAGGTGGGATTAATATGGAGATTTTGCTGACAGTCCGATCCTCCATTCTGCCCAAGTGGGGCGGATGGAACGTTGCGGGGCTAATAAATGCCTGGGGCGGGGGGGGGGGGACACTATGCTGAGATGTGTGATGTGATCAGTGTCGCGTTGTGTGAGAAAAACAATAACTCCATTCACCCATAATACATCGCGGCGATAACACGACAGCTGCGCAGTATTCAATCGCATCGTTATCTCCCGGCTGGGTTTCACCCAATGAAGCGCTTTTAAAGAAAATGGCTGATTTCACACATTTACTGGTGAATTTGCTTGGCTCCATCGCTCCGTCGTCCCCCAATATAACGCCGCTTCGCCACGTTCCCTTACGAGACAATTATTCGTCCCATTAATTACAAAATTAGTAGTTCTGGTGAAGGGCAAGGAAAAAGAGCGAGAGAGGGGAAACGTGGTCACGGCAAATTGCGACAAGGACAGGGGCGATTCCAGGATTTTTTAAGGTGGGGGAGGGGGGCACGAGAGGGGGCTTACAGTTATATTGAGGGGCCAACTTTATAATTAGCTAATAATATTTTTTTAAATCGGTGAGGGATTGGGGAGGCGGCCAATCAGCTTTCAGCTGGAGTAAGTACCTCTGTGGCCCCGCCCGTGTAGATGCCCCTGGACAGGGGGTCAGGGTGGTGATTTGACTGGCACAGCCCCCTTATTACATGTTGGGGGTGATTTCCACTAGGGGTGCGATGATACATGTATCCCACGGTCCGGTACATAACTCAGTATTTGGGCCACGGTTTCGGTTCAAACACACTACAAACAAATAAAAACAAAACAAATAATAAACTGCCTCATTTTTTTGAGCTCTCATGTGTAAGCATGAGCCATTCACACCTGGCCACATCCCCCCCTTTATGGCGCTGATGGGGATTGAAGGCGCTTTCAGACATGCGGTGCTCCGAAGCTCATTGCGCAAACCTCGTGGAGGGGAAGCAGGCAGAGAGGGGGTGAGCAGGCACTCTACTGCCTCACGCAGCACGCTTCAGCCCATGCAGCTGAGCAGCCCCCCCAACACACAGGTGGCGCCATAACCCCGTTGTGGCTCTGACAGCTTGTTTGCATGATGGGATTTTAAGAATACCCCCCGCCCCCCCAATGCTGAGCAAGCCGTCGCTGAGTTAAACAACTGACGCACTGCAGCAGCTGTGCCACCACCGCAGAGCCAGTACTGCAGCGGAGCCGCCACTGCCACCTCGCAGCCGTCACCGCCACTGTGGAGCCAGCACTGCAGCAGAGCCGCCACTGCCACCTCGGAGCCTCCACTGCGGAGCCGCCACTGCCACCTCGGTGCCGCCACCGCCACCGCGGAGCCAGCACTGCAGCGGGGCCACCACTGCCACCACGGAGCCAGCACTGCAGCGGAGCCACCATTGCCACCTCAGAGCCACCACCGCCACCACGGAGCCAGCACTGCAGCGGAGCCGCCACTGCCACTGCAGAGCCAGCACTGCAGCGGAGCCGCCACTGCCACCACGGGGCCAGCACTGCAGCGGAGCCGCCACTGCCACCCTGGAGCCGCCGCCGCCACTGCCACCTAGGAGCCGCCACCGCCACTGCGGAGCTGGCACTGCAGCGGAGCCGCCACCATCACTGCGGAGCCAGCACTACCACCTTGGAGCCACCACCGCCACTGCGGAGCCAGCACTGCAACGGAGCCGCCACTGCCACCTCGGAGCCAGCACTGCAGCGGAGCCGCCACTGCCACCTCTGAGCCGCCACCGCCACTGCGGAGCCAGCAATGCAGCGGAGCCGCCACTCCTCGCAGGATAGTTTAGGGAGTTTGACAGGAACCTTTTTAATGTTTAATGCGCAGCACAAATCTGCTGCTCCTTAGACCAATGTTTCCCAACCTGGTCCACGGGGACTCAGAGTCTGCTGGAAAGGAAAATGTGGACAATTTGCAGGTTCACTAGGACTGGATTGGGAAACACTTTTTTGTCTTATATATAAAAGTCCTTTACAATATACGCTATTGTGTCCTATACAGAAAGACACATTACATATACAGCTCTGGAAAAAAGACCACAGCAATTTTTTTCTTCATTCATTTCTCAATTTATGGGTGTGCATCTGTGAATAATATATTTTTTGGCAATCTCCAGCCTGGTTCTTCCCTGCTTCTCGTTGATGAAGGGCTTCTTCCTTGCTTTATGGGACTTCAGTCCTCCTTCTAGGAGCCTCAAACAAACTATCCTACCTATACACTTCATACCACTTAATGTTTCCTGGTCCCTTGAGGTCATCCTCCAATTTATGAAGCACTGCCAGATAAGTTGACGGCCATCTCTGGCATTAGAAAGTCGCTTCCCACCTCTACCTGGCTGGTTTCTGGTCAGTGCCAGTGCCAGACTCCCTTCTTTCCTTCAGAGCTGTATTTTGGGTGGAATTTGAACCCTGATTGCTTGATTAAGGCTCAAGCCCTCTAGTCACGCCACTACAGTGGCCCTCATATTAGTGGTGTGCAATACTGCTATCACGATACCAATACGATACCACGATACCAATACGATACCACGATACCAATACGATACCACGATACCAATACCGACACCAATACTTCTTACTAACAGAGGCCGCTTAAGTACTGTGTAGGGGACAGCAATGCATCACCAATATGCTAAATCTGATTTAATTTTCATAACCACCAAATGATTTTGTGATTTCTGCACTCCACATTTAATTAGTTCATTATGTGCCTGTTACAACTCATGACAATTTTTTAGCAAAGTTTTTAGTAAAATGAAAAATGTTTATTGTTGTAATGAACTAAATTTAGAAACGTGAAATCTGCATAAATCATTGGAGAACAAATGTTTTAAAACTTAAATCGCTCTTTTCAAGTTACTTATTTAGAAACAATAAGAAATAGATCTCCCCTTGATTTCACTCTTCTGCTTTTATAAACAAAGTGCACACAGTTATTTGTGAAAATTAAATAACTAAAGAAAAACAGAAAACAGCCACTGTCTGCTCATGCTCACGCGGCTGAGTCACGTGACACTACGACAACAAACCACAGCAGAGCAAGGGGGAGAAGGAGGAGCAAAGTGAGCTGCGAGATGCAGACGGAGTGTTTGTTCTCACAGATGTATCTACTTTTGGGAGCGTCGAGGAGAGAAATTGGAACAGTATCGATCCGATACCAATACCAACGTTGGTATCGATACTATTGATATTTGGATCGATCCGCCCACCCCTTTTAGAAACTTTCAGCCTGGAAGCAGCCTGCCAGCAGAACCAGGATTAAACCAGGATTTAAAAATGTAAAAAAATATATATCGGGTGGTTGCCTAATTTCTTCCAAAGCTGTATATGTATTCATAATATACAGTGCTATGAAAATGTCTTACTGTATGCTGACAAAGTTTAAGGCTGTTTATCTGGGCGTAAAGTGTATATTTGTTCAGGAAAAAACCTCACAATTAAACATTAGGAAATATGCAGTGACAGTAGCACAGTAATAAATAATCAAGAATTTCTTCTATTCTCCAAAAATATCTTGCTGGATATAGCTCCCAAATCTCTCCTCAGTGGGCCTTCCATTCCTCCTCAGCCAATCCATGTATTTGTTAATTAATGAATTGAGCTAGTGGAGAAATTTACCTTAATTAGTCAAATAACTCAGTGAGGAATGGAGTAGGGCAGTATTCAAGTTCAAAAAAAGAAATGGGTATATCGAATGGTTGTTGCTAATACTAGGGGGTTTCGAGTTTAGAAGAAATTTGGAATTGGAAAGTTAACATAATTTGAAAGATGTAATATCATAGTTTTACGGCAATGTGATTATCCCGTAAACCTCAATTTCTTTGAATGCCTAGGACTTTTGCACATCTCTATATATTTCGGCACAGTAATGGACAGTCCTTTCATTCCTGAGAGATTCCCGAAAATCAACGAAAATGCTATTTATTACCAGGTGTGTGTGTGTGTGTGTGGGGGGGGGGGGTTACTTAAACTTAAATGTGGCTATAAATGTAAGCAATGATTTACTAACACAATGCAGTGGGTGCCCATCAATTTCCCAGAATGGCTCTGAAAGATGACCGAAGCAGACAGTGAGTCTGCAGTGATCTGGAAACCGCTTATAGAGCAGCTCTGCCAGGCGACCTGGATGATCTCCATGTCCCACACTACTGCATACATCCACGCGCAAGTCCGTCACAGACCCCAGCGAGTGACACATCACATGGCCAGGTCAGCGATGGTGAATGTCTAGCAGCTGAAGGATTATGGGAAGGTGTGTTACCCGATGAATTGATGAATCAGCAGACGCAGAACAGAAGCTGGCAGGGCTAGCGAACATCTAAGGGAGATCAGTGGTACCTAGCATGTTGAATTCTGGGTGGACGGAGTTTGGCTCAATGGGTTAAATCTTCTGTGTCTGTGTGTGAACTGTGTGTGGTTACGCCTCAAAAGAGAACAGGATGAGCTAGGCGAAAGGCGGCATTTTAATATACCTGTACTCAAGTACTCCTACAAATGGCAAAAGCATCATTTTATTTTTAATTTAACAGCATAGCCCCATATTCTCCCCTCAGTCAGACACCAACATGAATTTAACTATGATTATGTTAGCTACTGGCACAGATTCTGACCGGCAAGATTCTGGATCTGTAAGAGGAAGATGACATCACCTCACCAAGCCACGCCCCCAAAGTACCACCCACCACATAAGCCCCACCCTAGCCCTGCCTCCAAAGTCCTACCCCATCCATTAGCCCCGCCCCCTCACCCGCAGGCTCGTGATGGTGGCCGGGTCCCGGATCCTGCCATCCTCATCCTTCAGGTTGTAGCCCTCAGGTCTCTTGTCCCGTTCACTGATTTTCCACAGTTTCACCGTCTTATCTGCAAGAAGTAGCAGGAACCATTACCATTAGTTTTGATTTTTTGAGTTTTTATTTTATACTATCACCGATTTGCATTTGAAATACAGTGATTCGGCCCAAAGAGGGCGGGCGGAGCCGGCCACACCGTTGGTGGACAACAGGAAGTAGGCGGCATTCTGTTGTGGCAGCCATCGGATCTTGTTGATCTTTTCCTCGATCTCCAGGCTCTTCAGGTAGTCAAACTCTGGCTCGTGGCTCTGGAAGGTGCTATAGACGTTGTACTCGCCTCTCCTGTGCGGCTGGCTCTTACTCTGCAGTTGCAAAAAGGAGAGATCAGGAAGAACAAAGCTGGAGAGCCGAACGAGGCTGGAGAGGCAGTGGGACAATAAGTGGGATCCCTGAGGACAGAGTTTCCCAACTGGATCCTCGGGGACCCCCAGCCAGTCTATGTTTTTGCTCCCTCCAGCTCCCAGTAGGGTACAAAATGTGGACTGTCTCGGGGTTCCTGAGAACCGGATTGAGAAACACTGGCTTGGTGCACGTGTGCCTGCATTATCTAGGAAAAATGTGGAATGTTTGGCAGGGAGGGAGCAAAAATTAGTATGGGCTGGGGATCCCCCAGGACCGGATAGGGAAACACCGCTCTAGAGGAGCCATACTGAGGCTGAGCTCAAAGGCAGGGCTGCAGTGGGGCCGTGGAGCCTTTGTGTAGCCTGAAGCAAAGGGGCAAATGTACTGGGTGACATCTGCATAATGAGCTGGGCTACAACCACTGGGAGAGCATCAGCTTCACAGGGGCAGAACAGAATAAGAACGGGGAGCATCAATGGGGGGTGGGGAAGGAGGGTGGGGGCTCGCTCCAATGAATGTGGATTAACAGATATCACAATGGGGCTTCAAAGCAGGGGGGTGGGGTGTGGGGGAGCTAAGCCCCGATACGGAGGCAGTGCCTCAATCAAACAGCATATTCAGTGGGGGTCATGTTCTTTCATACCGTTTCCTAAATGGGATTTCAAAGGGCTCCCAAGGCTGCCTGAAGGCAGAGTCTGAACCTAAATCTAACCCCCCTTGAACATAACGTCCCGTTCTTCCCATCATGCCGGCGTGACCCAAAACGGGATGCTGGAGGGGCCAGCGGCGAGCTCTTACTTCCTGTTCTCGCTGGAACACCACCACCCGCCCGCCTTTGTCTCCCGTGGCCAGGAGCTCCCCGGTCGAGTTGAACTCAACAGTGGAGATGATGTCAGCTGTAAAACAGGAGGGGGGTGGATGGGGGGGGGGCACAGAGAGATTGTTCAGTTTCTTTCCGGAGAGACAACAGAAATAATTGGAGTTGAGGCATTTACATTTTATTTATTTATCAGACAGTTCCATCCACGACAATATACATTTGTGTTGTTGAGAGAAAACAGACAATCTCTAGAGCATTTGGGGGTTAAAGGCCAGACTCAGGGCCTCAGAGGGGGAATCATTTTTCCAAACTTGGGATTTGAACCGCTGACCTTCCGATCACAAGACGAGTCAGGACCCTGCGCTACACACCTCTCCCTCGTAACACCGTGCCGTGAAGGCGACTGTCCGGACCTCGGAGAATCCTACGGCACTGAGCACAGAGGCATCAGGCGAATAGCCAGGAAACCCACATCATCTCCCGATTCCCCGTCGGAGAGCAGTAACCGAATGAGACACGCCAACAAAGGGCTGAGTGTGGATAATGAAGGCTCTTTAGAGTACTGTTTGGAAGCTCTTCACAAAACAGTGAAATAGAGGGCAGAGAAAGCCAAGAAAAGGCGGCCATCGAAGTAGATGTTTTAGGATGTCCGTCACAGGGATGATGGCGGCTGTCGAGCAAGGATCCGTGATCCACCGCTCGCCACCTTTACCCATCATCCACTCGACAACAAAGCAACCTCCAGAAGCTTCCTGTCAGCGATCCATTGGTATGCAAATCCTCCCCCCCGGGCTCTCATCCCTGCTACGCTCATCTTGTGGCACAGCTAACACTAATTGACGCGATCAATCAGTCACAATAGAAAGGCGTCAGATCACGACAGCGGTCAGGGGTTGGAGTTTTATACCATAATGTTCGATTCGTTTGAACAGCTGAGACCAGTTGAGCTTCCTAGTTCGGAGATATAGGAATGATCATACATTTCACAAACCATGAATACAGACAAGCAGTAAAATTATAGTTTAGGACCCCGCCTCCTGAAATCTGTTTGAATTTGAATTTATGAGGGGGAACCTAACGTACGGAGATCCCATTAAATTTATTTCTGGCTACGGACCGGCATGAACACATAGCTTGATAAATGCACAAACATAAATTCACAGGCAGAGGTTATGGTATCACAATATTACAATCACAGAGAACAAACTGATCCAGGCTCAGCTGCGTCCCGGTCCACTCTGACGCACCGGCTCGCTGGAGCCCACTTGGCTCCCCTTGTCGATGTTTTGCTGCAAACCAGCAGGGTGTCGAGCTACTAGCCTAGATCTGCAGAACCAGGGGAAGTCACATGATCGTGGTGACCAATGGCAGCAGTGGGTGAGTTCATCAGCCTGTTGTGGGGGGGGGGGGGGGGGGGGGGGGGGGGGGGGGGGGGGGGGGGCGGGGGGGGGGGGGGGGGCGGGGGGGGGGGGGGG